>UESW01003934.1:1201805-1350866 GCA_900491605.1 Calamus simplicifolius | reverse complement strand
GAGTCGGCTCCGCATAAGCGGGTGTCGGCTCCAAGGTCTCAGACCGAGAGCGACACAGATGAGGTGTCGACTCCACTAACTAGGGTGTCGACTCCACTGACAGTTTCAGAAAAAAATGAGAGTTTCAAAGATCCGAAACTTGTCAAAATAAAATCAATAATTTTTGATAAAAATTTGGAATGTTGTGAATCAAATGATTCAAATATCTAGATGAATTGTCCTTAGAATCATGAAAGATTTTTCAAGAAATTAATTGAACTCTAGATAATCAATCTTAAGGGTTTCAAAATCATTCCAATGGATCACAAATCCCTAATTCCCTCTAAGATAACAAAATCTCTCTTCACTCAAAGGTTTTGTAAATATGTCAGCTAATTGTTCTTCAGTACAAACATAATCAAGACAAATGTCATTATTAGCTACATGTTCTCTAATAAAATGATATCTAATTTCAATGTGCTTAGTTCTTGAATGTTGGATTGGATTTTTAGTTAAGTTGATTGCACTAGTGTTATCACATCTAATAGGAGTTTTATCAAGTGTTATGCCATAATCTTCAAGTTGTTGCTTAATCCAAAGGATTTGAGCACAGCAACTTCCAGCTGCAACATATTCAGCTTCAGCAGTAGATAATGCAACGAATTTTTTTTTTTCTAAACCAAGAGATTAAGTTACTTCCTAAAAATTGACATGCACCACTTGTACTTTTCTATCTAGTTTACATCCAGCATAGTCAGAATCAGAATAAGCAATCAAATTTAAGTGTTGAGTCTCTAGAATACCATAATCCTACATTTTTAGTTCCACTTAAATATCTAAGTATTCTTTTTACAGCAATTAAATGAGATTCTTTAGGTTCAGATTGAAATCTAGCACATAAACAAACAGCAAACATAATATCTGGTCTACTTGCTGTTAAGTAAAGTAGAGATCCGATCATACCTCTATAATTTTGATCAACTTTCTTACCATCTTCATCTTTATCCAATTTGCATGAAGGACTCATAGGTGTTCCAAGGGGTTTGATTGATTCCATTCCAAACTTCTTGAGAATTTCTTTGTGTACTTTGTTTGGTTGATGAAAATCCCCTCTTTGCTTTGTTTGATTTGAAGTCCTAGGAAGAAGTTGAGTTCTCCCATCATGCTCATCTCGAATTCACCCTGCATTAACTTAGCAAATTCTTGACACAAAAGATTGTTAGTAGCACCGAATACAATATCATCTACATATATTTGTACTACTAATAAATCTTTATCTTTTCTTTTCAAAAATAGGGTTTTATCAACATTTCCTCTAGAAAAATCATTTTCAATTAGAAATTTACTTAACCTATCATACCAAGCTCTAGGTGCTTGTTTTAAACCATATAGTGCTTTGTGTAATTTAAAAACATGATTTGAAAATTCATGATCTTCAAAACCAGGTGGTTGTTCTACAAAACTTCTTCATTTATAAAACCATTTAAAAATGCACTTTTAACATCCATTTGAAATAAATTGATATTCATATGACATGCAAATGCAAGTAATAATCTAATTGCTTCTAATCTAGCTACAGGTGCAAAAGTTTCATCAAAATCAATTCCTTCTTCTTGATTATATCCTTTTGCAACTAATCTAGCTTTATTTCTAATTACTATGCCATTTTCATCTAATTTATTTCTAAATACCCATTTAGATCCTATAACTGAATGACCTTTAGGTCTATCAACTAAGGACCATACATTATTTCTAGTAAATTGATTTAATTCCTCTTGCATAGCTAGCATCCAATTACTATCTTTTTCAGCTTCTTCAATAGTTTTAGGTTCAATTTGAGATACAAATGTAGATGATTATTGATATTTCTCATTGATGATCTAGTTCTTACACCTTGAGATGGATCACCTATAATCAATTCCTTGGATGACCATAGGCATATCTCCAATCTCTAGGAAGATCTACCTCATTATGATTAGTATCAATAACATCAACCCTAGGAGAATCATCATCTTTAGCTTCTTGTTCATGATCTGAAGATACATCTATATTAATTTTTTAATATCTCTTTCTAGCAAATTTGTATCTTCCTCATCATCAATCTTTTCTGAACTTGATGCTAAAGACTCATCAAAAACTACATGAATAGATTCTTCTACAATTAAGTTTTTTTGTTAAATACTCTATAGGCTTTACTAGTTGTTGAATATCCTAAAAATATGCCTTCATCAGATTTTGCATCAAATTTTTCAAGATTATCTTTACCATTATTATGAATAAAATATTACAACCAAATGCATGAAAATAACTAATGTTTGGTTTCCTATTATTCCATAATTCATAGGGAGTTTTCTTAAGAATTGGCCTAATTAGGGCTCTATTAAGGATGTAACATGCCGTGTTTATAGCTTCCGCCCAAAAGTATTTTGGAAGGTTGCTTTCACATAGCATGGTACGGGCCATGTCTTCTAAAGTCCTATTTTTCTTTCTACAACTCCATTTTGTTGTGGTGTTCTAGGTGCAGAAAAATTATGATGAATGCCATGTTCAATGCAGAAATTTTTAAATAAGTGATTTTCAAATTCTGTGCCATGATCACTTCTAAGAGACACTATGGTGTTGTTTTTCTCATTAGTGACTTTCTTGAAGAATTTAGAATATAGGGAAAGTCTCATCCTTATGAGCCAAAAATAATACCCAAGTGAATCTAGAATAATCATCTACTATCACAAGACCATATTTCTTTCCTCCTAGACTAGTGGTTCTAGTAGGTCCAAAAAGGTCCATGTGAAGTAGCTCTAGTGGCCTAGAAGTGGAAAAATATTTTTAGATTTGAAAGAGTTTCTAGTTTGTTTTCCAAATTGACATGCATCACAAATTCTGTTATTTTCAAAATCTAACTTTGGAAGTCCTTTAACTAAATCCATTCTAATTAATTTTGAAATAAGTGTGTGCTTGCATGACCTAATCTACGATGCCATAACCATCCAATCTCATTACATTAGCATTATCAGCAACTAAGCAATGATTACTAGTAGACAATTGTCTAAATCAATTAAGTATACATTGTCATTTCTACTTCCAGTAAATATAATGCTATTATTAATGGGATTAGAAACAGTGCAAATAGAAGCTTCAAATGAAACTTTGAAACCTTTATCACACAATTGGCTAATGCTAATTAAATTATGTTTTAAACCATCTACATATAAAATATTTTCTATAAAAGTGGAGGAGTTATTTGAATTTTACCAAATCCCATAATTTGGCCTTTACCATTGTCTCCAAATGTAACAACTCCTCCTCTTTTATCTTCAAGGGTGATGAATTGATCCTTGTCACCCGTCATGTGCCTTGAGCAGCCGCTATCAAGATACCACTTTCGTTTTGATCTTTTGGCCGCAAGACACTCCTGCAAGATGATCAAATCTTATGTTTAGGTACCCAAGCTTTCTTGGGTCCTTCATGGTTAGCAATAAAGATTGTTCCTTTCGAACCCATATTTTCTTCCTTTAACACTTAAATTCTTATTAATTTTTCTATAATTGCATTCATAAGCTTTATGTCCTTTCTTGTTACAGCAATAACATGAAACATCATTTTTATCTTGTTTCTTTATAAAGAAATTTTTAACAAACTTTTGTTTCTTGTTAGGCCTATAACCTAATCCAGCTTTATCAAATACAGCTCTTTGATTACTAATAGCAAATTAAGTTTTTCAGAACTATAGTAAATTTATCAACTATAATTTTATTTTATCAACTTCTTTCTTTAAGCTAAGGTTTTCATTGAAATTCAATTCTTTTTCTTTTATCAAATTTTTATTTTCAGATTTCAATTCTTCAACTTCATGAGTTAGTTTATCCTTTTCTTTGACAAGATTTAAATTATCATTTTTCAAAGATTTGCTTTTCTTTTTCAAGACTTTAAAATCACTAACTAATTCATTAAATGCATCAAACAATTCATCAAAGGTAAAGTCATGAGTTTTGGTACTTACCTCATCGTCATTTGCCATAAAGCAAATGTTTGCAACTTCCTTTTGTTCTTCTCGGAGAGGATTCTTCGCTATCGCTCCATGTTGCAACATAAGCCTTCTTCTTCTTTTTGTAGGCTTTCTTCAATTGAGGACAGCCATATCTAAAGTGCCCTAGTTTCTTACATTCATAACATATAAGGGGGTCTTTCTCTTTGTCCTTGTCCTTTTCTTTTCTTTTTCACTTTCTATTTTTGTTCCATACTTTTTCTTGTGAAAGGTCTCCTTCTTTGCATAAACTTTCTGAACTTCTTTGCAAGAAGGGTTGTTTCATCATCTTCCTCTTCTTCCTCACTGCTGCTTGTTTCCTTTTCTGCAGCTTTAAGGGCAATCATTCTCTTCTTTTTGACCTCTTCCTCTTGATGTTGCTTCATGGTCAGTTCATGGGTCATCAATGATCCAAGTAGCTCTTTCAAAGGTAATGTATTTAAATCTTTGCTTCTTGGATGGTAGTTACTCTCGCTTCCCATGATCTTGGAAGAGACCTAAGAATTTTACGAACCAATTCAGAGTTAATATAGGTCTTACCAAGACTTTTTAGACCATTTACAATATCAATAAATTTAGTGTACATGCATGTGATAGTTTCATTTTGTTCCATGCTAAACAATTCATATTTGTGCACTAAGATATTAATTTTAGACTTTTTAACTTGATTAGTACCCTCATGGGTAACTTCTAGTCTATCCCAAATTTTTTTTACGAAAATACATGTAGAAATTCTATTAAATTCATTAGCATCTAAAGCACAATATAAAATATTCATGGCTTTTGCATTAAGCTAAGCCATTTTCCTATCATTCTCATTCCAATCCCTTTCGGGTTTAGGAACTATTGAACCATCTACTAAGTGTGTGGGTATGCTAGGTCCATTAGTGATTATACTCCATAATTCATAATCTAAAGCTTGAATAAAAATCCTCATTCTAGCTTTGAAATAAGAATAATTTGAACCATTAAATAAAGGAGGTCTATTTGTGGATTGACCTTCAGCAAATGAAGATCCAGCTTGAGCTGCCATTTGGATCTTTAACTCTTGATTGTTGAATCAAATAAAAGATGAGTACTAGCTCTGATACCAATTGTTGGCCCAGATGGTAACCCAAGAGGGGGGTTGAATTGGGTTCTTTAAAAATTTTAACACTTTAAAACTATGTGCCTAATTTGAAAGTGGTTGAGTGCAATGAATAGATAAATGCTAAGCACAAATAAATGAGATAGAAAGAGAGAGAGATAATATGCACATCAAACACAAAGATTTTATAGTGGTTCGGTGTATCCAACACCTACGTCTACTCCCAAGCTTCACTTGGGTCCACACTATAATCCACTTGATTACAGTCAAGTTGATTTATAAGCTCACAACTCAAAACTTGTTGTTTTCCCTGTGATCACAACGAACCCAGCTGGTTTTTCTGGGCTCACCAGCACAAAACCCAACCACAAGCTATCATTAGCTTATACCTAGGTATACTACCTCCACTAATTCAATTCCTCGATTGAACTAGCAAACAATAATGAAAAATAGAGTTTTGAATACATAGCAGCTCCTCAAATGAGCAAATATGCAATTGAATAAACAAAGGTAAGAAAAGCCTGTTTGAGGTGATTTGGATGTGTGCTTTTCTTCTTTTCTTCTTTTCCTCTTCTCCCTTGAAAGATTGAATCAGGTCTCAGCTCAGATTCTTCATGGAAAATTGTAGTTGAGAAGTTGAGGATTTGGGGCTTTTGCTTTCTCTCTTCAAATGTTGAAAATCTCTTGGATTTGATCTTTGAGAAGCTTTTGGATTTCTCTTTGAACTCTCTGGGATTGATAGACTTAAGCTCAGAGTTTTTCTTTTTTGATTTCTCTCCTTTTTGCTCTATATTTCTGTATATCTCTCTCTTATTTTTTTTTAAACGGATGGATATCCTCCTTTTTTATAGTCTTCAATCCAAGGTTAGGTAAAAATATAGCCATTATGAGATGCTTGGATGTTTCTACACACAAAGAAATAGCAGTTAGAAGTTAGGTAGAAAAAATATTACCGTTGGAGCTGATCTGACATATGAAAAAATCCGTTCCTGCAGGTTGGAGTCAGCTCCAACTTTTCAGGTGTCGGCTTCAAGTCGTGGTGTCCAAAAAAAGTAACAAAATTTGTTGAGGAGTCGGCTCCAAAAAAGTTAAGTGTTGGCTCGGCGCTTTTGGGAGTCGGCTCCAGAATTCAAGGGTGTCGGCTTCAACAATGTCCACAAAAACACGTTCTCTGTATCTCAGGTTGGAGTCAGCTCCGAAACTATAGGTGTCAACTCCGGACCGTGCCAAAATTCTAGAAAAGTTCTGATACGCCTTGGGGTTGGCTCCTGACGGTTTGGATGTCGACTCTAAGTTCTGAACTTTCATAATTTCATTTAAATTTTGATTCAAAACTTATTTCCTTATACCTTTTGACTGATTAAACATTTTTAATCCCTGAAACACTTATTAAATTTGTTAGAAACATAGTGAATATACTCATGTCTTTTATTAATCATCAAAATTAATAATTGGGTCAACACCTTGCTTGTTGTAATAAAGACCAATTTTGTGTTCAAGATCACTGAAAAGAAGATCTAGATGGTTGAAAGAGCCATCATCCTCATTGCCTAATGGCCAATTCAGCTTTCTTTTTCTCTAGATCTAAGTTTTTCTTTTATTTCTTTTTGAACTGATTAGTTGAAAGAATGAATTTTGGATCTAGATCTTATTCCATTTGATGAAAGTTTTGTTTTATTTTTCCCAAAAAAAGAGAAAAAAAGATTAAAAAAAAAGAAAAGAGAAGAAGAAGAAGAAGAAAATGAAGTGAACAAAAAAAAAGGAAAGGAAAGCAAAAAAAAATGTAAGAAAAAGGGAGAGAAAAATCTCAAGTGCATTGAATGAGATACTCCTAGCTCTTCTTGTTGACCTTTGTATCATTATCCATCTGGACAAAACTGCTTTGATTGGGATGATACAGGGTACAATAGTTTTTTTTTATATTTTTTGTGCTTATTATTAGTGACTTCTTTTTAGAAGATTTGGGGTCCGAATTTGTAATGAGCACAAGCTTCCATTATTAATCACTTCTGCCTTAAGTACTGAAAAGCCTATTAAGAGATTACAATCCTAATTAGCCATGTGAGACACATGTATTCAAAGAAATTTTATTATTCATATTTATTTGTTATTCCAAAGTTCAAAGTGAGATTATCATAATTGTACTTTATTTTATTATAATTATTATTTTAATGATTTAGGCCATATTTTTGTTCTCCTTTTTGCCTTCATATTTGTCCCCATTTTGAGTTCCAGCCTCAACTAGACAAGAGAACAAAGCTCAAAGTTTTTAATAGAGTAGAGCTCCTCTTTTAGATCCCGTCAAGCTCGAATTAGGAGCATCCTTTTTGCCTTCATGTTTGTCCCCATTTTGATTTCCAACCTCAACTAGATAAGAGAGCAAAGCTTAAGGTTTTTAATAAAGTAGAGCTCCTCTTTTGGATTAAGTCAATCTCAAATTAGGAGCATGGTTTCTCTTTTGGGTCGAATCAGGCTTGAATTGTAAGCAAGGTTTTAATTTAGATCAAATTAGGTTTAATTTGGGAATAGGGCTCTACTTGGATTGAAATAGACTCGATTTAGGAGTAGGACTCCAATTGAGTCAAATTAGGCTCAATTTGGGAGTAGAGCTTCACTTAGGTTGAGTCAAGATCAATTTGGGAGCAGAGCTTCACTTGGGTCGAGTCAAGCTCGATTTGGGAACAAAGCTCCACTTGGGTCGAGTCAAGCTTAATTTGCGATTTGGGCCCCACTTGATTCGAGTCCAATTTAATTTTGGAATAGGGCTCCAACTAGGGTAAAGTTAGGCTCGATTTGGAAGTAGGGTCCAATTAGATCGAGTAAAGCTTGATTAAGAAGCAAAGCTCAAATTTGGGTTGACTTATGCTTGGGAATAAGACTCCCTTTAAGTTGATTTAAAAGTAGGACTCCATTTGAGCTGATTCAGGCTTGATTTGGAAGTCGAACTCTCTTCGGCTTGGTTTGAGAGAACTCTCCTTTGAGCTGACTTGAGTTTGATTTGATAGTAGGACTCCCTTTGAGCTTAGTCTAGGACTCTCCTTTGAGCTGAATTGGGCTTGATTGGGAGCAAGATTCCTTTTGAGATTAATCTAAGAGTAGGACTCTTTTTTTAGCCCTATCAGACTTAATTTGAGAGTAAGACTCCCCTTTGATCTAGGCTCAATTTGGACTCCATCTAGCTTGATATGGGCTCAATCTAGCTGGACATAGCTTGATTACTGCTTAATCTAACTCAGTCTAAGAGATCTAGCTTGATCTGGGCTTGATTATCATTTGATCTGGGCTCAGTTTGGCTTGAGCTGGCTTGATTACCACTTGATCTACCATGATCTAGAAGTAGGAGCATCCTTTGAGATCGATTTGGCTTGATTTGGGCTTAATCTGACTTTGATTCAGACTTAATTTGACTTAATTCGTACTTAATCTAACTTGATTCAATTGGTTTGGGCTCGATCTAGGAGTAGGGTCTCTTTTAAGCTTAATTAGATTTGATTTGAAAGTAAGATCCTTTTTGAGCTTGATCTGAACTTTCTTTTTGAGCTTGATCTAAACTTTTTGGGCTCAATCGAGGCTCCATCTAGTTTGATTTGGCCTTGATCTAGCTTATATAGCTTGATTACTGCTTGATCTAGCTTCATTTGGGAGTGGGACCCCCTTTAAGTTTGATCGGGTTTTATCTAGCTCAATCTAGGCTCCACCCAACTTGATTCAGGCTTGATTCAGGCTTGATCGAGCTAAAAGTGGCTCAATCACTACTTGATCTAGTTCGATATAAAAGATTTGACTTAATTTGAGCTTGATCTAGGGAGTAAGATTTTCCTTTGATCTAGGGAGTAAGATTTGACTTAATTTGAGCTTGATCTAGGGAGTAAGATTTTCCTTTGATCTTGATCAAGCTTCATCTAGCTTGATTTGGGCTCCTTCTAGCTAGATGTGGGCTTGATTTGGTTGGATGTAGCCTGATCACCGCTTGATCTAGCTCGATCTAGGAGCTCTGATTCGATCTAGGCTTGATCACTATTTGATCTGGGTTGATTTGGTTGGATGGAGCCTAATCATCGCTTGATCTGACTCGATCTAGGAGATCTGGTCTTGATCACCACTCGATCTAGATTAATTTGAGAGCAAGACTCTCCTTTGAGCTAGAACGAGCTTGATTTGGGTTTTGCTTCTGGCTCTAGACTTTAGTCTCGACTTGAGTCGCTTCCACGAGTGAGTTCCTTTATCTTATAGAGTTTCTAGTGAGACTTTAGGGGACATGGGCTACATATCTAAGGTTCTATTTAATTTAGGTGGTGAGGAGGGTGATGAGGGTAAGAGAATTACTTGTAGGGAAGCAAACGGGTTTGGGACAAAAGTGAGGTAATATGAATGATTCTAATTCAATGATTAGTTAAACCCATAGCCTTTTAAACTAAAACCAATAACTAAACCAATTCGACCATCTTAATTTGATGGCAAAGTCATCTGTTTATTTCTTTACATATTTTAGCCCAAAGTGAGTATTTACGATCATAGTCTATATTTGGTTCAAACCTATCCAGATCAAGTTTGACTTGCTTAACAATTGGGTCTAGTTCAAGAGGATTGAGCTAGCTACTTAAATCATACTACCATATTTTGATGATTTTATTAGATTTTATGGAAAAAAATTATTGGATTTTCTCAAATTGAGTATCCACATATTGCTTCTATGATATGCACAGCTATTTTGAAAATTGTAAATAATTATGATATTCAAATAAATTTTTTTGTATGAATTTTGCTGCTAGTAATAATACTTCTATTATAGATATATTAAAAATGTAATTAATAGTATGTATGGTGGTAGATTATTTGATATTAGATGTGCATGCCATATAATAAATTTGTGTGTTCAAGATGGTTGAATATTATTAATGAATATGTTGTAAAAATTAAAATATTTGATTATCATTTAATCTTCTACATCTCAATTGCAAAAATTTAAGGAATTATGCCATAATATGGTAAAAAAATCATGTTAGACATAAATATAAATAAAATCCTACATATTTAATATTCAACAATTTTAATTATAAAGATATAATTGTAATATTTTATAATGATCAAATGCCTAGTGGTAATCAAGTTATAATTTAGATAGTCTATTTGTTATGCTATAATGATTTTTTAAGAAATATTTCATAATTCAATTATCTAGTACTTATTATCTTAGCTCCTCTTTAATTATTTCTCAATTATATAATATTAGTGATTATTTTCCAACTATATATTTGAATCTAATTTTCAAATATAGTTTCAATAATAAAAATAATATTTTTAAGATTTCATCATTATATAACATGGCTACAATAATGGATCTTAGGATTAAATTATGTAGTTTAGAAATTATAATTGATTCGTATTATAAAGATATGCGAGGCAGTGTAAATCTTAATCTTTTAAAGAAGAATTTAATGAATTTAATAAATTATATGAAATATCTAGCATATATTAGTAACAATTAGGAAGTAGAAGACCAACTTCTAGTGGAACATCTCAATAATAGTGCTAAAGATCTTATATAGTAATTATTAAATAAAAAGAAACAAACATATAGCCATAGGCATCATTCTTCTTCTTCTTCTTCTTCTTCTTCTTCTTCTTCTTATGAACTTGCTTTTTATTTATAAAACGACTTCGCTTGCTTTCTCACCTTTAAGGAGTTGAAAATTTTTGATATTTTAGTGTAATGGAAAGTACCTAAAAAAATTATTCCATGCTTGCTATTATGATATGTGATCTTCTAACTGCTCCAATGCCTACAATAGCATCAGATTTTACATTTTATATAGAAAAAGGCATTGTAAGATAATAAGGGCTGATTAACATTTAAAGCAGGGGAGATATTTGTGTGTTTAAAGGATTGACTGGACATTGAAAAAATTGCAAGACTAAAACCAAAGAGTCGAAGCAATACAAGTCTTAAAGAATAAAGAATAATTTTTTTGGATTACAAGTCCTAAAGAATAAAGAATAATTTTATTAAAATTAGTTGTAATTATCTCTTTTTTAAAATATTTTTCAAATTGATTGGAATTTAAAAATTATAATTTCCAAGTATAATTTTGCAGCCGTGTGTATTTTTTAAATAAAATCTCAATTGATTTTATTTCATTATTTGTAATTTTGAATACATTATAATTCATCAATAAAAATAATAAAAGTGTTATTTTTTTCATTTTTTTGAGTCAAATTTACTTATTTTTATAATTAAATGATCAATATGAATAATATTTTTAAAAAGGTAAGAAATATAAAAAGCTCAGCCCATGGAGCAACATTGTTCAGAACAAGCCCATGGGCCAAGTGTCAAAACTCTATGGACCATGCCAACATGGATCGTGAATAATGCCTTGCCATGGCAACATGGCTCATGAAATCATGGACGAGGAGCCCATGGGCCATAGCAGCTAGTATGGCTCGCTTACATGACTTTAATCCTATAATAAGACTATGTCTTAAAGATACCCTTATGGAAACAAATTTTACTTCAAGATAAATTGAGCAAACAACCTAGAGAATGCTATCCTACTTTTAGTATAAAAGCAAGCTTGATTTAATTAGGATGTTCCTCACATCCGAACCTCTATTTGGTAAGTCCTTAGCATCCAATCTTTTGAAGGATCCAATATACTTGGTGCACTAGAACACAATTAGTTGGGATGTGGGATGATTTAATTCAAATCTTGAATCAAATCGGATGTTAGATTCAACCTAGATTGAACCTGATCCATCATAGGTTGCAATAAAGTTAGGTCAAGCAATTAGATTAAGATAAAATGGCGCAACCCAATTAGGAGCTGCAGGGGTTTGGCTCTAGCTTAAACCAATTTAGATCAAATTTAATATGGATTGAACCTAATTCAACCTAGGGTACAAACATAGATACCTGGCTAAAATCTAATGATGTCTCTAAAAGAAAATTCAAAGAAAAAACTAATAAAAACCTTTGAATCCCATGGGTAAGCATGATAAAAAGAAAATTAAATATTCAATTATCAAATTATATGCCCACTAATCCACACTCTTATGAAATTTGGCATGGTTATAATTGGCCACAATATGTGATTGAGTTATGTTCAGGGGAATCAGATTGGACAAATGAATCATGCCACTAGTCTTAGCTTATACAATAATAACTAGACTTGATGAAGGACTAAGAATTGAGCTATGTAGTTTGCGTGAACATTGATCTCAAGTTTATTTATTGAAATTGAATTAAACATAAATGCTAGATCCAACTCAATTTCTAAAAATTAACTTCAATTCTCAATTGTGTTGAGAAAATTTGGTCAAGCAAATAAGCCACACTATTTGCGCCTCTCATCACTATTGCTTACTCATACTCTAGAATGGTGATTAAAATCAGCTCAAACATATGTTTCTTTAGAACTTTTAATCTAAATAAGCCTAGGATAATTTTTTATTAGGTTTATGATTGGTATCCTAGTTCTAATGATTCTAGACTTTTGTCTTTGGGTATGATTTGGATATTGGGCTAATCTCACTTTATGAATAGATTTATCAATAATCTATGATGAACAATAAATCAATAATAAAGTTTAAAGTATTCTTCATCACCTTATCTGAAAAATTCTTTACTTATCGTGGTGTGAGACAATATGCACTCTTATGAGAGGTGATCAATGTGAGGACATAAACTTCGAGCATTTTCTATAGAGGTAAAGGTGTATAATTGAAGACCCTGAAGTAATTGGCATGAGGCCAATATTTATCTTATTTGTGCAGGCTTGCCTACATCACACATTAAAAATAAGAGAAACAAGATAATGTGCTTAACAAGCTAGTAATTGTTGCATTCATGTATGCACACTAATAATCTAACTTAGATTCAACAAGTATCCAAGATCTATTACCAAGAATATAAAGTTGATTTACAAATTAAGTAAAAGAGCATATCATCTCAATAGCTCCTGCAACTAATACATGTTTTCAAATGATTTCAAAATAAATTATTTAAAATATTAAAACATTTTCAAAACAACCTTCATGGCTAAGTGATAGCCATATATAAGCCTCATGACTACATATCGAAAGGTCATGCATATGCCCATGATTAGGCATTGATAAGTCACACTTACACATCATAATTGAGCATCAGTAAGATGGCTTATATCTTATGACTGGGCATCGACAAGTCACACTTACGCCTTATTGTAACAACCCTAAGATGCATAAATAATAACTTCCTAATCCAATTATAGTATATCTCAGCCCTAAATTATTTCACCTAAACCTTATACCATCATATATGATCTAAGCTTAATCATAACCCACCATGTTCCATTCCTTTTCTTGACCAATTCCATACTAATTCGACCCACTCTAATCCAGTTATGCCTAATCTAGTCCGGTCCATCCCAATCTGACCTAATCCAACCTAATCTAATCTTATCACATCTATTTCAACCCTTTTCTAGTTGAACTATCCTAAATTCAACCTAATCTAACCTACTCTCACCCACTCCAACATAATCCAATCATCTAATCATCGTCCTAAATTACCCATTACTGCATCTACAATAAGGTGTTTGTCCTTCAAGTCAAAGGACTACTTGCATGTTTATGTCCTTGAACCACACTGCTATCTTAATTGTAAATGTGGATTGCTAGTATTGAACAGCTTGTTTGATGATATACTCAAGTGCTAATGCAAGGTATGATGGTGAAAGAAAAATTTCACGCAATCACTTTTCACCATAGTCGCATTACAAATGTTATATCCAACCTGTCCATAGTTGTGAGATAGCTCCGAATGCATAGTTGTATTCATAGTTATATTCACCCTTCTCCATAGACCTCATCAACTTAAATAAACCCCTAAATTATTCATGGACTCTTTTCTTTCTCTATCGCCAATGTATGACACATATCTTATGTGAGTTTACAAATGAGTCAAATCGATTACGACTCAATCTGACCCAATTCGTACTTAAAGACTACTAGGTCAAATCAAATTTGAAAATTAACTTGATCTAAATTCTGAGTCAAATTCAAGTCTTATATTTTTCAATCCAACCCGACTTATAAATCTCAATTATAAAAATCTTTTTTTCTTCTCTACAATTATCTTTATCAATTCATTAAATGAATTCTCCTTTCATCTTAATAACTAGATCTCTTCTTATTTATCTTTTGCATAATTATATCTAAATATTTATGTTTCATTATTTGTTCTAATGGAATTTTATTTATAGTATCATTAAGTATATCAATAAATATTTTAAAATAATAATTTATAAAGTTAAGGATGATCATTCATTTGACAGCATTAAATGTTTTTGAATAAAAATTAAGATTAATAAGTTGGTTCTTTTTTATTCTATTTAAATTATTTAAATAGATCTACATCAATTATTAGATTTTAATTATGAAATAATAGTTAGATACTTGATTCCAAACATTTTAGATTGGATCTAGGTTATACTTGATTCCAAACCGAACTAAAGGACTTATTGGATCTAAAATTTTTTGTAGACCTAATTTGACCTCATCTAATTAGTCAATGGATTTGATCCAAATCTAAAATCATGATCGGAATGTAAAATTAGCTAAACTAAAATCAAGCATGACTTGACTCGGCTCTTCTTATTCGTAGCCCCAATCCTACATCGTGTCTAGTCATGGTCAAGGAAAAATCAATACATTAATTTAGCAAATTTCCAATTACATATAAATGCCTTTTAAAGTATACATTACTATGAGCACCCATTAAAAAAGAAAAAAAAGATAGAGCAATATTAACCCATACCCTAACATAATAAGGTCCAACCTTCGTACAATGATGTGAATAGAAAGATGTCTCCTACTTTTCCTTGAGCTTTGTCAAGTAATATATATATGCAAGATAGCTCCTCTTCCAATAATCTTGTTTGTCACAATGGTAGCATCCTTCAACCTTCTTCTTGTCCATCATTTTAATATCCTATCTAATCTAGCAAGTCCTACCTTAATTGTTCCTCTTTCTAATATATCTCAGACCCTTGAAATTAAAGTTATTTTCTTATTTTTATTTCCTCTTTTCGGCCACAGTTTCCTTTTAAGACGAGATTTCTGCATATATGGTGCACTTCTAGAGTTTGTACTCATTCAATGAGCTCCTCAAACACTTGATGTTGTTGGTGCAACTTGGCAACGGTCAACTCTTACCATGCATCTAAAATATAATATAATATAAAATTATTCTATGATTCTAGCAGTGTCTGAAGCATATATGGAATTTATTTGGGTAGCTACATCCCTCTCTTATAACCAGTCATCTTAACAACATACTTACTGAAAAACCCTCCCTTTAGCTACTTGGTGTTTATTAACGCCGTAATGGTCTTTTAAGGAGTGCAAACGTTTGTCATTCTTCAAACATCTCCTGAATGTTATATATTATATCTGAAGCAACCTTGATCTTCTTATTTTATGATAGCTTGTTTCAATGGTTTCTGTTGGCGTAGATTATGGCTACCTAATTGATAAGACTGAGTCTAGAGTTACACTCTATGTCCTTAAGATAATTTTGTTATGCAACAGTGCTTACAGCTTGTATGACGATTATCTTTCAGGATACAACAGTTTTCTTTTGATGATTACAGCACTTTAATTCATCAAAAAATTTAAACCAAGAATGCTTCTCTCTTTTCTATGCATTATAGCTATACTTCCCTAAAGAGAGTATGCAAATTCCTAACAGAGGAAAAAAAATTAAATTGGATTGAATTTAATGAAATGTAAGTGTCTATGGTCCTATTTATAGGTTTTAGATGCCTTTTGGATACATTCTTTTGGGTTTAACCCGATTTGAATTGTTTAATCAGATTTGATCAAAGGAAGCCTTTGATACACCGATTCACTCCATGATATGAAGATCAACCGATCAGATAAGATAATCCACATCCAGATATATCATTTCACCAATATGATCTGATGATCACGTGATCTGATAGATGGTAGAATGGCTTTGATATGTCGTTTCATGATCGACGGGTGCCTTATCACTAACGATCATCAACGGCATGATTGGATGGACGCCTTATCACCAACGGTCCATGGTGATCAACTATTGACCGATTAACCGATGGTCAACAGTTCAATGATCTTTTCATCAACGATTACGATCAATCCAAGCCATGATCAGCTAATCAACACCGCTTTGATCAATCACATCGGTCCATTGTTTGATCTCAGCTCCTCATCTTAATTCGATCAATTTCTACCATCGAATCCTCATGATCTAGAAAAAATTTAAAGCCCCTCAAGATGATGCACACATGCGAAGTGCAAAGTGCGCCTACAAAACATTCATTGTATTCTTCACATACGCGCGTGCGGGGGGTGATTCTATGCATCACCCTTAAGCTCTTCACTTATGGTGAGCCTAAGGAACTTAAACATGAAGGAAGAGGTTTTCATATAAGTGAACCTTTCTTTCTTAATTTTTTCGATGTCGGACTAAATGTCCTCTCAATTCTTATTCACACACATAAAGAGGTAATGGGCTTTCAAGGCCCAATAGGGTATTTCAGGCTCATTACCTAACAATCCCCCATATGAATGAAAATTGGAACTTAGATCAAAGATCAGCAAAGGTGATCCCCCCATATAAAAGAATTTTAATGCAAATAAATATGCAGACACTAAAAAGAGTATAATGGGTTGAAGTTGCATCAGGATAGGGCTTGTGGCTTTGAACCTTTCTTAGTGAGTTGTTATCAAGTTTACTTGCTAAAAGTGAACATGGTGTCTTAAATTTTTCAGCGTTTTGTGTAAACCAAAACAATAACAATCACACAACTTTTTCCAAGCATTTTTTTGGTTCTCATAGTTGTATCATTTTGGCCCTGAACACCTTCTGGTTTCATGAGTGCTTTAGAGAATTAAACCTTAAAATTCTCATAGAATTGGCCCAGTTCACACTCACATAGGTGATTCTTATTAAGAGTATTCTGCTATACCCCACATGAATATTCATGTCATAAGAATCATTAAAAGCAATGCTTATCCTAGTACCTTTAGCAGTAGCACCAATTATCATAGGAATGGGTAGGATTGGACATCCTTAGTGCTATGCAAGTTTCTTTATAATTTAGTTGTCCCTTTTGAACCTAGATCTTGGGATCTCCAGTCAACTAGGTTGGGTATCCACTATGAAGATTTTTTAATTATAGGTTTTAAACACATTCTCCTCGATAAAGAGTTTATTGATCTTTTGTAACCCCTTTGTTAATGGATCCGCTAGGTTTTTCTTTGACTAAATATAGTCAATAGAAATTACGTCAATTTCAAGTAACTACTTAATGGTATTATATTTACGACATATGTCTATACTTACCATTATATCTTATTCTTGCTCTGCAAATTGCCGATTGACTATCACAATGCATGCATATTGCAGACACAGGCTTTGGCCAATATGAAATATCTTCCAAAAGGTTTCAAAGCTATTCTGCTTCTTTAGCAGCCTTTTCTAAAGCAATAAACTCAGATTCCATAGTGGATCGAGCTATACATGTTTGCTTAGAAATTTTTATGAGACAACACCTACTCCTAAGGTGAATATATACCCATTTATGGATTTTGTATCTTCTGTGTTAGATATCCAATTTGCATCACTATATCCTTCTAGTATAGCTGGATATCTTGAATAATATAATCCATAACTTAGGGTATATCGTAGATATCTTAATACCCTTATTAGAGCTATCCAATGATTTGGACCTGGGTTACTAGTGAACACTCAACTTATTGATAGCATATGCTATGTCAGGACGAGTGCAATTCATGACATACATTAAACTGCCAATTATACATGAATATTTCAACTAAGATATGGGTTCTTCAGTATACTTAGCCAAATGTAGATTAATATCTACATGTGTTTTCACCGGGCTAGTATCATACTTGTTAAACTTATTTAATATTTTTTCAATATAATGAGATTGAGATAATATTATTTTTTCAGATGTTCTAGTGATTCGAATCCCTAGTATAACATCTGCAACACCCATATTTTTCATATCAAAATGTTTGATCAACATTTTCTTTGTATGTTTAATCATTTTAGTATTACTACCAATGATTAACAGGCCATCTACATATAAACAGATTATCACATACCCTTCAGGTAGGGTTTTGGCATATATACATTTGTCACATTCATTTATTTTTAATCATTTGATAACATGACATTATCAAATTTTATATGCCATTGTTTAGATGCTTGTTTTAATCCATATAAGGATTTAACAAGTCTACACACCTTTTCTTATCCAGAAACAACAAATCCCTCAGGCTGTTTCATGTATATTTCTTCATCTAATTCATCATTTACAAAAGCAGTTTTAACATCCATTTGATGAAATTTAAGATTGTTAATGGCTGCAAAAGTGATTAATATTCTTATAGATGTTATTCTACTTACTGGTGAATAGGTATCAAAGAAGTCTATACCTTCTTTTTGTTTGAAGTCCTTAGCCACTAATCTGGCTTTATACTTATCAATTGATCCATTAGCCTTTAGCTTTTTCTTAAAAATTTACTTGCATCCTAGAGGTTTCATACCATATGTAAGTCTACCAACTCCCAGGTATGATTGTGCATGATGGACTCAATTTCACTATTAATAGCTTCTTTCTAAAAGGTGCTTCTGAATTAGATATTGCCTCTTTGAATGTCCGAGGCTCATCTTGTAACATATAGTTACATAATCAGGACCAAGAGACTTTGTAACTTTTGATCTCTTATTGCGTCTGGGTTTATCTTCAGGATATTTTTCTTGATGACTACTACTAGCAGTATTATCATAAATTCTTTTGGTTGAACTTATTTCTAATTTTCCTTTGCTCGAAAATATATTTTCAAAGAATAATGCATTTATTGATTCCATGATTGTATTTTTTTAATATCAGATATATCCGATTTACACACAAGAAAGTAATATGCACTACTATTTTGTACATAACCAATAAAAATACAATCAATAATTTTAGGCCCTATTTTGATCGTTTTGGGGTCCGAAATAGCTACTTTAGTTAGACACCCCCACACTCTTAAGTAATTATAAGAAAGCTTCTTTCCTTTTCATAACTCATATGGAGTAACATTCTTTTTCTTAAGAGGTATTTTATTCATATATGATTTACCGTTGCTTCTCTCCATAAATTCTATGGTATACCAGAATTTATCAATATAGCATTTATCATTTCTTTTAATGTGCGGTTTTTGTGTTCCGCTATTTTATTAGATTGAGATGAATAAGGAGCCATAGTTTGATGAATAATACTATGTTCTTGTCAGAATTCGTCAAAAGGTGCATCGTATTCTCTACCCCTATCACTCTTTATAGCCTTAATATTTTTACCAAGTTAATTTTCAACTTCATTCTTATAACATTTAAATATTTCTAAAGCCTCATCTTTGGACTTTAGTAGATAAATAGTAGTATCTTATTGAATCATCAATAAATGTTATAAATATTTTTTACCTCCTCGAGTTTGAACTAACTTTAAGTCACATAGATCATTGTGAATTAAGTCAAGAGGTTCAGTATTTCTTTCTACCGAAGGAAATTGTGTTTTTGCTAACTTAGCTTCAGCACACACTTCACACTTGTAATGTGGATCAATTTCATGATTAGATAATAATTTTAATTTAATTAATTTTTGTAATAAATTAAAATTCTCATGTCCTAATCTATCATGCCATAAACAAGAAGAGTCAACCATATAAGTAGAAGAAGAAGCTTTATCCATTTCAAGGTTTCTATGTACAGTTATTACATTTACCTTGAATAATTTATTATTCAAGTAACCCCTTTCAATAAATATCCTCCCCCTAGTGAGTACAAATTTGTCAGACTCAAAAACCATCCTAAAGCCATATTTTTTTAGGAGGGAGCCTGACACTAGATTCTTTCGAATATCTGGAACATAAAGTACATCATTCAATAGAAGTTTCTTTTCAGATGTCATCTTGAGTACTATGCGGCCAAGTTCTTCTATCTTTGATGTAGCAGAATTTTTCATAACCAGATTTCTACCATTGATAGGAGTATATGATGAGAACATACTCTTATCAGAGCAGACATGTCTGGTAGCTCCAGTATCGATGTACCACTTATTAGCTTTGTCAACCATGTTTGCTTAAAACACAACAGCTAACAACATCATCTTGGATACTTCTTGGGATAGGGTTTCAATAATGTTGACCTCTTTCTTTTCTTTCTCCTTGAAACGACAGTCCTTGGATTTGTGTCCTTGCTTTCCACAAACAAAAAACTTTTTTGAACTTATATTTCTTTGGATTATCCTTCTTCTATTTAAAGCCTTCGCCTAGAAACTTGCATTTCTTCTTTCCTTCTATGAGGTTGGTCTTAGGCTCAGCAAGTTGTCCTCCTGTATTTTTGTCTTGGCTCTTATTGTCTTCCTCGATCCTCAGGTGAACAATTAGATCTTCAAGTCTCATCTTCTTTCGCTTATCCTTTAGATAGTTCTTGAAGTCCTTTCATAATGTAGTAGCTTCTCTATGATGGCAGCTACCTGGAATGACTCACTGAGAGACATTCTCTTTGCATGTATCTCATGCAGGATGATCTGGAGCTCTTGGACTTGCTCCATAACAGTTTTATGGTCGATCATTTTGTAGTCTAAGAACCTTCCAACCATAAACTTCTTATGTCTAGCATCCTATGTCTTATACTTTTTGCCTAGGGATGCCCATAACTCCTTGGCAGTAGCAATGCTGCTGTATACATTGTATAGGGTATTATCCATACCATTGAGGATGTAGTTCTTGCAAAGAAAGTCTGAATGCTTTCATGCTTCCACTGCAGCAATCGCTTGCTTGTCGGTCTTCCCTTCCTTCAAGACTGGTGGATCTTCATTCAGTACTCTGACCAAATTCAGAGTTGTGAGGTAGAACTTCTTCGGTTTCTCGGCTTGAATGGATGTAGGCATGGTAGTCATCTGCAGCAACACTTTCGTGATAGCACAAAAATTATCTTAAGATTGTTGGCGTAGATGATGTCTACCCAATTGATAAGACTGAGTCTAGAGTTACACTCTATGTCCTTAAGACAATTTTGTTCCGCAACGGTGCTTACAGCTTATATGATGATTGTCTCCCAGGATACAACAGTCTCCTTTTGATGATTGCAACACTTCAATTCAGCAAAAAATTCGAACCAAGAATGCTTCTCTCTTTTCTATGTACTATAGCTATACTTTCTTAAGAAGAGTATGCAAATGCCTAAGAGAGGAAAGGAATTGGAATTGGATTGGATTTAATGAAATGCAAGTGTCTACGGTCCTATTTATAGGTTTTAGATGCCTTTTGGATACATCCTTTCGGGTTTAACCTAATTTGTATTGGTTAATCGAGGATTTGATCAAAGGAATCCTTTGATACACCATTCACTCCGTGATATGAAGATCAATCGATCAGATAAGACAATCCACATCCCGATATGCCGTTTCACCATCATGATCTGATGATCACGTGATGATAGGTGGTAGAACGGCTTTGATATGTCGTTTCACGATCGGATGGGTGCCTTATCATCAACGGTATGATTGGATGGGCACCTTATCACCAACGGACAAAGTGCGCCTACAAAGTGCCCATTGCGCTTTTCGCACACGCTCGTGCGGGTGTGCGGGGGTGATGCGTAGCTCTCCACTTATGGTGAGCCTAAGAAACTTAAACATGAAAGAAGAGGTTTCCATATAAGTGAACCTTCCTTTCTTAATTTTTTTGATGTGGGACTAAATGTCCTCCTAATTTCTCATTCACACACATAAGAAGGTAATGACTTTCAAGGCCCATTAGGATATTTCAGGCCCATACCTAACAGTTTCATGCATTACCGGTTTTGAGCATCATCAAGCAGAGTTCTTTTTAAGCCTGGTTGAGCAGTTCAAGCATGATTCAGTTACGTCTCATGGAGCTTGAATCAATCTGATCTCAAGACAATCTCGAGCTAATCAGATCAATTAATTCCAGCTCATGTTACAATGAGAACTCTGATAATGCCAACGGCATTCAGCTCCATTGGGAGATGTTTAAATAACCCACACAACCTTCGCAAAACATACAGAAAAGTTGAAAAAAAAAAAAAAAAGATTTTATTGAATGGCCAAGCAAGATACATAGAAAAATAAAAACTTTATTTCTTTGGTCAACAACTCTAATAGACACAAGCCTTTGAATACACTTTCATACCATCTCCTAGCACCTCCTTCTAAGTTATTCCAACAAATTTATGAAGGAAAAAAAATTCTTGATAAAAGGAATATTTGATTCCAAAACTATTTTTATGATTAAAAGAACTTCTGACAGGACATATCATGCTTGAATTAACTTTCAACCGAATAGACGGAGATAAAAATTGTGAATGCATTGCAAATGATTGTTCTTTCATGATACTTTGTCCGTGAGGTTGTTGGCATGGTGTCCCGTGAGGTTGTTGGCATGGTGTACCGATCATCTTGCGCCATTATACCTGTCTTTTTTTCTCGTTTATCTTCTTCTTCTTGTTTAGACTTCAGGCCTCTGCCATGCTTACAATGATTAGATCTCCCTTTCCGCGTAGCAGGCGGAACTTTGAGTTGTTGTCGTTGCTGTAAAGCGACGTACCAATTCTGAAGTCTAGTAAGAGTTTTGGTGGGCCTCTCGGTGTCCTTCTTGCATACATGTCCTGCGTGCATCCTTTGCCAATCCTTTGCCAACCTGCCTGCAACCCAATCCCAGGCTTATTCCACAGTACCAAGCCAAAGTTCATGAAACCAAGACCTGGATAGAGTTCCAAATTACAGTTAACATCACTTGGATTCCAACACCTGGCTTCTAGGATTTTGCAGGGATTTGAGCTTTTGGTTAGCTTAGCAGATGCAACCTCATTCTGATGTTATATGAATCAGATCATCAGTAGATGTTGCCTAGTCGATCGGCAAATGAAGATTTTCTTTTTTAATAAATCCTCAATGAGTTTCTTTATGATAAAAATTCTAGATGAGATATGGTGGTGAAAATATAACCATGCACTTTTTGATATATATATAAACTTGTAATTGAAAATAAGCACATATATAGGAGAAAGGCTAATATGAGCCATCACTTGTTATCAAAGTATGAACTCTATCTTAGAGCCTCTTTGATAATGAAATAAGTGAAGTGATATCCCTCCAAGGGATATTATTGGCAAATGCCTTCATAGGAAAGAGATTTATAAGGAGGATATAAGTGGGTTCGTACCGTATAATTCTACTCCATCATTTTGGTAGAGTTGATTTACATCATGCATGCATGGAATAGTTATTTTGTATTTATGATAAAATTTCAAACATCTCATGTAATATATATTAATTATACTTTAATATTACTTGTATTTATTTTCAGAACTTATTCCTCCAATGAAATTTCAAATATTCTATTCCACTAAACAGATTTCTTTTTTAAGGATGTACAAGACATTCCTTCCAAAATTTGTTCCAAAACAAATGCTACCTCAGATCATGCTTAGTATCTGGAATAAAGATTAATCATCTGATCAACTTCTGAAATGAGTCTTGTCTCTTCAAACTTTCTAGTGAAATTTTATATTGTCTTTCAAACTCTATTATGCGACAACTGACTGCCATCATCTGATCGCCTGCTATATTTTGTCTCAAGGTTCGGATGCTCTATTTGCTGTTGCTGGTCCTCCACCAAGGTTCAGATCGTGTTTAGGTGCTTGGGTTCTTCGGGTTGCTGCCACCTTTGCTGATAAAGACATGAGGCATGTCATGTGGATGCAGAGCCTCATGGATCATGCTTTTATACAACAATTCAAAGAATAAAAATATTATTAGGTTGGCAAATTAACTTCCTTTTTTTCAACCTTTACATTTTTTTTTTGTTCTTCCTTTAAGGATGCAATGGTTCTTCTTTTTAGTCTTTTTTTTTGTTTTTTTATAGCTTTCTTTTCTTTTTGCATTCCCAACAACAACTTCTTGATTACTAGCCAAACGAAACTAAGGACTTCAATCTTCATCTCATCATTGCTAAAGAAAATAATCTCCATTCTTGCTCAATTTCTTATAAACGAAGATTTTTTTTTATCCAATTCTCAGTTTACAGAGAAAAATAAAAATTCATCCGTATAAACAAAGATTTTTTTTTTATCCCATTCTCATCCCATGCATAGAGAAAATATATATCTATCCCGTTCTATATTCGCTGCATCATACCCTTCTCCTAATAACATATTTAAATTTTTAGTAAAAATTATAAGAGTAATCTTATAGATATAAAATACATATAAGAGTAATCTTATATGGGACTAATAGAGTGGTGGGATAGGGCAAATCTTGAGACGTCGGCATACAACACTGCCCTCATTAATGGGAACAAAAGTAATATATCCACCTGATACCTTTCCCCTGTGAAAGGTGAAGTAAGGATTAAAATTGCCATCCAGGATGTTCCGTTAGTATTTAATTAATTAATATATAGACAAGCAATATAAGCAAAGCCTTTAGCCAACGGGAAAAGCTCATGAGACAAGACTCTAAGGTAGTGTTTGAAATAGAAGATAAGAAAGCCATAACTATAAGGTACTGTTTGATATATGGGATAAGAGGGGATATTCCTCCCCTCTTATCCCAAAAGCCATAAGTTAAGGGTTAGCTGGGAAAAAGTTTAACCAAAGGGATAATCCATGTTAACCATGGGTTATCCCCTCAATTTATTCCCTAGAGAATACAGGAATAGCTGGTTATCCCTTCAAATGGCAGAGTGGATTTAATTTTAAAATGGGATAGTCTTATCCCTAGCTATCCCCTGGATAAATGCTATCACGTACACTTATCCATGGATAAAAAAGCTATCAAACACTACCTAAGGGATAGCTGGGAATAAAGTTAACCAAAGGGATAATTAACCATGGGATATCCCCTCAATTTATTCCTAGAAAATGTAGGAATAGCTGGTTATCCCTCCAAATAAGAGTAAAAAAAGGTTATCCTATGGATTTACCTTTTTTGCATTTGATATGATCAATAGGATAGTCAAGAGATATCCCTAGAGATAGTCAGGGATAAACTCTATCCTGTACACTTATCCATGAATAATATTTTTTCTATCAAACACTACCTAAGAGAATTAAGAAGGCTCAACCCCATTTTCTCTGGCTCGTTTCCGGTCCTTCCCATGAATTAAGCAAGCAAGCCTCATGATGTCGTTAATGGCACCAGAAGACTCCAAATATATATCGACAGCCCAGCTTTTTAATGAAGCTAATAAGCTTTTATTTTTTGAAGCCACTTTTCACATCGTCCATGGGGGGTGGGGGCCAGAGCAGCTCAGGGCCAACCGTTTTATTTTGTCCGCAGCTGTGCGGTTGTCTCCCCTCTCGGTGCACGTGAACGTGCCTGTGGACAGGAGACAGTGCATGGCTCTCATCATGCTGGTCCAGGGGCAAACTCGATGAGATGATGCTGCCTTCCTTCCATTATTTATTATATATAATTTTATTTTCATGCTTGCTAAGGGAAACGTTAGAAATGGGCGAGCCACGTACTTGATTCAATAGCATTAATTATTTCTTTTGCTCACCTCCATAGAGCAAATTAGCAGAGGAGAGTGATGACCAATCAAATATTTTATAGGTCTGGCTAACCAGAATCAAAAAGGATCAACGCCAACAAGTTTGGTTCATTTCCAAAAGTATATGAATTATTTGTTAAAATTAGGGGTACAATTTGGGCCGAATTCGATCCAAACCCATCCCACCGAATCCGATTTACAGCAGTGTTTAAACTCATGTTTGCCCAACCCGAACCCAAAAGACCTGAATTTAACCCGGCCTGATTTGTAATTGATCTGGGTTAGGGTTGATCACAATCCGAATCCGAGATAATCCGAACCCAAGGGTTACCCGAACATGGATAGCTTATCGGCACCAGATTATTGGAGCGTTGAAGGCGCCAATCAGATCGGACGAGATGGCCAACTTGAAGGCGAGGAGGGCAAGGCCGTCGATCGTAGGCGAAAAAAAAGATAAACATAAAGGCGGACCATCCACACATTTCGTTTCACTTCCCGTCTCTTCCTCTTTTTTTTGTTTACAACACCTTCTCATCTTCTTTGTTTCAAGTAAGACTTTTTTTAAATACAATGTTAAAGCCCCGAGTTCAACTTACGTATTCGGCAAGGAATTTTATTTTTCCGTCTTTGGGATCCATAATTTGATGTTTATTTACTTTGAAAAAAGCTTTTTTTTTCTTTTTTTCATCAACCCGAATTTCAACCCGAAACCCAATTCGAACCTGATTTTTAAAAACAGGGTTAGGATTGAGGTTTTACAAATAGGGTTAGGGTTAGGGTTATGGTTGAGAAAAATCCGAGTTTCATGCCGAGTTGTACCCCTAGTTAAAATAGAATTAGTTAAGATAATTTGCCAAATAAACCAATTATTTCGATTACTTGATATTTTAGTGCTCCTCCAAATCGTAAGCTCTGATCTTCTTGGCTTCTTCCTTCTTAGCACCTCAAAGAACTTCTCTTCTCTAGCAACAATAATAAACAACCCAGGGCTCCCTTTCTTCCTTTTCTAAGAGTAAAGTTACATTATTAACAGGATCTTATAAGATTAAGACTAGATCCGTTGGTTGAATCGATGATGCCACGTGTTTCTCCTGTCCATCCCTTTTCGTATTTCCTTGTGTAATGAAATTCTCTTCATTTTATTTTAATTATGTGCAGATGATAGATCAAACCAATTATCCATTCACTTAATGTCACGTAGTAAAAGTAAATCAAACATTCAAAAGATAAAGAATTAAATAAGAAAAATGTGCACCGAGTATCATAGCAAAAGTCATAAAATAAGTAGATAATTAGTTTGTCATATTAAAACTCAACTTCTTTTCTTGAGAACTCCTCTTTCTCATGAATTTAGTTGTTTGAAAAAAAAAATATTAATCAACCATTTTAGTTGTGGTTTTAACAAACTTGAGTTCAAAAACTAAAATTATTAAAAAAATAAATAAATAATATATAAAACTTAAACTCTTAGCTTGCAACAGAAAACACACATATTTAAATAATAGAGGAATGAATAATTGACTTGGAATAAATTTAAACCTTGCAATCTTTAGCAATTTTAGGTTTGCAACCATGTTAATGAATCACTTGATCCCAAAAACTTAACTAAAATGGCTCAACAATAAGATTCAGTATTAACAAGGAATTTATATTGCAGCAAAATAGGTATTTTGGCCTTAAAGCACACCTCACTCTTTGTACTTCATACAACTAAACTGAGTTTACATGTACTGCTCCATAAATTCAAAGTTAAATTTATTGGAAATTATTTCTTATATATTTACATGATATAAAACTCATTTTTTATCCATCGCCATCTAAGATTTAAATTTATATTTAAATAGCTACGTACATATTAAGTTCAATATTGAATATGAGATTATTCTTAAAACCTAAAATTTTCAAATTACACTATTAGTAACCAAAACCAAACCATCCGGGCTTTTGTGCACATCTAAATAGAGGGAGCAATCAAGTCAAAAGTCTAGTCTACCAACATGTCTTCTTTTTCTCGATGTTTGAAAGCAAAACCTAACCTAAGGTTCTATTTTTCTGGGTCCTAGTTAGATCTTTGTTTGCCTCATGGGTGGCACCCTAAGCAAAGGCTTGTCTATATTCATAGCCTGGAACAAACTTTGATATCCACCACCTATTCCATTTTGTCTAATATTAAGGGGGACCAAAATTAATTAGTTCCACAAATTACCAACCCCCAAGGAAATGCCCAAAACCTCACATTGGTTGCCAGGAAGCTTCATCCATATTGTTGGACATAGAGGCATATAATTGAAACATATAATTAACAATCAGCAATAACTATAAACATAAAACCATGAGAGACCTCTTGCTCACACTATCGAGCTAACAACTACCAGCATTCGAATTTAAAATCACAAGAAAAAACTCATCATAAATTAATTTTTTTTAAAATTTTCTGTATAATATTATAGTATTTTTTTTGATACAAACGGATGATTAAACCATCCTGGGATGGGTTACACCCGACATATCACTATACAGTAATTGAGTAAGAAATTAGGTCAATGATCACCCTTCTTCCAGCTCCAAACACCAGACTGAGAAGCTGAATGACCAGCAATCCAGTCAGCAACAGCATTGGCCTCGCGAAAGATGTGCCAAATATGGACATGACGAGCTTCGAGATGGTAGAACGGATATCATACATCAAAGAGATGGAAGGCAAAAGAAAGTAGAGCTCCTGTCTGATCCATCGAACCAACGTAATGGAGTCACCTTCATAATATTTATTTCGCATGGAGTTCAAGTAAAGGAATGATTAAAGATCATCTATCTATTAAGCACCTGAAAGAGCTCCTCAACAATAAGATTATATATATATATATTTATACCGGAGCTCACAAAAGACAAGAATTATCAACTAATAACAAAAGAAACTTGGAAACTTTGTTAATTGTTAAAAAATCACTCCGTAAGAGAGAATATATATATATAGCCTCTCAACTGTACCCTCGTGAACGCCTATGCATCACCAACCACTAACCTTTTGTGGTCCACGAGATTATAAGTTTGTCCGTTCAGTCGCATCGCACATCATTTACAATTAATACAAAATGAAGTACAATAAAAAGGACTCTAATTAACCTAGAAAGTAGTCTACCACGCAGAACACGAGGACAAGTGCAAGCTCTTAGCCTTCTTTGAGAGCTAAAATATCATCAGAGTAATCAAGATGGTAAGTTGTTGCTTTTTATAATCCAAGCTACTTTGGAATGAGTTACTTTTACTCGACACATTTACCATATGGCCTTTTTTTCTTTTACAATAAGTTTGGCATTTGATCCTTGGCCACAGTTGGTGGAGAACAATTATTGGAGTCCAATGAGTCACAGAGAACGTATACCCCACGGAACAGAGAGAGCATGGAGATGGAGTGAGAGGTTCATACGTCTATGCTTTCTAGATAACGCTTCACATGGTTTCCAGCTTGGGAGATCCTGAGTCCTTTGATTTATCTCTACCTCGTCCCTTCAAGAGGATTAAAATAAAAGGAAAGGTGGTGGCAAGTGCATGGAAGAACGGTAACGACAACGAGACCCGTCCACGCCTGCTATACGGTCGATTCGATCTCAAGCTTTCCCAAAAGAGGGGAACCTTGGAAGGCGAGGGCTGGATTTATGTCGTCGTTCTCGAATGCATCACCTTTTGACACTTGGGAGAGAGAGAGAGAGAGAGAGAAAATATATATACATATTTTTTTAATATTTATGTAAAAAATAATTTTAGATGAAAATAATAATTTAAAAAAAAATTATAACTTAAGTCGTCTTCTATTAATTAACTTACATATAAGTTTTTAAACACTTATAGATCTAGTTTATTAATAGATTGATTGAACTAACAGATGATTTGGGACATTATAGATAATAACAAAGTAGATTTAGATTGTCATAGTGCATTCAAAGGAGTAGTACATTTAATGGGGGGTTTTGGGTATGGAACCAGAACGATCAGTGTCCCTTAGTGCTGAAGCAAATTTTGTACTCTGATATTTCCGGGTTGACTCATACTAGGTTAGTATGATCATTCGCCTGTACCAAAAAAAAAAAAAAAAAGTAGTACAATTAATTTGTAGTTAGTTTTTAAGACCATTATCATAAAAGATAAAAAAAATATTATAAAAATATAATTAATTATTAAAAATAAAAATAATTTTGAAAAATATATCCTTAAAACAGTAGAAAACTAAACATAGCTTAAAAATATTTGCACTATTCCTGCAAAAAAATAAAGAAAAGAATAGAAAATAAATGTTTCTTGTAAGAAGCATCATCTATATTTTTGAGTATCAAATACAATTTAAGATTCCCAAATTCACATTTGATTTGGTGTCGCCATAAAATTAAGACCCTTTCAATCCACATATTTCTCTTAAACCCTAAAAATTGCAATTAAAATAATGGCTATATAATCCAAGGATAACATATAAATATTTCAAAAATGAATAATTTAGAATATTATAATAAATTATTCTACCTTGCATGATAAAATAATTTATGTCCAAATAGAGAATGAGTAGGGAGCAAGTTATTGAGCATCTTTGGACTTGCTTGACGCCATAAAGCAGCCTAGTTAGCCTTCGGACAAGGAGTCTACTTCCTAGATTTTTCTCGTGGTACGGCCATTGCCTCGGTACTGGATCATCAACTTGTTTTATATTTATAGAACAAGCCCCTAAGCAAGGTAGAGAACATTGATATTAATTCCAAATATTTTTCAATCCTCCATGTCCAATAAAGCATTCAAGGGCATGCTTATCCGCATTAATTGCATTGCTCACGTGATCTCAAGACTTAAAAGCTCATCAACAATATAATTATTATATTATAATCAAACAATAATTGGCTTGATCTTCAATTTTTTTTAATAGTAGGAGCGGCACTGGATCAAATAGGTTAAGTACGAGTATGTAGTATATTTATTAGTAAGGTGTTTTGCCTAAATCATCCCTTAACTATAGATTGGGAGGCTATTTGGATTGGCTACCAAGATATCTCGCATATTTGGTTCATCATATGATATATGAACAATATGGGATGAAATTCTACATTTTTAACTTTGAAATATTGATAAATAAAATAAAATAATATGGTTCACATTATCTGAATTCAGCTCTTACTTTCCAAATGATTCCCAATTCAATCCTATCCATGCTACCATACCGAAAATACCCTAAGATAGTGTTTGAAATAGGGGATAAGAAAAGCCATAACTATAAGGGATAGCTGGGAATAAAGTTAACCAAAGGGATAATCCATGGTTAATCATGATTAACCATGGGATATTCCCTCAATTTATTCCCTAGAGAATGCAGGAATAGCTGGTTATCCCTCCAAATAAGAGTAAAAAAAAGTTATCCTATGAATTTACCTTTTTTGTATTTGATATGATCAATGGTATAGCCAAGGAATATCCCTAGGGATAGCTAGGGGACAAACTCTATCCCATACATTTATCTATGGATAATATTTTTTCTATCAAACATTACCTAAGTGGTTGTTTTCTATCAACCATGTAAGATAATTGTTGGTTAACAGCTGAGCCAATAGCTCATTCAAATAGTCCCCAAGTCTGCTAAAGATTTTAGCGATGTAAACTTCTTGCCTCATCTTAATCCTTTACCTAATTCGTTTGTTGCATTCAGCTTCTTCCATAAAAAATGTCCTATGCCTTATGATTTAATCAAAGCTAATTGGATATAATTTAGGCTTCATTAGATATCAATTTAATCTTTGTTTTTTATTTTTAATTTTCATCAAATCAAGACCGGCCATCTTTTTTTTTATTTCTTTTGCAAAAGGAAATTCATGTCTAGCACTATATTACTTAGATTCCAATGGTGATGGTGATGATGATGGTAATAGTAGCTGCGACTAGCTAGTAAGCAGTTAATGATAGAGAGCAATGAGAATAGTGATGTGGTGGCTAATTATAATTTTTAAATAATTTTATTTTTTAAATAAATATTTGGCGTATAAAGTATTTTTAAAAATAAAAAAATAAAGTAAATATTTAAACTAGTTTTAAGCATCAATATTATAATAGAATATAATATTTACATGAATGCTTATAATTAATCTTAAATTTCTAAAAATATAACGATTAAATATTATAATAGAATATAATATTTACCATCCATAGCCTCAGCATGTAGTCGACATGGCTTGGATCTGGTATCTTCCCTTCCATCCTAGGGTCCAGTTTTTTGCTTGAAAGCTTGCTCGAAATTGTCTTCCTACTTGCTCCATGCTCTCTAGTCGTGGATTAGTAATCCAACCTACGTGCCCCTTATGTGGCACTGAGGAGGAGACGGTTGACCATACCATCTTCACCTGTTCCAAAGCTAGATTGATATGGCATATTTCTAACATCAGACCTTGGGATGATGGTGCCGATTCTCATTGCATATCCTTTGTGGGTTTAATCAGGCAGGATTTGGGGAGAGGTATATTTCAGAGGGCACGACGAGGGCTTACATAGCTTATCAAGTCTGGTTATCTCGAAACCGGTTAGTGTTACTGATGAGTCTACTCCTTCATATAGGATTGTCAGGATAGTCTTCTCCTTATCTGCGGAATACACTTCCCATCAAACTGTTCTTGATTTTGATAGCTCTGGCCCCTGAGGTTCCCATGCTGCCTTAGCAGCGCATCGGCGAACGGTCCTTATTTCTTGGGAACCCCAACGTTTAGGGTCTGTCAAAATCAACTTTGATGAGAGTGTTCGTGGTAGAGCTGTTGGATCGGCTTTTATGATTCAAGGGTCGAATGGTGCGATGTTAGCAGATGGTGGATCTAGCCTTCTTGACTCCTTGGTGCCGATAGTAGAGATGTATGCCGCTTGGACTAGTTTCCTGTGCCATTCGTAGCCTGGGCGTCCGAAGGCTTATTATTGAGGGGGATGCTTTGACTGTGACTCGTTGGCTCCGTACGGACCACTGCGATCATTTGCCTATCAACCCCTTGATTTACGATATTCATTCTCTCATTCAGGAACCTCACAATGTCCAATTCAGTATATCTACAGGGAAGCTAATTCAGCGGCAGACTGGATAGCTGCCAGGGTGACCTATTTTGGAGGTGAAAGCCGAGAGACCTATGCCCTTTTGTTTTAACTCAAATTTTGTACTATGATATATCGGGTTTGACTCACCATAAATTGATGTGATCACCCATCTATCCAAAAATAATAATAATAATAATAATAATAATAATAATAATAATAATAATAATAATAATAAAGATGATGTCCATTGTATTCCAAGGGATGTTATGTTACCTGTAACATCTTTTATCATTTGCCTATAAATAGATGACATGAAATTGTATTTAAGAATAACGGATGAAATAAGATATGGCTAAAAAAAAAAAATGAAATAAAAGATAACATATGTCAATACTTTATTTCTTAGTCTTTTTTGTTCTATTGTTACTTTTAATAATAAATTTTAAAATATATAAAAATTACTCTGATTGTACTATTTCACATTGAGTGTCAATAATAAAATAATAATAATTAGTTTATTTAGTTTTGATTGAATCAATTATAAAGTTTGTTTAAAGAATCAGATCACTTAAAGGTCCAATTCACCATCGGACAGCCCGATCTGAAATGATGAGCACGCAAGTAGGTAGCTAACAAGTGAAGTCATGTGTAACAATCTTGAAGATTAATTAGATTGCATCAATCTTTTTTTTTTTTTTCTCGTTTTTTCTTCTCTTTCCCTTGGCTACGAGCTTTGGTTTGTTGGAGACCGATATTATAAACTCTAATAAGAAAAGGAGAGCACATGCGAAGCAGGTATATATATATATAAAGAGATTAATGGGATCAACAATTATGCTTAAAGAAAATGGAATCAAAGCCGAGGGAAACTGCAAGCCAACTCGACTCCAGAGTCCGTTGATGGAAAAAAATAAGCCAGAGAAAAAGGTTAGAGTACGATAAAGTCAAAGAGAGCGGTGGCATTGTCCTGGCCACCGAATCATCCAACCCAACAAATTTGAAAATCCAGTCGTCTCGCCTTCCAAGGCACTGCAAAATGCCACTTAAAGTCATGCAAAATTTAGATAAGCTATGTTTTTTTTTTTTCCTTCTATCGTGGCATTCGAATGAGGTTGATTTTAATCCAAATGGTAGAGTGCCTTCTCTGTTCGTGTGATACATTCTTTTACAAGATTGATACAAAAGTGATCTCTAAATCTTTTGATGCTCAAAAAAGCTTAGATAGTGTTTGATAGAAAAAATATTATCATGAATAAGTGTACGGGATAGAGTTTGTCCCCTGTCTATCCATAGGAATATCCCTTGGCTATCCCATTGATCATATCAAATGTAAAAAGGTAAATTCATAGGATAACTTTTTTTTTTACTCTTATTTGGAGGGATAACCAACTATTTCTGCATTTTTTAGGGAATAAATTGAGGGGATATCACATGATTAACCATGGTTGACCATGGATTATCCCTTTGATTAACTTTATTCCCAGGTATCTTTTAGGTAGTGTTTGATAGAAAAAATATTATCCATGGATAAGTGTACGGGATAGAGTTTATCCCCTGGTTATCCCTAGGGATATCCCTTGACTATCCCATTGATCATATCAAATGCAAAAAGGTAAATCCATGGGATAACTTTTTTTACTTTTATTTGAAGGGATAACCAGTTATTCCTGCATTCTCTAGGAAATAAATTGAGGGGATATCCCATGGTTAACCATGGTTAACCATGGATTATCCCTTTGGTTAACTTTATTCCCAGCTATCCCTTAGGTAGTGTTTGATAGAAAAAATATTATCCATGGATAAGTGTACGGGATAGAGTTTATCCCCTGGCTATCCCTAGGGATATCCCTTGGCTATCCCATTGATCATATCAAATGCAATAAGTTGAGGGGATATCCCATGGTTAACCATAGTTAACCATGGATTATCCCTTTGGTTAACTTTATTTCCAGCTATCCCTTATAGTTATGGCTTTTGGGAATAAGAGGAGATATCCAGGGGATATCCCCTCTTATCCCCTATTTCAAACACTACCTTATAGTTATGGCTTTTGGAAATAAAAGGGAATATCCCCTGTATAGCCTCTCTTATCCTCTATTTCAAATACTACTTTATAGTTATGGTTTTTGGGAATAAGAGAGGATATATATCCCCTCTTATTTTTCTATTTTAAACACTACTTTAGACTTTTTTTTAATGAAAGGATAAAGAAGAAATTAAGTCTTTGTGCGCTGCTATGGAGTTTTTGAGGGGAGTTGAGGATTGGATCAATTTTACTTGTAACTTGAAGCTGCTTTTATTGGCATTTTGATAGAGCCATTTTTGAGTTGTTTGCCTGGATATTTTGATGAGATGAAAAGCAGCCATTTAGTAGAGTCTCTGCCTAATAGAATTTAAGAATTTTTTGCTGGTCAAATAATTGTTCCTACTCAAAGTATTCCATACCTTTGATCGGATTAGTTTATGAGTGAAATAACATTTTCTATGGAAACTGCTCTTACTTGAAGCTTTTCTCTTCTACAGTGAGATATATGGTATGTTTGCTCACATTATACCACTTTCTTACCTATCATATATTGCCATCATGTAAACTAATCAATTCATACTACATTAGATTTTATTTTCATTTTATCCATGTGCCCTATTTGAAATCATGATGATAAAAAGATTAGATCATGTCAAATGTTTTATGCATCCAACTTATGATAAGATACCATAGACCAATAAAGGGTATCAAATTTTATTAACAATATTTTTCAAAGATAAATATAAATTTCATCTGAGTTGTAGGTGGAGCACATCTACCAATCAATGATATCTATAGCATATTTCCCAAAAGGCATTTTGAGGATAATTGGGAATGATGCAACTTAGGATTTTATCTAAAAGAACTAGTTAGAAGATTATTATTTAGACTCTTTGATCATGTATAAGTACCCACTATTTTCTCAATACATAATTAATATAAAACTAAACACTCGCCAACATGGACTCTCACATTTTCCTTCCATTCAAGTCCTAACATCTTCTCCAGGCTAAAAGTTCATATCTAAATCTATATTTAAATTAAATTAAATCCAATCATAAATGCATAGAACCCATCTACAGTGTCATTAGTTTACATAAGTCATGAACTAGGTTCGCTCTAATATTATTTGTTAGTATCTCATACAAAAAGGCTAGCTGAAAAGTTATTATTTAAGCTTCTTGATCTTATATGCATATCTAAGATCATTCTATAATACCCCAAGCTCACCTGCTGGTCTAATTAATCTATTAAAGGGTTGCATCCATATGGCCTTTAAAACTCAAGTATAAGTTTATTGATAGTAGGTCAACATGAGTTATAATCTCTTCAAACTCTAGCAGGTAAACTTGAGTTATAATCTTTTCAAATTTTTTTGGATCCTCATCGTTTGCTATAAGCTAGCCAAAATCTATCTTAAGTGAAACCGTTGATACAACTCGATACAATTCCTATCCATTAATTTTCAGATGCTTGGATCGATTTCAATACCATTTCTAATGCCCCAAGTCCATCTAGTGGTTTAATTAACCTATTAGCGAATTGGATTCATATGGTCTTAAAACTCAAATGCAAGTTAATTAGTAGTAAGAAACTTGAGTTATAAGCACTTTAAACTTTTTTTTTATCCGATATAAAATTATTTTGGGCTATTAAATCTTTAATATATAACTAATGTGAGACTTAATACTTTTCAATATAAGCTCTCCGTATAGAATACAATTGAGCATAACAGAAAATATACAAGAGTTAATTAATTACAAAACAAAGTTTTTTTTTTTTTTTTTTGAAGGGGGGGGGGGGGGGGGGGGAAGAGACAAAATGAAGATGTCATCTCTATACAATGATTTATAGCCCTTTTACCTCACATCATATATGTGAGTCCCCAAAGCCAGCTACTGATTTCATTATCTCAAACTTTTGAAAGAATGTCTTATGCATTGATCCCTTTAAATGATTATCTAACCCAGGCTATAGAAATCTTCAAATTCAAATTTACCTAAATTTTTTCTTTGCACCAATACTAGAAAGTTAACTGATCATCTATAATGCCTTGGAAGTCCAAATAAACTATTAAAAGTTTGAAAGGACAATTAATTGCAGTCAAGTTCTTTCTCTAATTCAACTGTACAAGGAAATTTTCTTACAATTTGTCCAATTTGAATCTCTTAAAAATCAAATAAAAAGTGAAAGAAATAAATTTTATAGAAAGGTGGAAAGCACTAATTTAAACTATTCACTGATCCGTTCAAATCAGTGTTATAGAATTGTAGTATAAGGGCTGTATTAATAATTGTGAGGTCCACGTCTCCAAAGATGATTCAAGTTCCTCTTCTAGCTAAGAGCTCTAGGTTTTTCAGAAAAAGAAAACTCAAAAAAAAAAAAAAAGCCAAAGATGGCTACTCTACTCTCAAATCAATTCTATATTTTACACCTTTTTTTCAATTCTTCATGGACTATGAGTTATGCTTCAATTAATGTTTATTATATATAAATAATAACATTAGTTTGACCAAACATTTTAGAGATCTAACAACCTTGAATCAAGTTATCTTGAATCAAATGAGCCTAATTGTTGGTCATAACCTTATGTATCTCGAAAAATAAATATTAAACATAATAAAAAAGTGCATTACATAGAAAAGCTATGACCTCATGTAGTTTTTATTGGTGAACTAACTCTAAATGTTACTAATCTTGCTCCAAAATTTTGTTTAGACCTACTAGAAGCTTCTAATGGTCCATAATAGATCTAGTGATCCTCCTAGCTAACTTTCCTCCTATCTTCGAGCACTACTTACTTGTATTCTTTATATTCTTCTCTATACATTGCAAGTTAAAAGGACCATGCCACAAAACCCAAGAACCTACACTAAGATCTTCTTCCTTTCTTTCTCTATTCTTCTTAACCTTGTTTCTTTGCTTACCTCCGGGTTGCTGTCTAATTTTTCATATGAGAAACTCTAACAAACCCAAAGCCAGCTACTGATTTCATTATCTCAAACTTTTGAAAGAATGTCTTATGCATTGATCCCTTTAAATGATTATCTAACCCAGGCTATAGAAATCTTCAAATTCAAATTTACCTAAATTTTTTCTTTGCACCAATACTAGAAAGTTAACTGATCATCTATAATGCCTTGGAAGTCCAAATAAACTATTAAAAGTTTGAAAGGACAATTAATTGCAGTCAAGTTCTTTCTCTAATTCAACTGTACAAGGAAATTTTCTTACAATTTGTCCAATTTGAATCTCTTAAAAATCAAATAAAAAGTGAAAGAAATAAATTTTATAGAAAGGTGGAAAGCACTAATTTAAACTATTCACTGATCCGTTCAAATCAGTGTTATAGAATTGTAGTATAAGGGCTGTATTAATAATTGTGAGGTCCACGTCTCCAAAGATGATTCAAGTTCCTCTTCTAGCTAAGAGCTCTAGGTTTTTCAGAAAAAGAAAACTCAAAAAAAAAAAAAAAGCCAAAGATGGCTACTCTACTCTCAAATCAATTCTATATTTTACACCTTTTTTTCAATTCTTCATGGACTATGAGTTATGCTTCAATTAATGTTTATTATATAAATAATAACATTAGTTTGACCAAACATTTTAGAGATCTAACAACCTTGAATCAAGTTATCTTGAATCAAATGAGCCTAATTGTTGGTCATAACCTTATGTATCTCGAAAAATAAATATTAAACATAATAAAAAAGTGCATTACATAGAAAAGCTATGACCTCATGTAGTTTTTATTGGTGAACTAACTCTAAATGTTACTAATCTTGCTCCAAAATTTTGTTTAGACCTACTAGAAGCTTCTAATGGTCCATAATAGATCTAGTGATCCTCCTAGCTAACTTTCCTCCTATCTTCGAGCACTACTTACTTGTATTCTTTATATTCTTCTCTATACATTGCAAGTTAAAAGGACCATGCCACAAAACCCAAGAACCTACACTAAGATCTTCTTCCTTTCTTTCTCTATTCTTCTTAACCTTGTTTCTTTGCTTACCTCCGGGTTGCTGTCTAATTTTTCATATGAGAAACTCTAACAAACTCAAATATTTTTCAAATAGTCATGTACGTCTTAGGGTTGCCTGGCTTATTTAATAAGAGAGAGGGGGAGTCAACCATAATTCTTTGATGTTTGGCTAAGCTTTTGAAAACAAAAAGTATTTTTAGATGCTTAAAAGTACTTTTGAATGATTTTATGGTATTTAATAAAATTTTTAAAAGTACTTTATGTCTCTACTAAAAATAAAAGCTCTATTTAGAAACGCTTTAAAGCTTCGCAAAGTTGGACTTGCCAAATATTGGAAAGTTATTTTTATTAAACTCAAAGATTACATACTTAAACCAAACAATATAACACTTGATTTTAATATTAATTTTTTTAATATTATAATATATTATAAAATATAATTGTAATTATATGAAAAAATATTATAATTATAACATTGGTAGTATAAATAAGATGATATAATGATATTAAAAACACTATAATATAGTATACATATATATTATTATACTATATAATGCCATAATTTTATATATTACTATAATAATATATCATAATATTATGATAATATATTATATAGTAGCGATTGTAATTTTGATAATATATTATAATAATTATACATTATAATCATTATTATACTAAAATATTATTATACTTTTTTATATTATACTATAATGTTTTAATATGGTATATTTTAATATTATTATAATATAGTATTATTATATTATAATATTATTATAATAATTTATAATAATAATTTTTACTATGTTAGATAGTTGAAAGTATTATGCAATGTCCTTCATTATTTTTATTTTAAAAGTACTTTCTGAATTTAGTTACTAAATAGAGATTAAAATCTTACAGCACTTTAAAAATGTAGTTACTAAATAACAAATAGTTTTTTTTGCCAAAAGCTCTACTTTTAAAAGCTCTATTTCTAATAGCTCCATCAAACAAGGCCAATTATAACTCATAATCTCTTTTTGCTTACCCACTAAGGGGAGAAAGAAGGTAACACTTATTTCAAGTTTATTCCTTATGCTTGGCTCCTAATCTCTCTTATAGCATGATTGCTATGAGAGGACAACAGCTAGGGATGGCAATTTTAGTTCCACCAAATGTAGACTCCTTCAAAAGAAGCTAGGTCTTCAAGCTTTGATTAGGTTTGGGGTGGGTTCGAAAACTTAAAAGACTTATATTTAGGATCAAGATGAGATCGGTGTATATACTCCTTGCCCTAAAACCTGACTTGACCTGCCTCAAATTATTCACATACATACAGACATATATATACATACATACTTGACTACATTCGAATGTAGTCAAGTCTAAATCTAATCATCTTTTCATCTTTGGATGTACATAATTTATAAATTTCAAAGATGAAAAGATAAGATAACTAGATTCAAAGGTAAGAAAGGTGACTAAATTCTAAACTTGGCTACATCTAAATATAGCCAAGAAGCAATCTTATTAATTTTTTTGTATTGACATTTAATTAGAGGCAGGTTAATAGGGTACAATTGGGGATCCCAATTTTAGGCAGGGTCAGGGATGGGGACTATTCTTATAACCTATTATGACATAGGACAACAACTAGCAAGGTTTGAAAAGTCTAGGTCAAGTTGAGTAAAATCTATCCTGACCCATCCTCTATCTTTCCAAGACTAGTCCAGATTTAAACCAATATATGTGGACCCATCTCTCTCTTAATTTAATTGTATTTGATAGGTTAGGAAATTTAAGATAGATTAGGGAACTTTAGTTCCTAAGAGTGAGGAAAATTGATTGAAACAATAGCAAGTTTAGGGAGATAAAGATATGTTGACTTTGACGCATTATTAGATTAGATTGATTGGATACTCACCGAAATATATGCCTATAGGCTCCACCTCAATCACACTACATATGCAGCATGTTAGTATGTGTATATGGTTATTGGAAAGATAAATTAATTTACAAAAATATATATCCATATTTTAGTAAATAATTCATATAAGACTATTAAGCAAATTAATACTTATTTCTTATAATAACTTTGTAATTAATTTATAAATAATTTTACAATATGAAATTAAATGTCTAAGTTGTGGTGCCTTGCCTACTTTTATTATAATTATGAGTTGTCTCAGCAAACATAGCTTTCTTTATTTGATAACTAGGGATTTTTATGTTTAATTCGTAAATAAAAATTAATTTTGTTAGACTTGGGATTATCTCCACTCAGATTTGGCTAAGTCTAAATTTTGTTGGACTTGAGATTATTTCACTCAAATTTGGCTAAGTTTAAATTTTGATGATAATAATCTCACATCAGTAATTTAAACAGTTATCTTTAAATATGTATATACTAAACATTATATGATTTAACTTTTTTTTGCTGATATAGGGATGACAATAGAATAGAGCGGGTATGAGAAAAGTACCTCCATATCATATCTATTAAAAAATTCATACCCATACTCCCTCCATCTCGCCACTTATTTTGAACTGTATCATTTATTTCATTCCTTTCGTATTTTTTTCTTTTAAATTTTAATTCTAAGCTCAAGCCTAAAGTAATTATGGGTTTTTTTTTCTCTTCAATTTTAAGCTGGATAAATGCACTAGGTCTAGAAAAATTATAGTCTATAGCTACTTATAAAATCTTCTATCAAAAGTTTATAACTATGTTAATAAATAAGGGTAATTAATTAAATTTACTAATATGTAAAATGAGTATAGTGTGGGATGAGATGGCAATATCTTTACATCCATCCTCTTCCTATATTCATCATAGGTATTGTCACACATCCCAATATCTATAATCATATCCATTTTTTGGCATTCATACTTGTCCTAAATAAAGCTAAGGTGAGTGAATATCCATGAGTTCGAAAAAAATTATCATCCTTAGGTTAATGCATCAAAAGATAAAAAATAATATTATTTTATATTATTCAAATTATTGTTTTTATGATTTAATGCATGAGTTAGGAACCTTTAAGTGCTATGATTTTTTATGGATAAATATTTTAATATTAAATTATTTGCAAAGGCTTTGCAGCACACTAGGATATTTTTATTTGAGAGTTTTTTTTTAAGTGGGTGAAAGAAGAAATTTAGTAGAGTTCCTAATACCCTCCTAAATCCTTCTTTAATAGCAATAATTTTTAAACCATTAAATTAAGGGATGATGTGTAACGTTTATTCAATTTTATTTTTCTCTTTAAACATACATAAAACTCTCATTTCCTATGACCTTCAAACAATAGAATATTTCAATTCTAGTTTTATCTTTTTTTACTTTATTTTTTTTTAATCCTTAAGATGAGTAAATAGATTTGAATAAAAATTCTCTTGAATGCAGTTAGGTGAATATCTTCTTAAGCATATATATATATATTTAAAAAGTTCATACAAAAATTCATTGAAAGCTTGTGAATTTTGGCAGCCACTGAACTCCCAACAGTCATATTCATGCTAGCGTAAGCGCTGGGATCCAGAATTTAGGGAAGCAGAGCCCAAGCCGTTGTATTTGCCCTAAAGCTTGAACCGGTCGTTTTCCAACACATATTCTGAAGACGTGGACCACCAAACTGAAATCCTCCCCTCGTAGGCTTCCGGGTCCCCAAACCAACCACCCTTCTCTCCCTCCCCACCTCGTGGCATGCCCACACCATTGCTCTGCAAGCTGTCGGTGCGACAGTCCAATCACTTCTGCGCACGTGGCGCTGGACCCCGCTATGGCCACACGGTGGGGCCCCGAAACATGCTAGCTGGTCAAACGACATTATTTTAGTCTAAGCGCGGAGGCGAGCGGATCTAATTACCCGAATGGAGCCAGCACCGGCCTACGTGCACACGTGCCGCCTTCCCCACAATTCTTCTCTATTATTTCTTTAAACGTGCGAACAGCCCTTCTTTCTCTCTCCACTCCCCCCTGGCTCGAAAGCCGAGGAGAACAGTAGTCCAGTAGTGGGGGGAAGCCTTGGTCTCACCTGCTGTGGTGTTGTGGAGAAACAAAAGGAGGAGGACGGAGACAGCGAGAGATAGAAAAGCAGTAAAAAGAGAAAGGGACCGTGTACTGCTGCTTCCATCAGTGCTCAGAATCCTCTCACCCTCGGCTTTTCTTCGGAGAGGAAGGAGAAAAGAATTATATTTTATACTATTCTTGCGACCCCATTGCTTCTTCTCCTCTGCTTGCAGAGCTTCTTTAGCGCACCCCTGGTTCCTTTTTTCGGGGGAAATCCGACTTCTTCTTGACACTCTCTGTGTACTGCTCCTGCTTTAGCTTTTGCTTTTGCGTCCTCCTCTTCTCTCTCTCTCTCTCTCTCTCTCTCTCTCTCTCTCTTCTTCTTCTTCTTCTTCTTCTTCTTTGCTTGTTCCATGAGAGTTCAAGCTAGCGGTTTGGAGGAAAATGGCTGAAAATTATGCGAGAAGGACCCCCTCAGACCGGGGAATCGAGCAGGTTTGGACTTTGATATAAGCTTCTTCTCGGTTCTAAATCATTCACATTTTGTTTCCATCTGTTGGTTCTTTTTCGCTGATCTCCTGCTTTCCTGTTCTGGCAATGATTTCCATTTGGAGAGAATTTTTGATGCGGAATGCTTTAAGTTGGTTGGTTGGTTGGTTTTTAATTTTTTTGCGACTTTGAAAACTTGGAGAGCAGAACAAACCAGTTCTATATCCTTGCGGAGAATTGTGCTTTCCTTTTTTTTTTTTTTCATAACTTTGAGAAATAAGATTTAGCTGGTTGTATAATGGGAATTTTATTTTATTATTGCATAGGCTAATGGTAGTGGGGATTCCACTCCCCTACTGCTAGTTTTGAGGTGCTCTGTGAACAAACAGCAGAGAGTTTGATGTTGTGATACTCTTTGGCGTGCACTCCTTAGTTGCCATTTTTGTTCTTCTTTCTCACGCTTTGTTTGATGTTCAGATATCTAGCATAAATTTTGTTTGACCTTGGTTTTATCTATGCTTTGTAGTTGATTTGCAGTCTTAATGGAGCTTTTGATGTAATACTGATTTTATTAAGTTTCTTTTTAGCACACGTTCTTGATTGTTTATTCTAATGTACATATTAATTAGCTGAACTTTTAATATATTGCAAAGGCTATCATTGCTTTGAAGAAGGGTGCACATCTTCTGAAGTGTGGAAGGAGAGGAAAGCCCAAATTCTGTCCTTTCAGACTATCCACAGTAAGTGCTTCTGAAACTGCATGCCAATATTTCCTGAAAGATTGATTTTTGATGCAGAGATGAATGCTAGTTCTCTGGCTTCTGTAGGGACTGATTATAAAACATTGCTACATGACTGTGGCAAAAATTTTTGGTGTGGCCAACAATGACATGATAGCTTCATTGCTTTCCAGTTGGACTGCAGATTCTTGCCATTCTGTGAAGAACCTGAACTTGATAGATCAATGAGCCAAGCTTGGGATCTGCCTGGCTTGCTCAGTTTGGTTTAATGAGCTAGAAAAATGAATAAATGCTTAAATGATATTATATGTTATTTTAGCAATTATTTATATTTAAAAACTTTATACTATTAGTAAGCATTAATGTTATTCATACAGGGAATAATGAATCTAAGTCCATATGTATTAATCCAATGGTGCCAATTTTTTCAAAACTGGTTGCAGATTCTCGCTTAGTAATAAATATTTAAGCTATTAAAGTCAATAGTTGGAGATTAGTTCAAAATTTTCATTTGAAGATGTCTGAGAACCTTGGGCTCTCCCAAATCTTTCAAATGAGTTGTTCATAAACAGCACTTGTTCAGCATAAAATTGAACTAATCTTAAGTGTAGATTGTGTTTTTTTTAGCTGACCTGAAATGGAGCTCTGTTTGATCATAGTGCAAGCTAAACTTGAGCATGACTTGGCTTGTGCAAGCTGCACTTGTTCAGACCACTGGTTTTCAGTTGGTAAAGTTTTGGTTAATTGAAATAAAGTAACTTTGTTTAGAAATTTCCGTTATGTTTCTTTGGAACATCAAGAGATAATTATGCAGACCATGAAGTCTGATATTTTGGGAACATACAAATCTGATGGTAGATGATATCACTCTATGCTAAATGTGTCAAGATTATTTCAATAACATGCATTTCTGGTTCCATTGGAGTTTAAAATCAGGGAAGCTCAATTTAACCTGAGTTAAGTGTTGAGCCTGGTATAGTGCTATCAAGGCCCAGGAGGGCTAACTTATATTGGGCTGGGTTTGAGTCCAAGGGTTGAGATTAAATTAAGTCATGGGTGTACATGGGTTTGGAGATTAGTTTAATCTTATTAGATTAGTCCATGAGAGTTTTTGTTGAGTTTGTGCCTGGCCCACTTGATGCATGTATTTAAATCCTGGTTTCTAGGGTTTGGATGGAATAAGCAACAGATTTTCTCCAAATATTTTTTCTTTATCTTCTTCCTCCTCCTCCCCTAACGGCCGTAGCATCTTCCTGCCGCAACGCGGCTTGTGGTTCAGATCTAGTCAGCCGCAGGGCTTTGGGATGATCCTGGGAGAACGCACGCACACTTCTTGGGTTCCGTTCCATGTTGCATTGCTTGCTTCCAGGAAGGAGCGGAAAGGATGCGTGAGAAGAGAAGTGGAAGGGAAAGGCGTGCGTTCTCAGGAGGAAGAGGAAGGTGTGGGGTGACTTCATATGAAGATCCCAGACGTTATTCTATGTGAAGGATTTCTCACGGATGTGAAGTCAGCGGAAGACGTGGAAGGGGGGGTGCTCCAGGGGGCTATAGCGATTCGAACCCGAGATCAAGGGGTTCGAGGGCAGATGCTTTACCGCTGCAAACGCTTTACGCTGCGCCAATCTGATTGTTGGCAACAAAAGGTGAAAGCCCAGGATATTTCTCCAGCGAGGTTGATTTCATTGTTGTTCATGAGGACTAAACCCCAACAATAAGGATATGGCTTTATAAGGAGAAAATAAATAAAAAAATGCTTTTTGACAAAGGGGTCATGTCGGACTGTTGTCAGCAAACATATTTCCAATATTAAGTTGCATTTCAAAGCCTCAGGCCTGGTATGTGGTGAGATTGGACAAATGCTTCTAGCTGCAAAGTTTGATCCATTAAGTATTTGTGAGTTTGAAACCCATTAACTTCCATCCACTGGCAGATGTTGCTTATATCTCCTTGCATATAATATGCATAGGCTTGTATATAGCTGCCTTTTGGAGCATCAAGTTTCAGTCCATTTTTACAAATTAAGGTCTTTTTTTTTTAATTTAAGAAACACGTTTTGACTACAAAAATTTATCTGACTAGAAACTTATTTATAATGTTTTTGGTAGCATGGGTTTGCCATAGGAGTTACTATAAACAATTTAGCTGAATGTCCATATGGTAAGATAGTGCATTGTCCTTCGACCTGAAGCAGACATTTTGATATCATTTGGTGATGCGAATAGTAGTAATGCTTGTGAGTTACAATAATAAGTAATTGAGATTTGTTGGGGCCTATATAACCTTTAATGTTAAAGGAAACTAAAATATTGGTTAACAGAAAGGGACTATGAAAAGAATGAAACAATGTCCTTGAAGATATCCAATTATAAAATTAAAAAGCAATCAAAATGTAGGTATCCTTCTGGACAGAGCAGCATCCAGAAGAGAACTGACATTTGAGATGAAATAGCATTATGTTAGCTCTAATTGCAATCCGATTCCTGGAATCTGAGAAGGTGCTTCTTTCAGTTGCATAGTTCCATAACTCGATGCAGATTTTCCTTTTACAAAATGATGACTTATTGTCTTGTAGTACCATAATTATAAGCATTTGAAGTATATGCGAGAAACATCTTGAGAAATGAATTTCATACATTTTGTTAATTTTCTTCATATCTTTGTTCACCAGTACATCTTTATTGCTTTTAGTAATCTGTCTAAAACATTTTCTTGACAAAATGATCTTCTTCTGAGTTTCAGGATGAGAAAATTTTAATTTGGTACTCTGGAGAGAAGGAAAAACACTTGAAGTTAATTTCTGTGTCCAAAGTTGTTCTTGGACAGCAGACAGTATGTAGTACTTTAAATTGAAAAGTTTAATCAAAAGCCTGGTATTTATCTAATAATACTGAACTGCAGTTTTAAATTTATCAAGCATATGGTCCTGCAGGTAAATTTTCTGCGGCATTGTCAGCCAGAGAAAGAGTCCCAGTCATTTTCGCTAATCTATCAAAATGGTGAACGCTCTCTTGATTTGGTACTCTCTCCCTTGAGTTCTTTGTTGACTCTTTTCTGTATAAGTGCACATCTTATTGCATCCCATTTCTTAAGTCTTTTCCTTTTTGCCCTTCAAATACTTACTATTTTTATTGTTGTCTGAATTTGCTTGTCTGCTGTGTCTTTGATCTTAGATTTGCAAAGACAAGGAGCAAGCTGAATCTTGGTTTCTTGGCTTGAAGGCCTTGGTTTCGGCCTCTCATCATCCAAGAACTTTGGCTAACCTAAGAAATAGCAGAGGGGCACATAGCTGTGTCAGTAGCCCTGTTGGCCATGTCCGGACGAAACATAAAGTAGGACTTTTACAAGACTCAGTGAAATTCTCACAGGTTAGTGCTGCAATTTATCCTTCTATTGAACTGTTGAAGGTGCCTCTCCTGTACTGGCACACTTTGAATGCAAATTTTTATCTTCACTCCATGATCTTATTGACCTCATGTTGATAAATTTAAGCTGACATTACTTCCATTGATTAATTTTCTTGAGAAGGTGCGCAGTTTATATGGGAGTCCTCCTCAGTCTCTACTGGAGAGGTATTTTTCAGACAGTGCATTAAATTCTTCTGATGTATTTTATTCTCCGAAAAAAAGAGCCTTATCAGTTGTTCAGCCATACTTGGATAAAATGCTACCCCATATTCCCATTACTGTATCAGACAGTTTTAGAGACATTCATGATTCTAACTTAATTAAGGAACCGAGAGTGGTTTTGACATCGAAAATCAGCTCTTCTGACCACGGATTTCCTATAATAGATAAGACTGATTCCTTGAAGGATGTGTTCATGTGGGGAGAAGGAGTAGGAGGGATCTTAGGTGGTAGTTTGAGTAGTTTGGACACTGATTGTTCACATGTCAATGCTTTACTTCCAAAGTTGTTGGACTCCACGGAGATGCTTGATGTGCAAAGTATTTCTTGTGGAAAAAGGCATGCTGCACTAGTAACTAAACAGGGTGAAGTTTTCTGTTGGGGTGAGGAAAATGGGGGGAGACTGGGTCACAAGATCAATATGGATGTGAATTGTCCCAAAGTTATTGAATCTCTTAGTAATGTGTGTATACAGACAGTTGCCTGTGGAGGACAACACACATATGCGCTGACAAGTTCTGGTGAACTTTATGTATGGGGTGATAATAGTCATGGTTTTGGGCTTTCGGGTGAAAGAAGCAGCAGAAGCCAGTGGTTTCCTCATAGAGTAGCTGGTCCTTTGGATGGTATATTTATCTCAAGGGTTGCATGTGGTGAGTGGCACACAGCTATTGTATCCTCTTCTGGACAATTATTCACATATGGGGATGGAACCTTTGGTGTTCTTGGACATGGGAATTTACAAAGTATTTCTCAACCTAAGGAAGTCGGGTCTCTAAAGGGATTAAGAGTAAAGTCTGTTGCATGTGGACCATGGCATACTGCTGCTGTTGTGGAAATCATAATTGGTAACTACAAGAGCAATACTCCTGGTGGCAAACTTTTTACTTGGGGTGACAGTGACAAGGGGAGACTTGGTCATGCAGATAAGGAGAGGAAGCTTCTACCCACATGTGTTGCATCACTTGTGGATTGTGATTTTGTTCAAGTTTCTTGTGGAACCACACTAACGGTTGCACTCACAGTTACTGGAATAGTTTTTACCATGGGAAGTGCAATAAATGGGCAATTGGGGAATCCTCAAGCTGAGGATGTATCAATTGCAACTGTTGAAGGGCTACTTAAAAGTGAGTTTGTTAAGGAGATCTCATCAGGTTCTTACCATGTGGCAGTGTTGACAACAAAAGGAAAAGTTTATACTTGGGGAAAGGGTGCAAATGGACAACTTGGGTTAGGTGACGCTAAGGACAGAAGCTCTCCAACTCTTGTAGAGGCCTTGGAAGAGAGTAATGTACAGAGTGTGGCTTGTGGATTAAATTTTACTGCAGCGATCTGCTTACATAAATCAATCTCAAGCAAGGACCAATCCATCTGCAGTGGATGCAGAATGATCTTTGGATTTACAAGGAAGAAGCATAATTGCTATAATTGTGGTCTTGTATTCTGCCATTCATGTAGCAGTAAGAAGGCCATAAATGCTGCTCTGGCACCAAACAAAGGCAAGAAATGTCGTGTTTGTGATCCATGCTTCGCTCAGCTGAAAAAACTTATAGATCCGGGAATAAGTAAGGGAGTTGCAAGTCCAAGACCACTATTGATGATGAATAAGCTACACTCAGAACTGAAAATAAGTAATGAAGACAAACCCTTTACTGGAGTAAGCACGTCTTGTCCTAAACCATCAACACATGAGCAAAGTAGACCGGCTGAAGGAAAAATAGTACCCATGCAAGGGGGTGAGCATGGTAATCAAGATTCATTCCTACCCTACCTGGGCACAACTAAAAGATGGGGAAAGGTTCCATGCCCAGCGCAGTTCAGTGAACTAGCTAGAGAAAAAACTTTAATACCTTTTCCAATATCCCAAGAAGAACTTTCTGCTGTTTCTCATGTTCATGCACCATATCACTCATGTACATCGAAATCTAAAACTCAGGACACTACCGGCTTGAAGCAAGACATAAATAAAATAGAGAAGATACTAACAGAAGAAGTGCGGAGGCTTCAAACTGAGGTGAATTGCTAATGCTTTTTCAAAAAGTTGTGATCATATTTCATATGTTAACGGACCATTGCTTATATTCATTTTTGCCATGTTATGCCGATTTGTATTTTCACAAATTCATGCAGTTCATATCCATCTTATACATGAAGGTGAACAAAGTAAGAAATTTTTAGGCTGGGCTTTGCATTCTTTTGTAGTTCAGTGATGTGGAATTGTTATTAAAGTCTGTCTTGGTCTTTATCTCACATTTTCACATATCTATGCATATTGAATCCAAACAAAAAAGGCTAAATGCACTAAATAAAAAAAATATTGGCATAGGTATTTGTGGTTGGCCTCTCTGACTCATACATACATACATACATGTGTGTGTGTGTATCTTCCTGTCATTTTTCCTTTTTTTTTAAATCCCTCATCCCTTTTTCTTTGCAAGAAATGTCCGGTATTCTTATGGCTTGCATTGTGAAACAGCTTGGAATGACCAACTTAATCAGGTGATAAACAATTGTTACTGTTGGGACAGGAAGGCAGAATGAATTTGAGACCAACTTTGTTTCAAGTCGATAGAAGTGCATATATAGAAAGGCAAAGTAGACAAAGAATAGGATATAAGCACATATTTGCCTGAAACTGATGTGCATGCAACTTGAAATTGCAATAGCTAAAATTATCTTCCCATTATGTGAGACCAATAAGAACATAAAAATAAAGAGAAAATGCACACCTTACATAGAAAGAAAAGCCTTGGGATCTTGTCCAGCTAAACCATCCTCTAACTCCAAAACAATCGATCTGCAATGTTTATTTCTCCGTCTCTAGGGAAAGCTAGCGAATCGTAACTCAAGAGAACACCCCTCTTGGTTGACAATCTTCTCTAGGGCAAAATAGAGGCCACCAAACATTAATTTGCTAAGTGCAGAATAGAGTAGGCACCCTGAAGGAAAATTATCTAACACTCTGAGCATGCCTGAATGAAATTGCTCAATTTTCTAATTGTGGATTGTGCTGTTCACCATGGAGGAAAATACTTGAAGCATGAGGAAGTTGTAGCCTAGGAAGATGTTTTGCATTTATTATGAAGCTTGTCTGTTAAGCCATGTAATCACTATATATCCATCTTTATGAATAATTAAGAGGTCTTCTTGAGTTCCGGTAAAGTACTCTCAGCCAGTGTTCTTGCTTCTGGAGTGAGTGATTCATCTTACTAATCAAGTGGCTGACTTGGTCATGTGAGGAATTTCACGATTAGTAATGTTGAGTGGCGTCTATTTCCCCATATGAGTGTTTCCCAGGATTATCTTCTCCCCTGCTTCAGGCTTCTTGTCTGGTCCATCCCTGCAGGCTTTCGGCTAGCATCAAAACTATAAAGAACTATAGCAAGGAGCAATAAGTCTATGCAAGCTTCCTTGATAATTAAACTTCAAAAAGCTGAATATTATTGATAGTTTATAAGTTCACTTGCCAACCCATATATTTGGAGTTTGTTCCTATGCACTTTGCATGTGGTTAATTTGTGGTTAACCATTTATTAGTCGGATGGATGCTTTTTACATGTATGAAAATGATTGCCTTTTGATTTAACTTCTCATGCTCTTGATACAGGCAATGATCCTTACACGGCAATGTCAAATTAGAAGTCGGAAGCTCCAACATTATAAATGTAAAATCGAGGAAACTTGGTTGTTAGCAAGGGATGAAGCTGCGAAGTGCAAAGCAGCAAAAGATGTAATTAAAGTTCTGACAAATCAGGTGCGAGCATATAATTTCTTAACAAACTGTATTCACTGCATGCTTGCTGGTTGCTATAACTTGTTTGAAAGGAAAGGATTTTGTAGAGGACAGTTTACAACAAAAGATGAAGATATTTAGTTACCAAGTGTTGCATTTTCCTTGCAGAAACACTTGAGCAAACCTTCATAAGGTGATATGGATGTATCAGAATGATCTTCCTTTTTTGGACATACAGAGTCAGCTCTTGCATGTCTGTAGCTAACACCCTTCATAATATGAATTGATTCTAGTGCAGAAATTCTTCCCTCATATTTATAAATATATTCCATTGAGAGGAAACATAAAGAATTTGTAAAAATAAAGTAACCTTCCTCAAAAAACGAGTCAAACCCCTCCTTGAAATTTAAGTCCATTGACTAGTCAAGAGGAATAACCCAGATCTCTCGAAATATATTAAAGAGCAGTATGGAAGGAAGAAATTCCATTTTTGTAGCCTTACCGCTCTGACACATTTTTATGTCGAGTAGAACTTTGTTGGGTCTTAAAGGTTACAACATATGAAACAAAGAAAATGCTATAAATAAATCTATGTATAGATATGTTCTATTGAGGTGCTAGGCATATGCATTGTAGTCAAGTTCCTTGATGTATTGGTATTATTTATCATTAACATTTTCATTGGATGGTTTCTTTTCTGGCTGTCATAATAGAGGGAACTGGTTTCTGCATTCTTTTTTCTTAAAAACATTGAAGATAGGGTCAGGTCAAAGTTAGACCAGAAGTTACACTTGGTGTCTCTTGAACCTGATCCTTGAAGATAATAGAGTGAGTATCAAAATTCACAGTACATTGAACTAATTTTATAGGAAAGAAAAGAATCATGCACACATGCGCGCATGCGCACACATAAGGAAAAGAACTTACACAATATCACACTCACATAAAGAAAAAGAACTTGAATTTTTAATCTGACTTTTTGCATTCTTTCATTTGCAAGATATTAATCTTTGCCTTTATTTATATTATCCCAGATCCTAAAATTTTGACTGTCATCAAATAGGTTTTGTAGGAAGAAATTGGGAAGTAATGTTGATGCTGCAACACGTAAAATCATGTAGCGAGATGTAGTTCATAGTGGGATTAAGCATGCTAATTGTGTTTTCATTCCTTGAAAAATATTATTTCCTAACTGTTACTGAGAAAGTTCGCATTGGATTTAACAACTGAAGTCCCACATCAGAATTCTATAGGGATGGTAGAGAGTAGTGGAGATAAGGATGGGAACAAATGTGGATGTTGGGGAAACAGGGATAAATGGAAATTAGGAAAAAACTCACTAATCAGCATCTTTACAAATTTCTTGACTCTCTCTACCTCAGTAATGGTTCTGGCTCTGGCTGCCTGTTTGGTTGTGGCCATATATTAGAAAATATAGCCTACCACCGAAGGAGCCCCACTTCATTCCATCCTCTAGCCAGAGACACACCTATGCACAGTTAAATAATGTAACATCATTTCGCTAATTGATTATAGGGGACAAATTTGACAACCATAGGACTCATCTACTTAAACTTCTCATATCATCAACTAGTCCTATTCAAATGGTTGCAACATGTTAAGCTCCAAGGTTAAAATCGAAAGAAAATTCTAATTAAACAATGCAACTGGTTCATTGTCCATCCCTTTCAAGGCATTTGCAATTAGTCCACAATGATTCCCAATGGTTCTCCTGAGGGTTGATTGCTCATTCATCACATTGGGACACCATCAAGCCTCCTCATTCCTCTCTTGCATTGTAAAAGTTTGGTCCATAGATTGGGTGGTTTCCTTGCTAGCGAAGAATATTTTAACTGTCAGGTTTCCCAAAATCTGCAGAGCATATTTCATGAGTGAGGTTCATTAAAATTCTTGAATAAAATAGGTTGTGATCATTTTGAACTGAACTAATTGGATTTGTTTGATGCTTCAACCTTTGAGTTTAGAGATATTACAGTTTGTATTTAACATGATATTATGCTTCCATGTCCCTTCTTATCCCTTGCCCAATTGAATTTTTGAATTCAACCCAACTCAAATCTAGTTATAAGCAAAAGACTTCAAATTTGGAAGTAAAATTTATCCAGCATATTTAAAAGCTAAGGTCCACTATTTCATTATGTCCAAGAGTTTTCTGGATCTGGAGACTTCTGACTGGGTATCATTAGACATGACCTACAAACCCTGACTATATAAAAATTCATGGTATACTCTACTAATCAAAGTCTGAAGCTTGTTTGCTTCAGGTCTGGTTTCACCATGTACAGTGTAAATTAAGTTTAACTTTGTTGACATAAGTATGCAATTTCTTGGTTTGGAATGTGAAAACCTAGTTTTGGAATGATTTCAGTCCCATTGATTCGTCCATGACTAGAGGCCTGAAGCTTCCTTTATGAATCTAGGAAACTGATACTTGCAATCTTCAAAACCCAAACCCTGAGACTTCATTGTATAAAATCTAAAGTCTAGATAGGTTCTGATTAACAAGCCAAGGTTAAATACTTGGTGAATCAAACTAGATCATGAAAAGGAAATGTTGGCTTAAAAGTGGTAAGAACGAATACACAAAACCACACAGCAGAAAGTTATCATGTACGGACTCATAAAGAGGCTTGACTTCACCCTAGAACTTAAATGAAACATTGAAGTAATAGATATTTCTGAGATCGATCAAAATATATGAGAAAGAAGAGACTGGGTCGAGAGGAGAAGAGAAAAACTGAATTAGGAATGAATTAAACTGAATAGGTTTAAGTACAAAAAGAATGAATGCTGATTGGTGAAGGATGACTGGTCATAGCTAGAACATGGTTGTGTTCCGCCATTGATAACTTGTAGCAATTGCACATGATTACGAATTTCTATTCGAACCACCACTAACATGTAGAGAAAATTGATAGAAGGTGTAGAGTGGGCATGATAATCAGATATCAGATATAGGGTAGTTCAGAATATAATAAAGTTCCAGCGTTTACTCTATGGTTGGCCGTAAAGGAGATGGTCAATCTTGTTTATGGTTCAAATTCAGTTCAAAATTTTAATACAAGTTTAGTATGGTATCCTAGATCTTAGAATATTACCATCCCTCAAATTGCTCCTTTGACCAAAAGAGTACATCTATTATATCCTGACAGAGAGTGGAATATATTGAAGACCTTCTTGTGCAAGCTAAAATGGAAGGAGAAAAACCAATAGCTACACCTGCAGTTATTGGTCTTCACTTATCTCAACATATACTTAGATATTCATCATTATCAAACCATAGTTGGGGCCCGAACATATAGGACCATCACTAGGCTCTGCCTTTGCAGTCAACAAGGTTTTTCAATTCATGCACCAACCTGCCGAAGTTCATTAGACTATAGTTAAATGAATACTTTAGTATCAGAAGCAAACAATCAACTATGGACTTTATTTAAAGAAAGCATCTCATGGGCAGAAATAATTAAAAAATATAATTATTTGTAATTTAAATGTTGACTTGGTCTGAATAGAGCAGAGTGGAGAAAGCAGATTCATGTAGCCGACCCCATGTAGTTGGGAAAAGGCTTAGATGAGTTGAGTTGAGTTATCTCATCTATCTTCACACCTATTTTGATGTGCATTGGGTAGGTCTATGGACAATTTTCGCTCAACTAATCAATATTACATCTTTCTTGACCCTAATTTCATCTGATGGAGTGTTTGGAAACGAGCAATGGTAGCCTGCTCAAGTATAAAAGTAAAGTATTGTGCCATAGTTAATGCTGCTACTAAGATTTGTTGGCTTCAGAATTTACTTAGAGAAATTTTATGTGAATGTTTCTTATCCATCTATTCTATGGCATGACAATATTGATGCAATATATTTGACTACAAACTTGATCTTCCATACCGAAACAAAACACATTGAAATCAACTTAAATTTTGTACAAAAGAAGGTCGCTTATAGGGATCTTGATATTCATTGCATTTCTATCATCGATCAAGTTGCTTATATTATGACCAAGGGATTATTTTTTAAATAGTTTACCTTTTTATATGGCAAGCTCTTTGTGATCTTCCTGATTTACTTGACTGGGGGGTGTAAATGAGATTGACTTTGTTAATCTAGTGAGAATTCAAATTCAAATTCAAATTCTGAATGCAACTTTCATATGGTATCCAAGATCTCATAATATCACCACTACTTAAAGCTCTTGTACAACTCTCTCTTTGCTACCTCCTCTCCTTTGACCATATCTAGTACAACTACTATATCTTGATATAGAAAAATAATATACCTACCTGTATGATAGATCTCACAATATCACCATCTCTCAAACCTCTCTCTATTGACTGTATCTTGTACAGTTGTCGTATCTTGGCATGGAAGTAAATCCCCAATGTATATCTATCTATACACAAAGTGAAATAAAAAAAAATGATTAGGTAATTTCTACCAAAGTCAACATGTTTGCATGACAAAAATGATTGACATTATCAATCTTATTTACATCCTTCTGTCATACATTGGTTCACCATCTGTCATAACCTTCTTGGCCATCTGTCATGTCTAGTCATCTCTTCCTTTCAAAAACATAGTACCTACCATAGAATTCACTGATTTTCTCAATTTCAATAAAATTTATGATGCATGTCAAATGGACAAAAGCTATAAATTACCTTTTTCTTCATTTACAAGACAATTCACTTTTCTAATACAACTAGTGCACTGTGATGTTTAGGGTCTAGTCCCTGTTGACTTTTGTTTTAGTTTTAATTTAAATGCTTCATTATCTTTGTAGATGACTTTTGTAGATTTACATAGATCATCTTATGGTTGCTAAATCCTCTAGCATTGGATGTTTTCATTATTTTAAAACCCATGTTGAAAATATGTTTTCTACCACCATAGTTTCAATGTTATGGTGCACCTGAACAAAGGAAAGAAAAATTTCATACTCTTCTACATGATGCTAACAGTACCTATCATATTACATGCCTACACACCTTGGAGCAAAATGGCCATGCTGATTGCAAGATTAGGCATATCACTGAAATGGGCACGCCTCTTCTCTTTCATGCCTCAATGCCAAAGCCCATTTGGTTTGAAGCCTTCACTCATGTAATCTATCCTATCAACTGACATCCTACACCATATTGCATGTTCTTTTCCAACCCTTTATAAGCAACCATCTGATTTTTTCACACTTAAGCATATTTGAGTGCAAGTGCTTCCCATTTTGGGCCAAATAAGACAACTTGAGCCAAAAATCCATCTTGTGTATTCCTTGGTCACTACTGTGTTCAAAGAGGTCACAGGTATCTTCATAATGGTTCTGGTTGGGTTTACACTCCACAGCATGCAATTTTTGATGAGATTTTTTTTTTCCCTTTTGCAACCTCTTCTAAACCACAAAGCCACTCATCAAGCCATTCTTTTGTTACTCTTTCTATCTCTCTCTTACCATAACTTACTTCTATGTCAAGATATAATAGCTGTACAAGATGTGGTCAAAAGAGGGATTTGAAGGATGGTTATATTCTATATGAAAGTTATATTTAAAATTTGAATTGTAAATAAGATTGACAAAGAGAAGTCAAATCTTGTTTACACATCCCTTGAGTGAAATGGAGGAGATAATCAAGAGCATGTCATATAGGAAGGCAAGCTGCTCGAAAGATGGTCTCTTGGTCTTAATATCAACTGCTTGATCAAGGATAGATATGTGATGAACATCAACATCCTTGCAAGCCACCTCTCTTGTAAAAAATGGAAGTTGAATTTTATATCTTTTGTCTAGCATGTCTGACAGGATTTGAAGAAGAAAATGTCATATTGTCACACTATAGAATAGGTGTATTAGAAAGATTCATGTATAATTCTTGAAGTAAATGTTGAAGCCAACAAACCTCAATGGTGGTATTAACAAAGGCAAAATACTCTGCTTCTATACAAGAGCTAGATATCATTGCTTGTTTATTAACACTCCATGAAATAAGATTAGACCCAGGAAAGATGCAATATTCATTAATAGAGCAACCATTATCCATAGACTCTACCCAAGTAGTATCAGAATAGGCATGAAGAGATAGATGAAAAGCTTTCTTCAAATGAAGGCCATAGTTATTGTCTGCTTTAGATAGCGAAGTGAGCTTCAATATGTTGGTACATGAATTGACAGACCTTGTTGATTGCTAGGTTATCTCTTGCCTAGTGATGGTCCCATATTATAGGGTTCCAAATATGCTTCAATAATAATGAACATCTTAGTATAGATCATCCATATGTTGGGTTAATTAAAGACCAGCAATTGCACATGTGGCTATTAGTTTTATTCCATCCATTTTAGCTCGTATAAGCAAGTCTTTAGTAAATATTTTTCTAGTGACAAAATGAAGTCTTGTGATGAGGGAGATGCATCAATCCTAAGAAATAGAATAGGAGGCCTATCTTTGAGGGAGGATGCTTTATCTAACAACTGAATAAGAGAACCGATGGTGGTGGAACTAACAATAGATTAATATCCTAGGTAGTGGTCTGTATGAATAGTGAGGTATTAGACTTTAGACTTAATGAAGCCTAATTTAGTAAGATGATGGGTGAGCCTTTGATACCGAGCTCATGGTATTGCTTGAGTCCATAAAAAGCCTTGTTGAGTTTGCACGCATAGGTTGGGCAACATGGGTCCACAAATCCAAGGGGCTGAGTCATGCACACATGGTTATCCATATAAAAATGCATTGTTTACATGTAATTGGTTGAGGATATCCATTGGATAAAGCAAGAGTGAGAATACCGCTCATGGTTATGGGCTTAACTACTTGACTAAAGGTCTAAAATTAGTTGCCTTCTTCTTAATCATACACATTTTCCACTAAGCGGGATTTATAATGATCCACTATCTCATCAGGTTTTCATTTTATCTTAAATACTTATTTACATCCAGCTAGTTATTATTGGTAGGGGAGTAAGAGTCCAAGTGTTATTACAAATCAGAGCACTGTGTTCATCTTGTGCCATAACACACCAATGAGGATCTTTATTTGCTTTAGTAAAGCATGTGGATTCCGCCTTAGATTGATCAAGATCCTAATGGGTGATGAGTTGTGTATAAAGTAACATGAGATGGGAAGGTTTTCACTTTGCATGTGTGCTTGGAAGATTGAGTCATCATTTGATAGGTTTGGGTAGTAGTGGAGGATAGGGGTTGTTGAGGTTGGGTAGGATCTTGGTTTGGTTTTAAAGTACTGGGACGGAATTAAATGGTTCTAAATTTGGAGGGATGGCAGCATGCTAGGGTAGTATATCAGCTGAAAAGTGATCAATGGACCTAGTGGTAGTAGGACAGATAGAGGATGGAGTGATGGGCTCTATGTTAGGCTTTCTGTGAGATGTTGTAGGTGTAAGTGGTGATTAGGATGTGACTAGAACATCTAAGTTTGGGACTGACTGGTCCAAGCCATGGAGATGTGGCACGAGATTAGGTGGCTTAGTTAGATGAGTGGTAGCAGTGAAATAGGTGATGGTAAAAGAGGGTTAGAAACAGTAACAAATGACTCGATGAGTGGGTTTGTGGGCTAAAAGAGTTGCAAAGGGAAAAGAGTTCTTATCAAAACATAAATGTCATGATTGTAAACTTGACTAAGGTTAATAGAATCTCTTTGAAAAGGACAGTGACCAAGGAACACACAAGGTATAGGTTTTGGCCTTGATTTATCTTGTTTATAAGGCGAAGCACTTGCACTCGAAGACTATTTGGAGTAATCAAGTGGTTGCTTAAAGAGTGATAAAAATGAGATGCACTATTAAGAATTGGTGTGGGAAGTCGGTTAATAAGATAGACTGCATGAGTGAAGGTTTCAAACCAAAAGGACTTCAGCATTGGGGCATGAAAGAGAAGAAACATGCCCATTTCAATGTTGTGTTTGATCATTTAGTGAGGCCATTTTGTTTGACGGTGTGTGGGCATATAATATAATAGGTAATGCCAACATCATTTAGAAAAATTTTTCTTCATCAGTTTGAGTATGTTATAACGTTGAAATTATTTTATGGAGGTAGGAAACATATTGTCAACATATGGACATTGGAGGATTTTGCAATAATGTAAATCTGCTAGAGTCATCTATAAGGTAATGAGGTATTTAAAATCGGAAAAGAAATCAAGAGGGACTGGTTCCTAAACATCACAGTGCATAAGTTGTAATGGAAATGTGCACAATGTTGTCTTTTTAAGAAAAGGTAATTTCAAGATAATTTATGGCCATTTTCCATTTGACATGAATCACAAATTTTATTGACATGCAAGGAAGAGATGACTGAGCATGATAGATGACCAAGATTGTAACAAATAGTGATTGGTGCATGAGAACTATCGATAGCAATGTGCTCTTTATTTGTAACTGTTTGAAAAGAAATAGGATAAAGATTTCCTTTAATCTGGCCTAAGAGAAGTCCCTATGTGCAATTCCTTCACAGTGTAGCCCAAAGTTTAGAATTCAAAAATGAAAGAGTTATCTTCTATGAATTGAGCAACAAAAGTAGTGGTTATTCCGAGCATTAATAGTATATTGACCGAAGGGAAAGGTTATTCCGAGCATTTTTAAGACCATTAAGTGCGTGTCACACGGGTTCATATTCTAAAACAGGTTCTTGAATAATAGCGAGTAAGCGATGGTTTTTTATCAATTGCAAATAGTTTGAAATGGTAGATTGTACCCTTCTTGATATTCTGGAGTTGATCTTAGAGCAGAGATTTTTAAGCTTCAGATCGCCAGAGATAAATTTCTTCTAGGGAGAGCCAAAGTTCTCTAACAGTGGAGAACTTGTGAGCTTGATGTGCTATGAATTTTGAGAGCATGGCATTGATGTAAACCATGAAGCAGCCTAGTTTGCACCGGGTATCATAATTAGGATTAGGGAGATTTTTCCATATTTCTCAATCATTGTTGGTGGTTGGATTTGGCTGCTATCAATATAACCAATGAAATCTATGCTTATCAAAATAGTCCCCATCTAAAACTTCCAAACAAGAAGAGGGTGTTGTCAGTGTTGCACAGAGGCATGAAATAGGTTGTTGAGGATCTAAGTAAGATGATAAGTCCTTCGTGCTACTTTGATGCCACAGAAAAGATATAATTTAGTGGGACTTGCTTGATCGAATTTTTATTTCATTTTGTGTATATATAGATACATATTGAGGATTCCTCTATGTTATAATATAAAAGCTGTACAAGATATTGTCGAATTAGAGATTTCAGGGATGGTGGTATTGTGAGATTGTATTCAACTTTTGAATTTGAATTTGAATTTGGATTGTAAGCCAGATTGACAAAGTCAATCTTGTTTACATTGCTGCCAAATAGGAGGCATTTTCATACTTTCTGCTATGAAGAGAAAAGTGAGGCTACTAGTCAAATTAGTGTGGATACCAACAAACCACTCTTGATAAGTTCACTAACAATATAATTGCTAAATCGTACTATGTGATTATGGCAATATTTTAGTACGTAGTAGTTTCTCCTGAAATTTGGCTTAAATATCATTTTCAATATTTGCTAGATCTTGTGCAATTCTCCTTAAATGTTGATTTTACATAATGATTACTTGAAAAGGTTAATGCTTATTTTTTTTAAGCAATCAGCGTATGCATTTAAGATGACTTAATATGAAAGTACATTAAGGGTTTAAGTCAAAAAAGCAATGCTTAAGTTTTAAACATTTATACTTTCTAATGGAGAGCAATTAAAAGTGATATACAATAAGAAAGAAAAATTAAAATGATATTTTGCCATGTTATTTGCTAATGTTTCAACAATGTCACACGTCTTATTCTGGAAATGCATGTTGAAACTTGTCAAGGTATGGCACAGAATGCTTGTCATGCTACTTCCTAGACAACATAGGCATCATCATCGTCATCTAATCATTTTCTTATCTAGAATGGGTCAGCTCAATTCTAGATTGGGAAGGCTACTGGAAGGAAAGAGCAGAATTTTTAACCATTAATCTAACACTTAACCAAGGTACAACTGGGCAAGAGAGGGTCTGATGTGATACTTACAAGGCTAATTGGCGAGTACATATGAGTCAATATTACAGATATTATAACCTCAGGTTGACCCTTGAAAATTGTTCTGGGCTGGTATATAAAAGGGTCAAGGGTTAGGTGTTGAAAAAACTTTATTGTTCTGCTGCAATTGCAAAACAGTGGTTGAACTAGGGTTGATCTTGGGTGAGATTTGCACAATTGATGGACAAACATGACATCACAAGGTTTAAGATTCCAAAGCGGTTTCAGTTTTGACCTAAGAGAGAGTATTGAATTTGTACTTTAAAAGATGGTGGTGCTCTTTTACTACATTCAAAAACAAGAGTGTATATGACGTTGACTTTTCCTATGAAGAGTTACAAGTGGAAAGAAGAATGCAAGAAAAAGTCCAATTAAAACTCAAGAAGTCTTATGGCTGTGCCTTTAGGAAAATGTGGGACCTGAACTTACAAGGTGTGTGGAGCCATGGGACACTCCTTATGTGGATGCAAATTTGTGTAAACTAATCTGCTTCTCTCTTCTACATCACATAGTTGACATCCAATGGATGTAATTTCCCTATTTAGCATTCAAACTTATTTAAAGGTTTCTAGTTCTAAGGTTTGGCACAGATAAAAAGCAAGGGTTGGATGGAGTGGCTAAGTGAGCTTTGATAACAATGACTTTGTTGATGTGAAGCAATCTTTTTTCTTCGGGGCTCGTTAGTTATCATCTCTTTTACCAGTCATAAAATAGTTACCAGGGGGAAAGAGTTTCTTCCAAGGGAGCAGGATTTGCTCTTGGTTGTCTTGTAGCGCATTCTCTCTTGGCATATTTGGACCCTGTGGTAATGCAATTTCGGGTGAACCATATCAAATTCTTGTGCCTGCTGTTTGTAATTATTTTATTCCTTTGTTTACATTTTTTTGACATGTTTTGTGGTATCCTATCAGATCATGGTGTGGTTATTTCTGTAACAATGGTGTTTGATAACTTTGATAAGAGAGCTTATTTCATATCTTGGGCCTAAACATACCAAATATCAAAAATAAAAACAGCTCCATCCTTTCGAACACAAGCACCATGTAAGATGATGATTATCCTGGCAGTAGTCTTACTTAATGTATGTATATAGTTAAGCAACTAAACAACCTTCCTTGCACTACATCTAACCACATTAGCACATTTTAATATTTTTTGACTACTCATAATTGCACCAATGTCCCAGTTCCGAAGAGCTGACCATCCCAATCATGTTTTTTGCCACTTCTGTTGAATGACTCTTGATAGGACTTCTTTTGGCTACAAGAATTTTTTTCAATGGTTAGAAGTGCATCAAGTTCAATAATGGTAAGGTGGAAGGGGAAGTATGGTATTCTAGGAAAATGGAATCCTAGGAACCAAGGAAATGCCCGAGCATAATAAAAGTAGGCAAGGATTTTGGGCAATTTCTCACAAGGCAAAACATAAAGGAAAGTCCATGGAGTCAGTAGAGGGCAAAGGATTTACAAAGAGCGAATAATTAAACTATGTAAAGTAAGAAGGTTATTGCTAGATAAACAAAGCCAAAATAAGTGCAAAGCTCATTATCAAGAAAATCTTAAAGTAAGATCCTATATAGGCAAAATAATAAGTACCTCCCTACAGAGGGGATATGCTTCCAGATGTGATAGTTGTCTTGGTTTTTTGGAGCTATACCTAGAAAAAAATGTTCTGGGAAAAAAGGGGGAGAATGGTGACATTCTCGCTCTGCAATAGTGCTAGTCCCGTTTCCCAAAGTGATGACATAAACAGGAAGAAAAGGGGGAAGAATGGTGCTATTCCACTAAAAGGAGAAGAATGAGAAAAGAGTACACATGCATGAGAAGTTTATATGATAGGAATGAGCACTTTAGGTGAAAGCTAATGCTGGTCTATTGTAGTGGTAATCCTGGTTCTTGGAGCACTTTACATGGGAGAAGAATGTGGCAAGTGCATGAAGAAAGGAGTAGTTCATATATAGGAGAAGAATAAAGGTGCCTATGGGATGTGCAACCATTGAGAACATAGGAGGAAGTATAATAGGTAATTGGGAGACAAGATTGTTGTCCTCTTAAAATTAATGAGACATAGAGGTTCACATCATGAAAACAATGCCAATATCTTGATCTGTGATTTATAGTGTAACTGCCTTATCATGTATCTAATGTACACCTCATTAGCTAGGATTGATTTCTTGGTTGTTTTTGTGTGTGCATTGTACGGTAAGGGTTCTGTATAAATGCACTTCTATGTGCTATCTTAAGTTTGCTGTTTTGTCTATATTTTGCTAGAGCTTGAATGTAGGATTTGAACTTTTTTGAGTCCAAATTGGTTCCTTGAGCTTTAGAAGTTTTAAAAATGATGCCTTTGTTTAGAACACCATTTTGTTTCATCATGGAGGACATGATTGTTGATGAAAGAATAAGAACGAAGACTATCATGTTTTTTAGATGAAAAGTATCATGATACTATTTAATCCAAAGTTTTGATGTATTTGCCTAAAATGTTAAAGAAGATTATCATGCTTTTTAGATGAAAAGCATAATGATATTATTTAATAAGAAGGTTTGATGTATTTAATTGTGCACAAGGGATGAGAGATAAAAAGGAAAAAAAAAAAGAGAAACAATAAAGAGAGCACATATAAGGATTTAACATAGTTTGGCCACAAGCCTACATCCATAAGTGAAGGAGAGTAGAAAAATTTCACTATCAAAAAACATTTGGAATTAATTATAAGGATTATTTCCTACTATACTCTCTACAAAATTCTAGATCCGCTTACACCCAAAGAGACTCTTCTTTCGAACTCTTAATAACTTCCTGGATTACTTGGTTACCTTAAAAGTCAGGGCTAGAAGTGCTTATACAGAGGAGAAATCTATGGTGTACTACATAGATTGGGACTTGTATTGACATATATGGAATCATGTCCTGATTGTACTTGTGAATTTTAAAACAAATTCTAATAAATCTCTTCCTTGACTTAAATTCTCAAGCAATGCTGAATAATAAGGACAGCTGAAATTTCTGTCCACCTTCTCTACATACTCTAAAAAGGTACATCTTAAGTGTTGCATGCACTGATTAAGTTCAAGCAATGCTTAAACTTGGCTATCAGAAGAGTCCTACCAAAATCAACTCTCTTGTACTGCTAACAAGGTTCAAGCAACCAATCTTTATAACCATATCTCTATGGTGGCCTTATCTCTCTCCTTGGCCTATCTTAAACAATATTAAACTGCTCATCCATAAAAGTGCTGGAAGTTTCAATTGGACTAGACTGAGAAAGTGTGTTGTAACGAATTTAAAACATCATTCTCTAATTTCACGTGTTCAGTATTTCTACCAATCTCACTAGAACCAGGAGATTCCTTTGGGTATAACATTGCAGTCTCATCAAAGCAACATCGCTTAATTTGGATGTTTTAGGGCACTGCACTCTATAGCTTTTCGCTCTAGATGCATAACTAATAAACACCTTTTTTAGCTCTTGGCTCTAATTTACCATCATTAGTACAGGCATATCTAGATAGCCAAATATTCTCAAATTAAAATAATAAGTAGGGTTACCAGACTGTACCTCTTCTGCAGTCTTACAACCAATGGCTGGAGTTGGAGAGAAATTCACCAAGTAATTTGCTGTGATTGCTTCTATCCAGAATTTCTTTGATAATCCAACATTTGAGAGCATACAATGTACTCTCTCCAAGAGGGTTCTTTTCATACACTCCATCTGTTGAAGTGTGTTCCTAACTATTTGATGCTTGATAATGCCCCCATTCTTACATAATTTATCGAGCTTAGTAGAACAAAACTCTAAGCCATTGTCTGCTCTGAGCCATTTAATCTTCTTCTTAGTTTTTTTCTCAATCATAGCCTTTCATTGCTTGAAGTACTTGAATACTTCATCTTTGTGCTTCAATATAAACACTCATACCTTCGTTGAGTAATCATCAATGAAGGTAAGCATATAGTGAGCACCACTATTAGAAGGAACTCGTGAGGGTCCTTAAAGGTCTGAATAAACATAATTTAGAGCATCTTTAGTTCTATAAATATAATCACAAAACTTCAGTTTTTTTTTTTTTGCTCTGACCACCAAGTAGGCTTCTCTTACTCAATTCCATTAGTCCTCTTTCACTCATATACCCTAGCTGCATATGCCATAATCTGGTACTATCGAAATCTAACATGGAGTATAATGATACAACACCTTAGAAACTTGCAACACTTCTCAGACCACTTAGTTTTCATCAAAACAAGAGTACCTCTGTTGGCCTTCATTGTTCTATTCTTAGTTGAATACTAAATTCATTCACATCAAGAGTGCCTAAAGAGATGATATTCTTTTTCAAATCCAGAACATGTCAAACATCTGATAAAGTTCTCACTGTGCCATCAAACATCCTAATTCGAACTAATTCCAATTCCAATAACGGGGTATTTGGCATTATTGCCTATCAGTGTAACTCCACCTTGAATGGATTTTATGTGGAGAACCAATCCCTATTAGCACACATATGGTAGGAATAAGCCAAATCCATGATCCATTCATCCTTTAATCTGGCTTCTTGGATTATAGAGAGAGCATAGTCATCAAAATCTCTTACTAAACTAGCTTTAGCACACTTATTGGTTTTCTTTTGTCCTTGTTTATCACTATTTTGTTGCTTATTTTTCAGCTTATAACAGTCAGCCTTAATGTTCCCTTTTTCTTACAATAGCTGCAGGTCAAATTTCTTTTCTTCAACCTCAATTTGGACTTACCTCTACTATGAGTCAAGCCTTTTTCTTTAGATTGCCCTCAGACCGCCTGGCCTTCTCCTTGGTTGTCACTTATATTACCCATTATCTGCCTCTTAGCATAGGACTAGAATAATTATTCCACCTATTTTGGGTTTATTTCAAATTTATTCTTGTCTTATTCTAGGGCCTATCCATGCCTATTTTAACCCCATTTTCAGATTTTAAAAAAATGACCTGAACCCTTTCTTTTCTTCTTCCTTGTCCTGTCCAGCAACCATCCATTTGGTTGGAAATGTCGTCACCATAGCCTGGACCTTTCTTGGCGCCCAGCTCTCCTTGCCGCTGCTCTTCTCAAATCTCTGGCCGCTTGTTGCTGCAGTCGCCTTGAAGTCCTTCGTCAGAATTGGTGCATGCTCGTCTGCCACTCAGCCTCCACTTTGCATGTCGGCCGTCATTGGGCTCTCACCAGCCTTGAAGAGAGGCAAACCGCAGCAGCCCTCTTTTCTAACTACAGTCAAATCACAATGGGAATTTCCCCCCAACAGAATTGCATGCACTCGGGTAGCCAATGTAGTTAGGATCTCTGTCAGTGCCCCCACAGTGCCATTGTTGGCTCCATCCTCTTCAGTGAGTTTTTTTCCTGAGCTTGGGCACAGGTATCTGAACATGATGGAGGGCAACTGTGTGATTTTGGCCTTGTTCAGAGCTGCTTGATCTGTGCTGCTTTGAGATTCGCAACGAGCATATCTGGGTGCTCTAAATTTCATGACAGGACAGATCTGGCTCTGAAATTCCACTGGATGATCTGAAATTTGTGTGGATGGCAATCTTTTCTTCTCAGGTGGTTCCCTGCACACCCTTAAGAATGCTTAGATACCAGTTTGTTGTGCACAGGGGCATGCAGAGAATGAGAGAAAAACAAGAAAGAGAAACAAAACAAGGGAGCATGCATAAGGATTAACATGGTTTGGCCATTGGCTTAAGTCCACGAATAAAGAACAGAGAAATTCTATTATCAAGAATTATCTGAAATTATAAGGATTGTCTATCTATTGTTCTCTGACAAAACCTTAACCCGCTTACACCCAAAGAGACTTCTCTCTCGAATTCTCTCAATAATTTTTTGAGTTACTTGATTAACGTGAAGGCTAGGCTCTAAGCAGGATTTACAACATATCCACATGAACTAGGACTTGTGTTCTTCACATATATATAGAAACATGTTCTAAATGAGCTTATGAATTTCAAGACAAACTCTAATATATTTACATAAAATGTTACAAATAGCTAGCGTAATCATTCAAACTGATGTGTAAGTTAGACACAAGAAAGATATAAAGGCTTTGTAAAGCACATGATAAGCCTAGTTTCCCATAGGGGGGTAATAGAGTTACATATCTAGATACCAGAATATATTGAAGGTTTGAAAAACTGGACTGTATAGTGGTATGTACTATAGTACTGTTGGACCTGGTGTGGTGCTCCCAAAGCCTAGAAAATCATGGGAAGGCCAAGGTTCACACTTCATGGGGCGTCATAAAGGGCTAGAGCTGTTTCTGGGCTCTAGGTTATCTCAAGACCTATGTTGGGCTATGGGCTTTGAGGGTGGCTAACTTGTATTGGGTTGGGTGTGAGTCCAAAGGGTTGAGATTAAATCAAGTTACATTATGGGTGTACACGGTCTTGGGGGTTAGTTTAATTTCATTGGGTTAGTCATGGGAGTTTTTGTTGAGTCTGTACCAAGCCCGCTTGGTCAAGTATTTAAATCCTGGTTTCTAGGGTTTGTGTAAAAGAAAACTGATTCTTTTCTCCAAAAAAAAATATTTCTCTCACCAGAGCCACTGCCCCCCCTTCTCCATAAGTGGAAGTCAAGGACGCACCGCCTCTCTCTCCTCCACGCCATTTCTCTTTCTTGATAGGGTGGTTGGGGTGACTCTCTCTCCTAGCATCTTTCTCTTTCTAGGTGTGGATCGCTTTCTCCCTCATCCAAAAGAAGTCTTCAACCTTATTTGCAAGAGAGATAAGTGCACGGATCCCAAAGATGCTCATTTTCTCTCTCTTGAGCATCCTTTCTCTCTCTAGGTGCACGCATCCCAAAGATGCCTCATCTCTATCTCTTGAGCATCCTCTTTTTCCTCTTTTGCATGGGAACCAGGTGGCTACCTTCTCTTTGCTTGGGCGCCTAATTTTGGTCCAGATCCAGGAATTTTTTGTGGCGGTTGATCTCTGCATTAGCGGGTATTGCATCAACAAATACCACCTTGCTGTACTGCCCCATATTGACAAACCATGAGTTTATATGGGAAGGTGTTGCTGTATGTACTGTTCATATATGAGATGGCAATATGTATGGTGTGATGTACAACTATCACAGTATGTACCATATGATAGAACATTATGTCCCATACCTTGGTCCTTCAAACCTTGGAATAAATTAAACTAAAAGAACTCCAAAGAAATATCTTCCCCTAAGCTAAAAGAAATTCATATGTTACAATCTTAAAGTAGATGAGCTTTGTTGATGTGACACAATCATGCATGCTTTCCTCCAGGGTTATGAATGATTAGCTATAGGATATTTTTAATTTACTGCTGCCAAAAGCACTTGTGTTTATCATCTTTTTAAATTTAATTTTAATCATTGTTGAGTCCGCTTTGCAAACAAAGTAAGTATTTCTACTTCTGTTTCTTATTAGTTTCTATCTTCAAATTAGAGTAAGAAAACATCAACAGAAGTAGAAGCCTGTCTAAATCTTATTAAACACATCTTAGAGTATTCTGGACCAAAATGCTGCATCACCTTTATGGCTTTGTTGTGAGAGTAACTGTTCTGCTTAGGATTGCCACAGATAAATATGAACTGGATTTGTTATAAAGCTTCTCCTGATACTTATCTAATGGTCACTCCTACTAGCTTGCACTTCAGCTTTAGAGGAACTAAGAAGTTACCAATTCCTTAATATATCAACCCTGTTAAAGATTGTTCTCAATCCATAGATATTATTTTACTCCAGCCTGCACTGTCTGTGCTCACAGGCCCCAATGAAGAGTCATTGGGGGAACTGATGCAAAATTGGCTATCATACACACACATGTATATATGAAAACATCTCTTTGTTCATGTGAAACATTTGATCTGAAGTAAAATGAGGAGAAAAGATGTGATCTTGGCATATGGCTATGCAAGACTTGTTTATTTTTTTTTTCCTGACACAAGCTTAATTTGAAACAGATGAATGCCTTGTCAGAAAAGTTTTCAGCAGGAAGAAAGATGAGCAATATTGGATCCATGCTTAATAACATGAGCCTGTCTCGCCCTGCCCGAGCAAATTCATCAGGGTGTGAAGATGAGAAGTTGGTCTCTGGAGATGATCATCTGTCTAATGATTTTCAAATTCTAGAGAGCAGGGATATAAAAAGCACAAGTGACAAGTCTACAGCATTCTTGAGTGCGGTAACAGGTGTGGATGGAAAATTCCAGCATCATAATGATAGCAAATTATTTGCCAATAGTGATATGAGAGGGACTGGTACAAGGCAATGTGCTCCAAAGGCATTAAAAGATGAATGGGTTGAGCAAGATGAACCCGGTGTATATATTACGTTCATTAGTTTACCAAGTGGTCAGAAAGGTCTTAAGCGTGTAAGATTTAGGTAAGATCTCATTCTATAAAATATCTACTCTTTTCATTTTGTGTATTTAAATTTCAGTAAATGTTAGTAGTGTGAGGACAACATTGCTAATCTTTTCTTGTTTGACAATGTTACTTAATATCCATAACATGCTTTTTCTGTGTTGTGTTATATAGTCGGAGGCGTTTCAGTGAGAGAGAAGCAGAACAATGGTGGGAGGAGAATCAGAGCAGGGTATATCTGAAATACAATGTTGAACTCATTGTCACATCATCAACCAAGTAGATGAACAATTGAGTTATCTACTTCTCTAGCAAGTATAAGTCATCCATCCATATTGGTATGCCAGCAAACCAGAAAACATTCGCCAAAGATTCTTCCTCATAGATGTTACGGTTCCAAACATGCTGAAACCAAAATGGATTATAGCACTGTTGGAAAGTAAATGGAAGAAGGTTAAGCATTCAGTTATCATTTGCTGAGAGGCTTCATCTGCTCGGAAGCAACATAAGTTGAGAGGTTTGCTCGAAAAGTTGTAACCCTGCTTATTAGAAGATTGGTGCAGAGAAGTCTGATCGTGACCTTGCCTATCCTCAATTGTACAGCAAGAAAATGAAGTATGAAAACCATCTCTCTCCATGAGGACTTGTACACATTATGCCAAATGTCAGTCCAAAAGATCCTCTCTCTCTTTTTTCCTCCTCTTTTTCCTGTCTGTTTCTTTTTTTGGCGGCTGGTTGTAGCAAAAGGTATAGCTTCGTTAATGGATCATGTTTTATGTTCTCCTACTATATATTGGTGGGTAAGCAAAATATAGAGGCATGCGTGGCCTTTTCTCCCTTGAATATTTTGTATTCAGATCATAGTATGATTTATTTTTTTTCCCCGATTTTCCTATTGCTAGGTCATGATCCAACCATGAGAACTTTAGCTATTATTTGAATAGCTAATAGAATTCCTTCTTATGGTAGGTCTTTCGCAGGTTAGGAGACAAGGATGTGTGAGAAAATGTTGAGATTTTACCAGCCATGTTACCTTTTAGTTTCATTAGGCCTTTTTTAATGATTCTTCGGTTGTTTCTTTTACTTTCAACAAACAAGGGAGGCAATGAATTTATTAGATGGGCTCAGATTCATGACAGGATATTACAAACCCCTGTTTTGCAGTGGAATAATAATGAAGTATAAGCATGATCATTTTTTTCAGATAAACCAGTATGGTAACATAGATTATGTGCATAATAATGAAAAAAGATACTGAGGTTGTGAAAGCATTCGACACTTTGGCTGTGTTTGGATGGGAGAATAAAGCCTGGAATAGGTTATTATTTCGCCTTATTCCCTCAAACACAATGAAAAAAAGGAGCGTGAGTCTCACTAGAACAGCTATTCTAGTCAACCCCCCTTATTCCGATTTCTTATTCCATGGTACCCCATGGAATAGCTCATATTCCATTGCAGCTATTCCAAGGGCACCGATGAAATTAAATAAAATAAATTAAATAAATTTATTTATAATATCATTTAAATAAATTAAATAAATTTATTTATAATATAATTTAAAATTAAATAAATTTATTAATAGAAAATAATAAATTAAGTATGTTATTTTTTTTCTTTATTAATATAAAATAATTTATTAAGTATGTTTTTATGTTATTTTATTAATAATAATTAATTTATTACCTTATTTATTAATAAATAATAATTTATTCAAGTCATTTTAAAAAATAAAATTTGATAAACGATTTTTATTAGAAGGGGTATCTTTGGAATTTCAGAAAAATTTTTCATCTATTCCTATTGAAATACATGCTTATTCCCATGTCATCCAAACATCATTTGGAATAACACTGCATTAATTGCACTAGAATAACATGGAATACCAGATTTTCATCCAAATAGAAATCTGGAATAACAAAGGGAATAAGTTATTTCTATGGATTTCGTATTCCTATTCCTGAAATAACTTTTTGACATCCAAACGTAGCCTTTAAGAATTGCTATTCTATCCACTTCAACTTTGAGCTAAAGAGCCCATAGGATTGTTCGAGAAGAAAGTCGACCCTGCGTGCTACTCTGTTTTTATTAATGTGCAAGTATATTAGACTTTCATTGGATTTAGATGCCTCTCCAAAGGGCCTCACCCGCTTATTCATACAGATCGGTGCCTTCTGTATAAAACCATAGTAAGGTTTGGCCACAGAGATAAGAACAGGGTGTTGCTGCTGTAACGCTTGCTGCCCTGTTTTTAGGAGTTCGAGGTGAACTTTATGGTGTATAGTTATGAGACCCTCGTTAGACAAGGAAAAATCTTTGTACATTGCTTTCATGCAGTAATTTGCTCATGCAAGAATTCGTACATCTATAATACAGAACTCATGAATAAGCTTTCGATGCAGATTCATACACGAATGAATCATTCGTACATTCAAAGCGATGTATAAAAACTTTGAGCTTCGGCATGATGCAAAATATAATATTACTTTTGTATCAACATAAAAAAATAATATTATAAATTTATATTATAATAATATAATAAATTTTAATACCATTATATTTCAATATTATAATGTCATATAATATAATATTATAGTAATATAACGTAATGTATTAGAAATAGTTTTAGTATTACATAATCAATAATTTATATTTTTTATGATATATTTAATAATTTAATCAAGTATATCTAGAAATTTTTAATCGCGCCCATCGTAATGATCTTAACAAGGTCAATGAATTTTCATGAAAAGTGAAAAGTGATAGGAAAGATTTTTAAAAAATATTTATTCAAATTAAAAAAAAAATTGAAGAAAATTCGAGGGCCTCCAGGAATTTCCGCAGGGAGCTTCTATTGGCGCCCACAAAAAAGCTCTCAGCACCCGCATTTAAAAAAAAAAAAAAAATTTGCTAAGTACACCCACATGGTAACTCACTACACCCACCCATATTTTGTTAATTCCTAAATTATCCTCACACCCTTTCACCCCTCACAAATTCTCACTACACCCACATTCGTCCGCGCCGCCCCCCCCCCTCCCGCCCTCCACCGGTCGTCTCCTCCTCTCCCGGCGGAGCTCCTCCTCCCACCCTCCCGGCGGAGCACCTCTTCCCTCCCGGCGGATCTCCGGCCAGGTGAGTCCCTTTTTTTTTTTTTTTTTTACTTACCTCCCATGCCGGCGGAGCGGGTTGTCCGGCATGGGAGCTCCCATGCCGGCGGCGGCCCGGCTTGAGAACGAGGAAGGGAGCCGGCGGCCCGCCGGCTCCCTTCCCGTTAAGCATTTTTTTTTTTTGTTTTTGGGCCGCCGGCTCCCTTCCCGTTAAGCAAATTTTTTTTTTTTTGTTTTTGTGAGTGCCGGCGGCATTCCCGCCGGGAGCTCCCTCTCCGGCGGGTTGTCCGGCATGGGAGCTCCCATGCCGGCGGCGGCCCGGCATGAGAACGAGGAAGGGAGCCGGCGGCCCGCCGGCTCCCTTCCCGTTAAGGAATTTTTTTTTTTTGTTTTTGTGAGTTCCGGCGGCATTCCCGCCGGGAGCTCCCTCTCCGGCGGGTTGTCCGGCATGGGAGCTCCCATGCCGGCGGCGGTCCGGCATGAGAATGAGGAAGGGAGCCGGCGGCCCGCCGTCTCCCTTCCCCGTTAAGCAATTAATTTTTTTTTTTTTTGTGAGTGCCGGCGGCATTCCCGCCCGGAGCTCCCTCTCCGGCGGGTTGTCCGGCATGGGAAGCATGGGAGCTCCCATGCCGGCTGTCCGGCATTAGAACGAGGAAGGGAGCGCCCCGCCGGCTCCCTTCCCCGTTAAGGTTATTTTTTATTTTTTTTTTTTGGTGAATGCCGGCGGCATTCCCGCCCGGTGCTCCCTCTCCGGCGGGTTGTCCGGCATGGGAGGCATGGAGCTCCCAGATCGTTAACAGTAAACTTATTAACCCACTTGCACATAACACTACTGAATTTTGGCAATTGCACTTATTGGCTTGGCAATTGCACTTATTGGCTTGTCATTCTTGGTCAATTTAGTCTTATAATTCATCAATGTAAATCTGAATTTTTTGTTCAGTTTCGTCATATAACTTGTCTACTTGATTTGCATTTTGATTGACGTATATGCTGATACTCAGTTTCAGATATGGATGCTGGTTCCTCGCGATTTAGACCCACGGCGTCAGCCAGAAGACGTCGTGCCGGTCATGCTGAGGCCGAGGTTCCTGCTGCACCATCGCCCCCTGCTGAGACAGTAGATGAGGACATGCCCGCTATGGACGTTGAGGGTGAAGCTGTCGGGCCATGTCCAGGAGGTCCAGAGGATGAGTCTGTCCTGAGTAGTTTCAGGACACATATAGCAGCCTCGATCTGGAGGCAACAGGTATTATTTAATTGCTATTGCATTTTACTTTCTTTAATGTATCGTTACGATGCTGTGATATAAATTATTAATGGCATTTATATTACAGGAACGGGCTCCACTGAAGTGCATGAACCATGCTGCCAAGGTAGCTGAATGGCAGTGGTGGGAATCAAGGCAATCAAATAGGAAGTTCCGGGCAATCATAGAGCAGTCGGGCCTTATAGATCTAGTGCACTCCTCTTATCGGTTCACCGATAAGATTCTTGTCTCCGGCTTTGTAGAGAGATGGCAGCCCGAGACGAACACCTTCCATCTACCCTATGGCGAGATGACTATTACATTGGACGATGTAGCCGCCATCTTAGGGATTACTGTCACGGGTTCCTCAGTGTCATGTGAGAGGATGAGCGATCGGGAAGCTGAGGACATCCTTGTTGAGCTATTGGGTGTGTCAGATACAGATGCGCGTCAGGAGGTTCTATCTGTACGTGGTCAGTCTATTAGGTTAGAGTGGCTGAAGAGTCATTTTCACACTGTATCTGATAGAGATAGTCATCACAGGATAGAGTGTGCAGCGCGGGGGTATTTGTTATTTTTGATAGGGTGCACACTCTTTGTTGATAAAAGTGGAACGAGGGTGCCTATAGCTTATCTTGCTCTATTTAGGGATTTGGATAGAGTGAGATCATATTCCTGGGGTGCCGCTGCCTTGACTTTCTTGTACCGTCAGCTGGGGATTGCGTCTAGGGCATCAGTTAGACAGATCAGTGGATACATGACGCTGCTCCAGGCTTGGATTTATGAGCATTTTCCAGATCTCACTCCTCATCCATCCCTTGATTATACTGATGCGAGGCCCCGCGTGCAGCGTTGGCATCCTGGCACTCCATCACGTACCTCGATGGACCATTTAGTTGTTCTTCGTGAGTCATTGGACGTTTTGAGGGCCGATCAGGTATGTACCATGATGTGTCGCTTGTATATTTAAGTTTTTTAATTTTGCTATATATGACCTAGCTGGGTATTGTTTATATGTTGCAGGTCATTTGGGATCCCCATCGTCATCAGCGAGCTGATCGTCCGTTCCTAGACATTGCATTCTTCAGTGGATGCCTAAAGTGTATGGATGTCGTAGAACCCTATCATCCTGAAAGGGTTCTACGACAGTTTGGTCGGATACAGACGATCCCTCGTGCGCCACTAGCCCCTGCGCGAGCCAGTAGAGGACCGACAGCAGGATCGTACCGTATTGCATATGTCTTCTTGGATCAGTTATGGGAGGAGTGGGAGGATCACGTACTGAGCCAATGTCGTAGGAGCCATCCGGTTGTCCGACCATCGGACTGTGTTCCAGGATATATGGATTGGTATTCTCGTATCACGCACTTGGTTGTCCACCCCCCAGAGAGCCGATCCAGCATATATGATCGTGCACGAACTGAAGATGTCGATGTTGATCTTGACGTTTACCGGCGGCGCTGTGAGGATGCCATCAGCATTGCTACCGACACTCTACATATGGGTCGGGTGGAGATTGCATCATTTGGGACCGACTACATGTACGATGTTATGTCACATATGGTTGATGTTTTGCAGGGTCAGCACATCTCGACTGTTGAGCCTGATGTGCCTGGACCTAGTCATGCGACACCTGATGTGCCTGGACCTAGTCATGCACCACCTGATGTTCCTGGATCTAGTCGGGCACCCACACAGCAGTATAGGCGTCGACGACGACGGGCTGGGGATTGATTGGGATTTGTATTACTTTTGCTTGTTACAAAGTCAATATTTTGTTATATGTAACATTCAAAGCAAATGAAATGAAATAAAGTTTCAATTCCAAATTTTTTATCTTATTGTCAAACATTTCATCCCGTGCCATCCCGTTTCATCCGTGCCATCCCATGCCGCTACGTGCCGGGCCGCTTGTATTAACACCGCACAATTATCGCGCAAATCACATTGATTATATCTAAAATATAATGACATTGGTTATTGAAAAATATCAAAGGCCAATCAAAGGCGTGCCGTGCCAATGAAACGCTTGCCGGGCCAATATTACGCGTGGGCCATCAATTGGTGCCCCGTGCCGATCTGCGCACCAGATGGCCCGGGACCCATATCCTCCTCGACATTCCACTCAACCAAAAAGCCCCGTGCCGGCCCGTGCCGGCCCGTGCCGGTGGCGTGCCAAATTTTATTAAAGATTTTTAAATAACTCAATAAATCACTCATTTTTAAAATTATTGAAAATATAATTTGAGTACCCTCTTGTCTGCGCACCCGACGGCCCGGGCCCCATATCCTCGGACCCATTCCACACAACCACAAAGCCGCGTGCCGAATATATCCTCCGTTCGGTCTGACAGAGCTGAACAGAGGCAAACTGTTCGGCCCTGTGTCGCCGAACAAATTGCCTCTGTTCGGCCCAGTGTGGCCGAACAGAGCAGATATGTTCGGCCACACAGGACCGAACAAGGTTTTTTCGAGTCAAGGCTTGTGTTCGGTCCTGTGTCGCCGAACAAATTGCCTCTGTTCAGCTCTGTCAGACCGAACGGAGGATATATTCGGCACGCGGCTTTGTGGTTGTGTGGAATGGGTCCGAGGATATGGGGCCCGGGCCGTCGGGTGCGCAGACAAGAGGGTACTCAAATTATATTTTCAATAATTTTAAAATGAGTGATTTATTGAGTTATTTCAAAATCTTTAATAAAATTTGGCACGCCACCGGCATGGGCCGGCACGGGGCTTTGGGGTTGAGTGGAATGTCGAGGAGGATATGGGTCCCGAGCCATCTGGTGCGCAGATCGGCACGGGGCACCAATTGATGGCCCACGCGTAATATTGGCCCGGCAAGCGTTTCATTGGCACATACCGGCACGGGATGGCACGAATGGAACGGGATGGCACGAGATGGAATGTTTGACATTAATCGAAGTGTATACAAACAATTTGCACACATAAGAAGATAAAAAAAATGATATTAAAACTTTCATTTCATTTCAATTGCATTGAATGTTACATAAACAAAATGTTGACTTTGTAACAACCAATGCACTCTACAACTCAACAGTCTCGCTAAGTATAACATCGGACGATATATTTTCTCTGAACTGTTGAATCCTAGATTCATAAGAATTGGCCCATCCGGAAGCACAAGGTAAATGGTATTTTAACCAGTTGGTTGCTATTGGCGGTACTGGATGACCCGGCAACAAGAAAACCTACAAAGAGTAATCAAGTTTAAAAAATCGTCAAGAATAACAGCAATGTCTTAAATTTAATACCTCAACAAAGAGTAATATATTTAATACCTCAACAAAATGGTTGCTATTAACGAAGGCCACTGCAATGTCTTTACGGGATACAAGAGGAAGAGGCACCGATCTGAGCGGTAAGAAAGTCAGACATTGTTGCAAGGAGAGGTGGTACAGGACAACATTGTAGCATGATGCTATAAGATGCCCCATATCTGGCATGGTCATCCACCGGTCATATGGCGGACAATCCTCAAAATATGATAATGCATGAGCGATCTCGTCAACCCTCCCCTCGACAGCATACAATGCGCGATAGTGCTCTATATGACAGTTCAACTCATGTAATAAATCCCTCCTGACACGTGGCCAATCTTCCTCTCCGAAGCCAAGTAAGTCAGCAATTGCTCGAAATCCACAGTTGCCATCAGCTTTGACATCCTTGATGTGCTGGATGAATGCCCTCAACCGTCTGGAAGTTGATTTATATAGATCATTGGCTTATGTGACCGGATTCGTTGACGAATAACCTACAAATTGTATTGAATGATATGAATTATATAAAATATAACGATAAGCTATATTAAAGAAAAGCTTCGTACCTTCTTCTTTGGCTGCCCCTTCGGCATCTGCATCCTTGGGATCCCTAAAATATTTTGCTGCGAACCAGGTGAATAACTATCCTGTCCAGATAGAACCAACTCAAATGCGGAAGCGTCACGGCGAGTAGAAGTATCAACCTCCAATGAAGCACGCCCACGTATACCGATCTTCCTTTTCGCAGGTTCTTCAAGAGATGTACTATCAGGACTTGCAATCTCTCTTAATTTCTTTAACATTTGCAATTGAGATGCCCCATCTAACTGCTCGAATTTCTCGGCGATTATATTCAACTCTGGTTTACAGGTCAACTTCAAACTTTGCACATTTTTAGCAGGCTGCATATCAAGTTTCATCCAATGAGGATCTATGCAGTCGAGGGGAATAGGCAGACCTTTCATCCTATACCGCAAAATCTCATGAGCACATGGTAAGCCATGTGTGCATCGAATAGCACACCCACAAGCTGATTCATGAATCTCAGCTGAATTGGCCCAATTCGATTGGGCAAGGATATGATTTAATGCACATATAGATATGAATCCTCGCAGTTCTTTGAATTCAGCAGGCTTAAAGTTGTGTTGCACGACCGTCAAACTCTTCTCGAATGAGGCTTTAATGTCGCTGTGCTGCAGCTCAATCAAACTATTTATTTTTGTCCAAGAAGACTCGAAAGTACCTTGGCTTAAACCAAGCTGTCTTTTAAGCCTTGCATGTGCACTTTCAGCCCTAGTAAAGTAAGCAAATTAGATCAAAGTTATATATCAAAGATAAAAATATAATATATGAATTGCTAAGGGAAATCTTTTTCTTGTAATACCTATTTGTTGTCACATTCCCGTAGTGCCTATAATTGTCCGTCCATGCTGAGACAAATCTTTCCCTGTATTTGCTCAACCAGGTATCTGATACATATCGCAAGGCATCTGGATACGAACTGAAATCTCTCTGAAGTGCACTCCAACGAACATTATAGTCATCTTCTGTGGCTGACAGGACCAGTATATTCCAACTCATTATAAACATATCCCATTTCTCCTTTGTTTCAAATAATCTTTTGCATTGAGCCAGAACATTCCTACTAATATGCCATCTACATAACATATGTGAAGATGTAGGAAATACCCTCTTAATTGCATTCAATAGAGCCAAATCTCTATCTGTGATTATCACCTCAGGCAAAACATCAGCATCCATGACACTGCGCAATCTATCTAATGCCCATGTATAGTTATTTTCCCGCTCAGCGTCCATGTATGCAAAAGCAACAGAAAATGTGAGATTAGTTGATGTCACCCCCATAATCTCTAACAGAGGAAGACGATATCTATTCGTCTTGTATGTGCAATCCATAATCAATACACGAGGAAATGCACGTAACAAATCTATACATCCAGGGTGTGCCCAAAACAAGTCACGCACCACGTCAGTACTACCGCAACTCCTATGCCACTCAATATATTTAGCATCGGCTAATTTACCAAGAAGATGTTGCATCTGTGATCTCCCTGCTTTCTCTAAAACCTTACACCTCTGGCGTGCATTGTAGATCGTCTTCATTGTCGTAACATTGTGGGCATCTCTTTGCTTCAATGTGGACAATATATCCTTTGGCCGAACCAAAGTTTTGACATATCCACTAACAATGAAGTCTCCTCCCTAGATAATCTTCCAGCATATGAGTGTCCCTCGAAATGCTTCGCAGACGGATGATTGTGCACTCCACAAATAACCTCCAAAATCCAATCATCCGCAGTGTCCAATTTCCTTCCTCTTAATAAAAATGGGCATCCACACTTCTTTGTACCACTAGCCCTCTTCTTTGATCCCTTTTCCTTTTCCCTTCCGCTTGTGCATTTGTGCTTACCACTCCTTTCGCAACCTAACTTGATTCTTGGTTTCCTAACATTGCTTCCCGAATCAGATGTTTTAATTACAATAACTAATCTGTTCCTCCTCCCAGCTTCCCGACACCAACTACACAATTCTTCTCTACTCTTGAATATCTACACAATAAATAGTATAATTTAGCAAGTATAGTATACAATTAAAACAAGTCAGCAACAATTGCAATCAAAATTATCTTACTTCGTAAGTTGTAAATTCATTTGTGTAATCCATAACACAATCTGAGCCAATTTTGCTTGATTCGGTTGAGATCATCCTACAAGGATAAAATATTATGTTAAATTTATATTTGGAACATAATGGTTTCGTTCGGCTAAGTATGGCCGAACGAAATAGATTTGTTCGGCCTACCAGGGCCGAACGGAATAGTTTTGTTCGGCCAGGGATGGCCGAACAGAAACAATATGTTCGGCTTAACCTGGCCGAACAGATGCATTCTGTTCGGCCAGGTTATGCCGAACATATTGTTTCTGTTCGGCCAGCCCTGGCCGAACAAAACTATTCCGTTCGGCCCTGGTAGGCCGAACGGAACGCGTTCCGGGAAAAAAAAAAAGATGATTCAGTTTTTAAAAACGAACCTTATCGTCACCGTCGCCTTCCCAGATTACTAGTTGCTTCTCCATTGTTGAAATGAGAGCTATAAACCTTGTCTAGACCCTAATTTCAGAGACAATCGTTGAGAGAGGGAGGGAGGAAGGGAGATGGCTGTGCCTGGGAGAGAAGTTTGGAAATGTTATTAGGGGTTTTGATCAGGTGGGTGTAGATAGAAATAAGCAAGGGTAGAAAAGTAATTACATCTTAGGGTATTTTAGGTATTCTAATTTTATGTAAGTGTGGGTGTGGAGAGTAATCTTTGGGGTGCCAATAGAACGACTCATTTCCGCATGGGGGTCTTTCAGATCAGCTAGCTTCGAGAAGGAAGAAAGCTCGCCCATTTTTACTCCCACTGGTATCGAGAAATGGCAACGACGGCCGCATCCCTTCTGCACCCTGCCGTTCCACTGCTGTCGACCTCGTCTATTAGAAGGCGGGGCGCCATAGAAACCTCATCCTCTTTCCTCTCCCGCTGTTCATCTCTTCGGTCCCCTCGGCTCTCCTTTTCTTGGACTCAATCGGCCGCAAACTCTCGGCGGGGCAGCGGCTTCTTGGTGGCGTGCCTCCCTTCTACACCCAAGAGCGCCAGCAGAGCATCCACCAGACTCTATGTTAGCGGTACCATTTCATCTCCTTTCCCATCCCTGCTTTTTTTTTTTATTATTTAAAAACCCTTTTTGCAGTCGAATTCGCTGCTTTGTTTTATTCTGGATTCATTGAATGTTTGATGAAATGAGAGAACGCCATTACATTTAGATAATGAATAAGAGGCTGCAAACCCGCCAATCTCATAAACTTTAAAATGTCCCATGGGAAGGTGCTTTTCCCAGGAAACAGCAGTCACCCCTTGCTTGGCTGAAGCTTTCAACACCAGAAAACATGAAGTATCTTTCCCAATAAGTTTCCCAAGTTCATACAGGAATCTCAAACCCATCCTGGGGATGGAAAGCCAACAGAAAGTACCTTTTCTAAGAAACATATTTCTCATGGCGATACAGAAATTTCAAACCGATCTAGAGATGGGAAAGAGCTCTTCCTATGGCTCGGTAATCAAAAAAGAAGTTACTTTTTCATTTTTACTCATTGATAATTTTGATTAATAGTATAATCAAAAGGTAAATTTGGAAATAGCCTTCTATTTTTCAGAAAACAAGAATACTAGCCAAGCATGATTAGCTTCAGTAAAGTTATTTTCAAGATTCTTTCCCACGTTCATCCAAACGTGCACTTAGAAAATTTTTTCTCAGATATCAATTTTCTAGGATGTTACTTTACAGGCAGTCACTTACAAGAAACCACTTTCCCATTTGCCAAATGAGACCTAAACATCTTCAATTATTATTGTGAAGGCCTACAATGATTATTATGAAAAACTATAGTTTATTATTTTGAGCCATAATTTTAGCCTCAACCTATTAAGACTAGAATTAAGCTCCTATTGAAATTTTCATGTCTCAAGATGCTGTTATCTCATGTTATCTGCTTTGGCACAAAAGTTATAATTGCCTAAATATAGTATAGTATTTAGGTCTTGCCCCGGACTGTTGGAGGCATAATGGCATAGAATATTTTGAAGTGAAGTTATTTAATCAATCTTAGGCAGGATATGCTAAAATTGAAGGTCTAAACAATTTTTTAAATTTTTGTTTTTAACAAAATAAAGTGAGGACCAACATAAAAAAGTAGTACACGATTTTTTTTTTCTTTTTTTTTTTTTTTTTTTTTGGTTTGGAGCCTCCAGCATGGAGGGTGGTTTTGGGCTGTGTGTGTGTGTGGGGGGGGGGGGGGGTTGCCTGTGATGTGGTGTGTAATTGACGTCTGAGGAGCAGGAGAAAGATCGGACCCCTTCATGCTATAATCTGTTGACTGTTGTTGCCAGGTGTTGCCTAAATCCAGTGTAGCTGCTACCAATTGCAAACTATCAAAAGAAGAAAGGTTGATGCAATGAACTCCTTCAATTGTTTGAGAAATCCTAAAGTGGATGAAATTGTGTAAGGAAATGAAAAGAAACAAACATGAGAAGGACTTGCAAGAAATGAAGGGTAGCAATTTTGGGATGCTTATATTTGCAAGTACTGGTAATTTTGAACTAATTGGTCATGGATTTTTTTTTTTTTTTTAGAGGCGGACATCATAGCTGCTTAAAGGCTCATAGTGGGCTTGTATGCTAGGCTTGAGCACATTGACACCATCATTACTCATTAGCCTGCAATTATCCATGACTGTGACTATGCTGCTTAAACAAACAAGGTTGTTGGCTTGTTGAGGCAAAAATGTGCATGGTTACCTGCCCAAAGCCCAATAGCCCAGCAAGTAGCTTTTGTCTTGGAGCAATGATACAGGGAAGTAGTTCTTACAAGAAATTTTTTAATAAGAAATGCTTAGGAAGTGGATGCCGGGATGAGTTCCCGAGGATATTCTGAAGTGAGTGTGCCATCCTAAGTGGAAGACTCCTGCTGTTAAGGAATGGGATTAATAAAAGCACAATGATACACTTCTCTATTTGATGTGGAAATAAATAAAAGAAAGGAGATCGTGAACTGGAGGCTTTAGGGTCTGAATCTCTCAGCTATTGATTGGTTCAAACCATGGAGCTATAAGCAATCAATAATGACAACAATCTAGAGTATCCAGGGAGAGAGTTTAGAAATTGCACATGAATTTATAAGAATATCCATCAAGATTCAAACTTCAAACATTAAAGCTAATAAAATGAGTCATTTCTCTTTCGTGCATGAAAGTGTATTTGCATTGGGACCTTCATTTAGGGTCGGCTATATCTATGAAAAAGAGCTATAGTGGACTGAGCCTAACTTTGTGTAATTGAATTAGATATTTAGAAATAATATTAAGGTATTGTTAGTTCTGGTCATTAAATGGCTTGACAACATTAGTTGCCATGAGCTAGTATCTTGATAAGGATCTTCTAAGGCTCAGATCTCGGACCAAGCAACTTGCTATCAAGATCTTTAGCACTCTAATGGGTTGCTTAGTTGGAACTGTCATGTTTTGCTAGAACAGGTCGATACACAAAACAGATGAGTTTTGTGAAGATGCTTGTCTGGTTGTTGTGAAAAAAATATTTTTCTAAAGAACCTATTTAATACTAAGTCAAGTTTTATGACTATATTTTGGATAAACTCATAGACAACCAAGCAACCTGGAGTCTTCTGGATTTGGTGGATATGGACAGAATCAGATATCAGGAACCAGACATATATTAGACTTATGGAGAACACAGCTGAACTATAATAAGAAATCAACCATGCTAAGAACGAAGACTTGGCAAATGTTTTTGATGACTTTCTTGCTGATGATGATCCTTCCACTTGCATCGAGACTATAATCTTGCTTTGTGTTGAAGGAGGTCATCAAAAATGAATGAAAATCAATAAATTTTTTTAAAATCCTTTAAATCCTAATCATCTAACCCTTCAGAAAAGAGAAATGTCAAAAATGGATTTTAGAAAAGATATTTTTTGGTAAGATGGTTTAATAGAAAATTACAATGATAGTCTAGCTGCTAAGATTTTTAATCACTTGTGGCGAGAATAGCAATTTTAAGAGTCCTGATATTAGTCCTATCAAATCATATGCTACTAATCCATAAATGGATATAAAACTCAAATTTGTAAGCAGAGAAATATACATGGAACAAACTCAAATATCTGTGATATAGGGACAGTAATTGAACTATTATATTTTTTAGATCAGTCTATGAACTCCAATGAGCTCCAGGTAGTGGGATAAAAGTTGAACAAAAAGTATATTGTCATTTGGTTTTTGTTATATTTATACTCGAAAAGGATAGAAACATTTGCCTTCCTAAAACATGTGATGACTAATATTTTGCTCATGCTTGGATCTAGATAATATTCTTATCTTTGGCACCTTGTTATAAATCATAATGAAACCAAAATGTGTTTTGCTAGAATTTTGATAGGAACAAACTAAATGATGCCTTTTTTTATCGTAGGCATGATATTGATTAGGACTGCTAATGGGATAGCCCTATATTTGTCATTCCAATTAAAAAGGCATTTTAAATCCCATGAACTTAAACCTGTCCCAACTTTAATTAATCTAGCGTTTGCCCTCGGAGAAACTTACGTGGATAAGTATTTTAGCTTAGATACTCGTAGATAACATGATCTTTGCTATAAAACTGGAGTGTGACTGAATTTGACATTGGATATATGGTAGTAAGAGTGATCTTTTAATAATCCATGGTAAGGATAGAGGTAGAGGTAAACCTAAACTAACATAGACAGAATTAATTAGAAAAGATATAACTATTTGTAATTTGAATGTCGACTTAGTCCTGAATAGAACAGAGTGGAGGAAGCAGATTCATGTAGCCGACCTCATTAGTTGGGAAAAGGCTTAGATGAGTTGAGTTGAGTTGAGTATTTGTGGTAGTAAGACTAAGTAAATATATTGGTAAGGCTAGTCAAACTCATTGGACAACTCTAGAGAGTATTTCAATACCTTATAGGCAGTATAAGCTATAGCTTACTTTGTACTCATTCAATAAAATCAGTAGTGGGTTATGCTCGATGACAACATGGTGATGGACTTTCTAGAGAATAAATCGATATGCTTATGTATTCCTTCTGGATACTGATGCAACATCTTGGGGTTTGTTTAAGGATAGAGGTAGAGGTAGACCTAAACTAACATGGACATAAATAATTAAAAAAAGATATAACTATTTATAATTTGAATGTCGACTTGGTCAGCAGAGTAGAGGAAGCATATTCATGTAGCCGACCCCATGTAGTTGGGAAAAGGCTTAGATGAGTTGAGTTGAGTTGAGTTGAGTTGAATGCCTAGGATAGCCAAAGGCCTGTGACTTGGCTTTGGTTTCAAAACTTGTTCATTCCTGCTCTCTTTTTCTATTATGATACTATATCCATAGTCGACTAAAAAATTAAAGTGCATTAGTAAAAGATGAACCAGCATTTTTGGATAAGAAACATGGATGCATAAGTCCTAAAGTTATCACGGGGATGCTGTTTAAGCCCATAAAGAAGTCATTGACAGTGGACTCCTAATATCAATGGCTGGTTGAGGTCCATGAAAGAAAGCCCATTGATGGAAGTTCAGTTGAGCGAGTGCATCTGAACATGGAAGATAATGGTGGAAAGACTTGTATAAGGAACACTTAAGGTTGTATTCTACTCCAAACGGGTCCAAACCAGGGATCTACAGAGTATTATGCCACCCAAGTTTCCTTGGAGATCTCAGCCATGCGAGAGTTGTTGTAAGGTTGTCACTACAGGTTTTGGTTAACCTTATTTATTTTCACAGAAATCAAGATACATGCTCATGGAGATGGATGGATCATTCTATACTAGTAACTTGTCAGTATCTGAATGAACAACCTCCTTTTAAGGCCTAGTCTCTTACAGCTAGTTCAGATGGATGGAATTCGTAGTAAGTGAAGGTTTAGGTGCAAAATAGTTTAAAAAAATCTCAGAAAAAACGATGTTAGGCTTTTTTATGAGTCCTATTTTTCGAAAATTTGTAGAGGGATTGTTCATTATTTTTGTATTTTCTATTTTTCCTATTTCTTCATAATTTATTGGCTTAGTTTGATTTTGATTGATTAAAATTTGATGTTATTTCCATGTCAGAGTGGGACTTAGGTTTAAATGTTCATGGTTTTATTGCTTCCATTTAGTTTCACATTACATAATGAAAATCTTATTCTAGTCCTTTCACTAAGACAAACCCGCCAAGATTATTCTATATGTCAGAAGATTTTTCAGTTGGTGACCCGAGGCATGCGGCCTGCTTACCTCACCAAGCTGAGAAGGCCATGCGGTGCTCAAATGTGGTTTGGGTTCAAGTTATGGGTGTAATATGGTTGCAATTGATCTATCGAATTTATTTTTTCTTTTCTTGGGCTTTCTTATTCCTACGTTTTGCTTTTAATGTGTACCGGTAAAGACCCATCATTGGACAATTTGTGTTGACAAGGCCGCCTAATGTAGTAGCTAATAACTCTAGGTGTTGATGAGATTGATTTAGCCTAGATTTTAGAGCACATAAAAAGTCCCTAGGTATTATAAGGCTCAGTCTCAACAAATAGATTGTAGATCCAGATAGTGATGCAGGACCGATTCGCGTGCAAGTATTTTTTTTTAATGATTAATGATTGCAGTTGATTATTCTCCCAAAATAATAGTCTAAGAGGGATTCAGAAAAATTCATAGTAAATCCGCACGCGAAACAGTTCCTAAAAAAATAAAGAAGAAGGACCGCCAAGGTTAAGAAGCCCCGATAGGGCTTGCTCTCCTAAACTAAAGTTCCTAATAGATTAGAGGGGTGTACCTGGCAAAAGGGGGAAGATCAAAGTGTTGAAGGGGTTGCTCTACCTGGCGGATGCGCCCTAGATGACCAAGCCTTGAGCCCACAGATCTGCGGCTAAGTATCCGCTGTCCTAGATGGCGATTGCCTTGAATCCTGGATTCGTGGCTACTGAGGGATCCGCAAGATCACCATACAAGGGTTAAAGAATCATAGAAAAATTTAGAATAGAGGCAAAGAGACAAGGAAGGAGTAGAGAAAGGGAGAGGGCGGCCAAAGGTTTCTCCTGGAGACTTGGGGTGTTGGCACGCGCAGGAGGAGGGAAACAAGAGTACCAGAGAACCAATTAACAAAAATCACAATAACTCAAAACTTGGATTGATTGATTAATAATAAAAGATACATCATTCATACCTCTTTTATAGAGCAAGAGACTTGGGGCTCAAGAAAATATAGATATGGAAAGAGAGAAAAGGAAAAAAAAGGCGTCCTAATCAAATTTGGCATGAAATCTGTAGCGTTCAGATGAGAAAGGTGATCTTCTAGATGCAATCAGCGGCAGTTGGATTCGGCATGAAATTTGTGGCATCCAGATGAGGCAGGTGATCTTCTAGATATGATTGAGATGCAATTAGCGGCAGCTTAATTTGGCATTAAATCGGCCAGATGAGGAAAATGATCATCCAGATCGGGAAAGTTGCTTGCTCAGCTAGGTGGCATGTGGGCTGCTTGAAGTAGGTGTGGCACCAATTTGAATTTAGCAGCTGCTCTGTCTGACTGTGATGGCCTTGTCTTCTGCTCCAATACTGATGTCTCCTCTTGTAAGCTGATGAACTTACTACAGGACTCACATTAAAATAAACTGAACTGGATAGGACTCAATTTAGAATAAAATGAACTGGACGGGACTCAAAATAAACTAAACTTTATTTCCCAACTCAAGACTTGAATTATAACTAATCAGATATTCACAGAGGGTTAAGAATCCTCTGCTTGATCCTGGTGTCCGCACAATTCTCCCGGGGTGGGAAGAACTCGACCCCGTCGAGTATGGGTCATTCTGGCTCTGATATCTCTCTAGTAGGTCTGGTCGAGGTGTTGCAAGTCCTCTCGAGTAATCCATGAATCGTTAGATTCTGGGCGACCCTGCCATCGGACCAGGTAGCGTTGATAACCGCGGTTCCGGGTCGTAATGGCTTGATCGTCTAGGATACGCTCGATCCTCTCTCCTCGCTCAGGTAAAATTGGTGGTGGACACTCTTGGGTAGGTTCGCTCATGAAAGGAGGGTTAGGTCCAAAGTACTCACTAGGAATCGCTGCCGGTCTCCTATATTCTACTAGGTCTGCAATATTGAAGGTAGAGCTAATGCCCAATCCGAGGGCAGATCTAGCACATAGGCATTGGGTCCTACCTTTCTATTATTTTAAAGGGACCAGCTCCGCGAGCGTGAAGTTTCTTAACGGTACCTGGTGGAAACCGTTCAGGCCTAAGCCTAACCATGACATAATCCCCTACACCGAACTCTTTGGCTCTTCTTCGGGAGTTAGCCAGTCTTTTATAAGTTTCATTACTTAGATTTATTTTCTGGCTAATGTCCTTATGTAAGTCTTTGATATGCTGTGCAAATGCTTGTGCGGACTCTGAGACTCGTGTGTAGAGGGGTAAAGGAATTAGATCAAGTGGACGATTAGGCTTGTACCCATGGACTATCTCAAATGGACTCTTGCCCGTGGACCTGTTCACTGAGCTATTATAGGCGAACTCTGCACGAGGCAGTAATAAATCCACGTCCCTAGGTGTTCGCCTACAAGGCACCTAAGAAGGTTTCCTAGACTACGGTTCACCACTTCAGTTTGCCCATCCGTTTGGGGGTGAAAGGCTGTGAAAAATTAAGTTTGGTCCCTAACAGATGCCATAGCGTTTTCCAAAAGTAGCTGGTGAACCTAACATCCCTATCAGAAACAATGGTCTTAGGTAGGCCATGGAGCTTGACCATGCTGTCTAAGAAAAGTCGGGCTACCCTAGACGCGTCAAAGGTTTGCGAACAAGGGATGAAATGAGCCATCTTAGAGAACCTATCGACCACTACAAAGATGGAGTCGTGCTTCTTCTGGGTTTTAGGTAATCCTAGAATGAAGTCCATACTGAGGTCTTGCCAAGGACGATCAGGCACTGGCAAAGGAGTATATAGACCGGTGTTCTGCTTCTGCTGTTTTGCAACGGCACAAGTTCGACATCGGGCTATTATCAGGGCAACGAGCCTTTTTAATCCTGGCCAGTAAAATTGGTCCTCTATCGCTAGAATAATCTTATCTCTTCTCAAAATGTCTACTAGGATGGCCCTGGATGGCCCTAGCTGAAGGATCTTATAAATTTCACCAAAGTCATGACAGGTCTCATACTCATCTTTTATCCGATCGAATCCTATAACTTCGGTGCTAACAGTACTCAACAACAAAGACTTACGGCTTAGGGCGTCTGCTACCTTATTTTCTATACGGCACGGTGTTTCAGGACAAAAGTGTATGCCTGAATGTATTCAACCCATTTGTTGTGCCTAGAATTTAGCTTCTTTTGGGAGTTCAGAAATCGGAGTGCCTCATGATCAGAAAATAAGACAAACTCCTGCGGTAGTAAGTAATGTCTCCAATACTTAAGGGCTTGTACTACCGCATAGAATTCCTTATCATAGGTGGAATATCTAAGTTTAGCTTCATTTAGTTTTTCACTAAAGAAAGCTATAGGGTGATTTTCTTGGCTTAACACTCCACCTATGCCTACTCCCGACGCGTCGCACGCAACCTCAAACACCTTAGAAAAGTCTGGAAGTCTAAGTATGGGTGCATGAGTCATCCTATCCTTAAGCTCTAGGAAGGCCTTATTAGCTGACTTAGTCCACTCAAAATTACCCTTCCTAATACAATCAGTGATGGGTGCGACGATGGTGCTAAATCCCCTAATGAATCTCCTGTAAAAGGTTGCTAGGCCATGGAAGCTGCGGACATCGTGGACGTTCATGGGTACCGGCCACTCTACGACCGACCTAACCTTTTCAGGATCCGCTGAAACACCTTCTGGGGTTACCACAAAACCTAGAAAGATAACCCTATGCATCATGAAATCACACTTCTTAAGGTTTGCATATAGGCTATTCTCTCTAAGGGTCTGACAGATTAATCTGAGATGGTTAAGATGGTCCTCTTTGGTCTTGCTATAAATTAATATATCATCAAAATAGACCACTAAGAATTTTCCCATGTACTCTTTCAGGACCTGGGTCATGATTCTCATGAATGTGCTAGGTGCATTTGACAGCCCAAAAGGCATCACGACCCACTCAAACAGACCATCTCTAGTCTTAAATGCAGTCTTCCACTCATCCCCTGGTCTAATTCTAACCTGATGGTAGCCACTCTTAAGGTCTATTTTGGAAAAGATAGTGGCACCCGCCATCATGTCCAACATGTCATCTAGTCTGGGGATAGGGAACCTATACTTGATAGTGATTTTGTTGATGGCCCTACTGTCCATGCACATTCTTCAGGTACCATCCTTCTTAGGGGTTAATAGTGCAGGAACTGCACAAGGACTTAAGCTCTCCTAATGAAACCTTTCCTAAGTAATTCTCCCACTTGTTTTTGTAGTTCTTGATGCTCAGTGGGGTTCATCCTATAATGGGAAGGTTTGGGAGGGTGGATCCTGGGATCAGGTCAATGGCATGTTGGATGTTTCTCAGGGTGGTAACTGATCAGGCAATTCTTCAGGGAAGACATCCTTAAACTCCTCTAGGATCTCAATTACTTCTGGGGGTTGTTCCTTTTGGACTGATTCATAGATCTCTTTAGTGGTCAAAATCCAAATAGGATTACCCTCAGTGATGTCCTTTTCTAATTCCTTAGCTTTAATCAGATTAACTCTTGGCTTGCTATCCTTAAGGTTGCTAGATCCTTTCTTGATTGGGTCCCTAGGTGGAGTTGGATGTATCACATACTTGTTCCCATTGTGTTTAAAAGAGCAGATGTTGGATCGACCAAACAAGGTGGCATCGTGATCGTAAAGCCAAGGTCGACCTAATATAATACTACTAACACCATAGGAATTACATCACACCAGACCTTTTCCTCATAATTTTGCAATTTGATTAGTATTTGGCATCTGGACTTGATTGGGATAGAGGTGGAATCTACCCACGAGACCTTATAGGGACTAGGATGGAACTGTGGTCAATCCTAATGACTTAACTGTATTGGTAGAGACGGCATTGACACAACTCCCGCTATCCACTATGATCTTGAGCACCTTATCCCTATCTTAACAAAAGTCTGTAGGATGTTAGTCCTACGCCAATCTTCCTGGTCCTTAGTTTGAGTCTGGGTCAAGATACATCTAACCACTCCTAGTAGGTCTTCAGACTCAAATGTTTCCTCTCTCCATCGTACTCATCTATCAGATGGGTATCAGCCTCATAGACCTCTCCTCAGGCTCAACTAGGGACTCGGATTCAGTCTCAGGTAACTCATCTATATGAAGGGATCTGACTGGGCACTGGCTGATCATATGTCCCGGTTTGTTGCATCTAAAGCATTTGATCTGGGGGTTAGAATTTCTTTGGACCTCTACAGATTTGTCCTTATCCTCTCTCTGGGGTATAGGGGTACTATTCTGGGGTCGACTCAACTCAGTTTGGCTTGTACTGGGTCGGCTAGTGTTGGGTCGACTCGGAAAAGTCTGGCGGAGTCTGAGTACTGGGTAGGTCTGGACGACTAGGATAGGCCTGGCTAGATCCTGGATATGGGCTAGGGCTCTTGGTAGCCTCTGATCTACGATAGGGTGACCCTCTCTGAAAACATTCATAATCGCTAGCACTTGGTAAGTTTCTTCTAAATCATGTACCCTTCTTAGGTAGAGTTCTCTTTGAATATCTGTTCTCAGGCCATACCTAAACTTGGATAGGGTGACTTCCTCAGACTGAACGATATTACACCTCATGGTATACTCTTGGAATGTAGCAATGTATTCATTCATAGTTTTACTACCCTGAATTAATCCCTGCCACTGGTCCAATAGGCTCTGTTCATACGATGTGGGGACATAATTGGACCTAAGTCTAGCCTTCATGGCTTACTAGGTGACTATGGGGTCTCTTTCCTCTAATAATTGCCTTCGCTTTAAAGTGGCCCAGTATAACCTAGCCTGTCGTACTAACTTGAGCTTAGCAAACTTAAACTTATGCTCTTCAGACATGTCGTACTAGTCAAAGTACTGGTCCATCCCTTCCTTCCAATCTAGGTAGTCCTTAGGGTCCATAGAGCCATCAAAAGTAGGTGCTTTAAGTCTGACACTTCTAAGGGCTCTTTCTTCTTGGTCTACCTCATAATTGGGTCTCCTAGGGAGGACATCTAGGACTGGATCAGGTCAAAGTGGTCTCCTAGGGTTTGGCCTTATGTAGAAGTCAGGCTGTTGGGCTCTCCTAGGATGAGGTGGGGTCTCATGATCAGACTCAGTGTGGGCCTCACGGGCTTCTTCTAGGATGCCCAACCTAGTTTCGACTTGATCGAACCTGGACCCTAATCTAGCCTCAGATTGCTTGATGTCTTGGTTCATTCGGGCTAGTTGTTCAGTGATGATCCTTAAGTGTTCATCAATGCTTTGATTAGCCATGGGTTCAGCCTATAATGGAGGTGGTGATGGGCAAAAAGATGCTCCTGATCTAGTGCACATGTAAGCACAATCAAGCATACAAGACTTAGACTGACTTGGACTACGGTATGCTAGACCTAGTCATCTAGAGTAAAGAATTTGGCTCAATGCAAGCCAATCTAACAGTAACTCTTCAATTGGCCATTGGGACAGGTGGAAGGGGGGAGGCTCATCCTGCAAATTGCAGGTGCCTAATTAGAATAACCCCAACACTCCGCTTAAGTCGTTTGACATTTGACTTCTCTTCTAGACACCAATTTCAGAGCACACGCCAGATTGATTTGTACTAGTCTCCTCCAGTACACTAAACCGACTGTTGGTGTCCCTAGCCCTCTAGGGCAAATGTCAATTAAGTTGCTGCTCAGTTTTAGATTAGAGGTTTGGGATCGGAATGCACGGGTGGTTGTTTTGGGCCAAGGAAGGGGTCTCAATCCCTCCCTTATCTGACATCAATGAAAGTCCTTAAGAGTAATTTAATGCAGATGAATGACATGTCAAACCCTAATCCAGAAATCTATAAATAGCAATAAATCTCAGAAATTTTTTTATTTTTTTTCACAGATTGAATTAAATTCTCAAAAAATAACGAAAAATACTTTAAATTATAGAGAAATAAATTTCATAATTTTTTGATGTGTATGCAGGCAGAAACAATTCAATTAACAGATGATATACTGATAATAATGTGAATTAAAATTAAGCCCTAACTATGCTCTGATACCAAACTGATGCAGGACCGATTCGCATGCAAGTAATTTTTTTTTAATGATTAATGATTGCAGTTGATTATTCTCCCAAAGTAATAGCCTAAGAGGGATTCAGAAAATTCATAGTAAATCCGCACGCGAAACAGTTCCTAAAAAAAATAAAGAAGAAGGACCGCCAAGGCTAAGAAGCCCCGATAGGGCTTGCTCTCCTACAATAAAGTTACTAGTAGATTAGAGGGGTGTACCTGGCAAGAGGGGGAAGATCAAAGTGTTAACTTGGCGGATGCGCCCTATATGACCAAGCCTTGAGTCCACGGATCTGCGGCTAAGTATCCGCTGTCCTGGATGACGATTGCCTTGAATCCTGGATTCGTGGCTACCGAGGGATCCGCAAGATCACCATACAAGGGTTAAAGAATCATAGAAAAATTTAGAATAGAGGCAAAGAGACAAGGAAGGAGTAGAGAAAAGGAGAGGGCGGCCAAAGGTTTCTCCTGGAGACTTGGGGTGTTGGCACGCGCAGGAGGAGGGAAACAAGAGCACCAGAGAACCAATTAACAAAAATCACAATAACTCAAAACTTGGATTGATTGATTAATAATAAAAGATACATCATTCATACAAGAGGGTCTCTTTTATAGAGCAAGAGACTTGGGGCTCAAGAAAATACAAATATGGAAAGAGAGAAAAGGAAAAAAAGGCATCCTAATCAAATTTGGCATGAAATCTGCAGCGTTCAGATGAGGAAGGTGATCTTCTAGATGCAATCAGCGGCAGTTGGATTCGGCATGAAATATGTGGCATCCAGATGAGGCAGGTGATCTTCTAGATATGATTGAGATGTAATTAGCGGCAGCTTAATTTGGCATTAAATCGGTATCGGCCAGATGAGGAAAATAATCATCCAGATCGGGAAGGTTGCTTGCTCTGCTAGGTGGCATGTGGGCTGCTTGAAGTAGGTGTGGCACCAATTTGAATTTAGCAACTGCTCTGTCTGACTGTGATGGCCTTGTCTTCTGCTCCAATACTGATGTCTCCTCTTGTAAGCTGATGAACTTACTACAGGACTCACATTAAAATAAACTGAACTGGATAGGACTCAATTTAGAATAAACTGAACTGGACGGGACTCAAAATAAACTAAACTTTATTTCCCAACTCAAGACTTGAATTATAACTAATCAGATATTCACAGAGGGTTAAGAATCCTCTGCTTGATCCTGGTGCCCGCACCAGATAGATGGGTATTATTAGTGGAGTTGCAATCTGTGACATCCTAGAACACTGTTGTTCTCTCCTTTTAACTCAAGGCACTCTATCAATTGTCAACTTTATGTTTCTGAATTATTTCTCCCTAGAGAAGCATTGTATAGTTGGAAGTGAACTACAAGTGTTGAAGACAATACTTTCTAGTGCATCACAAACTAGATTAGCCACATTGCTTTCTCTAAGTGTATGCATTAGTGGAATTAGCCAACAATCTGCATTTCTGAATAAGGTACAAAAGCTTCCAGATAACATGTGAATGTTTATTAAGGATATCAACTGACATTGGAGAATTATATTACATAACAGAAGCCACTTTGGTTGCAAAGTTTTAGTCCATCAAAAAAAGCACTTATTTCAACAAAAAACATTGAATTCAAAACTGTAACAGGTAAAACCCAAAATAATCTGCCCTTGGCATCCCTTATAATACCACTAACACCACCACCACTAAATATACCCAGATCACCTTTGAATGTACCATTGATTCAATTGCATAAATGTTTGATCCATTTAGTTAAAAGTGCTTGACTATCTTGACTTGAGATTGGACAAACTAAATTCAGCAAGCACTAGCTTATCGAAGTCATTGGTAAGGCCTCCAGTCTTAGAATTGATAAAATACTTGAACAATTAATGGTATCTAGAATCAATGTCAGTGACCTTTTGAGTTTTCAAATCTTCTATGTTTTGTCGCACTAGATTTGCTAGCAAGGAATAAAATTTTCTAGCAATTGCAACTGTGTTTCTTGAATGCGCATGGAACTGCCAAGTGTATAGCCTTTTAATAATATCCAAACTATTAAGCTGCTGGATAACAGGAGTAGAGAGAATGAATTCCATCCCACTTTCCACCATGGTTTGATGCTAAGATAGTTTATTACATCAACTGATCTTCAAAGCCTAAAACCACCTTTAGAAGTAGGAAAGTTGGTCAAAGAAAGTCAATTAATGTGGAGTCTTCTAGCCGATTGTTTGATGTTGAATGGAAATTGTTAGAGAGGAAAACAAAACAAAGGGTGAAAATTTTCTCTAATTGATCGTCAACTTTTCTTTCCTAGAAGATAAGGGCTTTGAGAGAAAATAATATATAAGCAAGTGGTTCAACGATAATTATATCTCATGGTTTTCTATGCAACTTTCTTTGCAATTTTTTAGATCAATCGAACATAAGAATTTCCTAAATTTTTCTTTGTTTCCCTTTCTTTTCTTCTACTCTTTTGCTTTTCTTTTTGTCATTTTGTTGGCAACCAACTAGAGTCCTAATGCTTACACATTTGGACTAGAAAACCTTAAAGAAAATCTAGGCCATGAACATTAACACATCTTTAATAAGATCAATTGTATACAGTTAGTTACTTTGTGCTACATCCAATAGTCCAAGAGCTATCACCTTATGAGAGGTCGGAACTTTTATGAGTGGTCCTTCAAATGACATTGTCTCCAAGGTCTGCAAAACTGGTATCGAGATCCATATCGGTATATTACTGATTCAGTATAGTATGGTCAGGACTGTGCAATATGCACCCCATACTAAGATTGGGTATCTATTCTTTTTTCACTCCTAGTCACTTGATATCGATTGTTACAGGACGGTATTGGACGGTTGGGGTTGGTATTGGACGATACAGGTTGGTTTAAACTATGGTTCGATTCATACTGAATCAAAGCTCGATATTATACTAATACTTTGCTGGTGCGATATGGTGTGAATTGGTGTGGTAGACTTTGATTGTTTCTTTACGAACTAATGCCATGTTCGTAGCCATCAGCCTTGTGTAGGAGAGAGGTTACAAAACCATGAAATTAGTTAAGATGAGAAAAAAAAAAACCTGTTTGTTATGAATTATGATATAGGAGTTTAAAATCATGAAAATAGAAAGTTCCAAAATTTCTTTAGAAAGGTGAGGCTTAATGTAGCGGATCCACTTATAAAAAGGGCAAATGGAAATATGATCCTATAGCGTATTCTGCTTATGTATGCCTAGAAAAAGGTTAAGAAGTAAACACACTACGGGATTGGTTATTTTAGAAAACAAAGTTAGTTTTAATATGGAGAGTTCATCTTTTTTGTATGTATAAGTGAAGAGCATATTGAAAGATTTTCCCAAGCTGATTTAATATGCATACACATTAAAAGGTAAGAAAAGAAAATCCTCTTGGCAATTGGTTGTTTTGAAATGGTAGAACCATCTTTGATGTTATTGGCTGAAAATAAGTTTGCATTTAGTTATAACAGGAGAGCTGTGCAAACTTTTCGATCATTGAAATATCCACTTTTCTTTTCGATGAGTGCTATTTAATTAGGCCAGTTAGATTGACAGATTCTAGCGTCTTAAATGACGTACCAAACAGCTTTTCATCCTCTTCTTGTTTAAGATTATTCAGCAACTTTGTATGTTTTTGTGAGGCTTTTGTTCAGATCTCATTTGGTTCTGAGTAATAATGGCATCTCTATCTCTCTTTTGTTCCAAAAAATCTTACATCCTATTTGCATTCAATGTTCCTATAGCTCTAAGTGTATTTAATCTACAGTACCATATGTACGTAAGTGATTGGTTCAAATTACTTTGACTGGAATGGTACCAAGCAGCCATTCCCTCAAGTCAAAGAGGCATAAGTTCATGCCCAGTCCAAAAGTCTGTTTCTTGATGTGGACTTTAAAATAAGAACAAAGAAAACAACTTAGGATGGACTTCATGCCATGGACTGTAGCAGCCATATGAGTGTGAAGCTTAGCAAATATGGAGCAATATTGGTGAACGCTAGTTCTATTTTGTGTGAGAATTGGGTTAGTTTTCCTTGCATGAGTTCAAAGTCAAGTACTTTATCATTCGAAATAATGGTTGAGGGCTGAACTAATTGATAGCATACCTCTGTCTACCTGTGCGCATGGACATATGATAAATCATGTTCTTATTTCCTTGTAGAGGATGCTCTTCTGTAGCATGCACTTCCTCATCACCAGTCCATAGATTAGTGGTGCACGTGCACAAACTATTAGTCTCTGCATGTGCATCCGCCTCCACCATTTCCTGCTCTCTCTTCCTTTTTACCACTGCATCTGATTGTGCACAACTGCCATTTACTGATTTGATTAACTATCCGATGATGACAGCCTGTAAATTTGCCACTTGTTTCCTTCTTTGAACATCTGATTGTTGTCTTCGTTCTGTTTTCATGGATTGCTTTTATCAATTTCGTTATATTGACTATGAAATTAACTATGAACTCAAGTTCATAAGGATGCTATGAATAAAAAAAAGATTAAAAAAAATACTAGTAGAAATTTTTATACCCATATAAGCAATTTCTTTACTCTTTGGGCTTGATGTGCTAGATAGGACTACTCATTTACCCACATTTATGTGTGATCTTTACCTTTTACAAAGAATGTTATGGTGCATTGGTTTCTGCTTATAAACATGTGCTTGTAGCGTCAGGATCTGTATGTACGTGCTCAATTGTTTTGATCCTTATAATATATTAGATACACCATACATGCCAGACTTGTTGCCTATTTGGCATTGCTGAATGCTGATGACCATGGTCTTATTATACAATTTGGAAGAAGTAATGTCTACTGATTCTTTTTCTTAAAAAGGTTTAGTTGATTTATTTGTATTCTTATCTACTGAATATTATTTTTCAGTGTTGTCATCGTATCTACATAAAAGTGAAAGGCATTAGTTGCTGCCTCTTCTAAAAATTTGTAGCCACAGAATGCCAAGTATGAAGCTAGCAGATGATGGTACCATATATCTTACAGAATTCTTATTTTGCTAGTTGTTTCTTGCAGGTCTTTCCTTCCGTACAACCAAGGAAAGTCTAAGAAATGCTTTCCAGAATTTTGGTCAGCTTGTAGAAGGTGAGACACGTAGCCATGGCATGTAAATATATATTGTATGAAAATGCTTCTGGAATGTTTAAGTTGTTTTTGTTGCACACCTTAATGGATATATATACGAGGAATATACATATGGATCAACAAAAAAGACTGAACCTTCTTTTGTATGATTTGTGCAGTTACTCTTGTGATGGATAGAATAGCAAACAGACCAAAAGGCTATGCCTTTATTCGTTATGCCACTGAGGAGGAATCCAGAAACGCCATTGAGGGGATGCATGGAAAGGTAATCCTATAGACTTCTTTGGTTAGGATTGTTAGAAGCATAAAAGTGATCTCTAATTGAATTGGCTGTATAGCATGTTGGCTTGCTTCCAGTTATTAATAATTAATTATAGGTACCTTGCTATTTTTAGTTCTCCTTATAGCTATATTCATCTAGTGAATCACCAAAGAATTCCATCTAGATGTAGAAAATTGTCGCTCAAAGGACCAGCTGCTACCTTTTTACTTGGAGGCATGCTGTCTGTGGCTCATCAACCTTATTGCGGGCTACTTGGGTTGGTTTAGGATTAGAGCCACTTAGCTTGTCATACACTGCTCGAGCTACTGTGAGCTAGCTTGGGCTCATTGTTACTTGGATCACAAGAGCCCTGGTTGTTGCGGGTCCCTTCTGGGCTTGAGCTCCTGAAGGAGCATTGATGGTAACGACCTTCTTATGTTACTTGGGAGCGTGGAGAATTATATTTTGATGTGAAAGGCCCAGACATAAAAGATTTGAAGTGGGGTTTTTTAAGCTTGAAATGGAGAGGGGTCGTTGTCTTACTGAGACAGCATAACATAGCAGAATCTTTTATGAAGGATGATGGGCAAGTTGGAAGTAAAGGGTTTAGATTCTAAGGGAAATGGACATTGAAATCTAAAGTACATAGCTATCAAGAAAGTAGGGAAAATTAAGAGTTTTACGAGAGCTCGAAAGGAGGATGTGGAGGCATTATTCAGGACTTCTGAACTTGATTTAAGAAAGACAGGGACACTTGTCAATCACTAGAGGGTTGAGAAACTAGACACCATATATCAGGGAATGAAGGAGGTTTCTATTGCTTAATGGTAGGGATTTTAGGGCTTCAAGGGATAATCTTTATAATTAGGACAAGGGGTAAGGTTTCGATGTTTTGGGGGATTGAATTATTTGTGTTTGGCTTAGTCTCCCCCAGTTTCTATCAACTGTAACTTAAGATGTTCAGATCATAGTTTCTACCTACTTATTTTGGCTGTCTGATGAAGCTGTTGCATCAGTCTGAATGGGAACATGTCAACCTCATTTATTTATTACTATTTCTACCTACTACTTGTTTTACCTGACCTTACCTGCCTGTTAGCCAGGGTTGTGTGTGAAAAGTGATGAGAAAGAGGCGGCATCACTTGTCCTACCTTTTTATCTCGAAGGGGCCATATCCATTTTCCTCATCAAACGAAGCAAAAAGATCTCATCCATGCCCTGCATCAACCACCTGAACCGAGTCTTCTCCTCCCCTACCCCCCACCCCTTTCTCTCTCTCTCTATTTCTTTCTGCCCTCCTCTATTTCTCTTTCCCCGGATCCTTGGGTTTTGGTTATAACAAACAGAGGAAGAGAGTGGAAAGAAAGAAGGATCGCTGATCAATTAAAATTAAGAGAGGAATCCGCTACCTACCCACCATCCTTAGGTACAACAATCAGCCAAAGTTCAGTGAATCGGAAGAAGAAGAAGAAAGGCAAAGGCGTTCCTACTTTCTTGTTTGAGTCGATTGGTGTATGCGTCACTTCTTGAAAGGGGGCTTTCCTATTTCCAAATTAACTCTTTGCAATATCTCTAGATTAGAGGTATGATTTTCTTCTTCGTAATTCTTATTTTCTTTGTTCATGCCATTCATCATCATCATCACAACCATCACCATCACTATTGTCATCATCATAGTCAATTGTACTTGAAGAGTAGGGATGGTAATTTTTTTCGTTTACCCGATCGGTACCATTTTTAATGGGTCGGAGAATCTTCGTTTTAAATGGCTTAACAGGTAACGGAAATTTTTCGTTAACGACTAAACGGTCTAGGAACAGTATTCTCCGCCCCATCCCCATTTACCCATCCCCATCCCCGTTAGCTTTATATAATGACTCAATGACTCTTGCTCTTCCTTCTTTCACGCACCGTTTCTTGCTCTTCCTCTTTCACGCAGCTGATCTAAAGTTCTGAAGTCTGAACCTACTCCATCGTCTCGCTACCTCATCGACGCTCTATCGATGCTCTCCAACACCTTTTTCTTTCACGCTCATCTTTTTCTTTTATTTCAAGAAAGATATCTCTTTATTTTTTGCTTTGAAATTTGAATGTATTCTTTTTTTTTACGGTTGTTACGTTAGAAATTTTTATTTTTTTAATTTTTTCCATTGTTAGCTGTTTTCTTTCTCACTTTTTTGTTCTCTTCTTCCTTATCTCATAGAGAGAGGATTTTTTTTACATATTATTTGTATACCTCTGTCACATAAATAGATAATGCAGAATAAAATTTTAACTTTTCTTGTTGGAATCTCTCTCTAACCATGTGCGGCGTTGAAGCGGAATAAAATTTAGAGTGTATTTATTATTATATTTTAATATTTTTAATGTTGTTGCTTATTGTTTGCTACCAGGTTGCAATTTTTTTTTACAGATTATTCTTCTTGAAATGCAATTAGAATTTGATAGATCATTTCCTATCTGGTTTGTTACAATGTTAAAGCTAATGTGTTAGATGTATCAATATCAACGATTGGTTGTTGGCGTTTGATCTATCTTATCCTAAAAAATTTTATTTTTTAAATTTTAATAAATTATAAATTTAATAAAATAATTTTATTATTTATGTAAACGGGCAAACGGGTACCCATGGGATACCTGTTTGCTCGGTCGGGTATCCACGTCCTCGCTTCGTTAACTATAACGGCTTAACGGGTCGGGGAACGGGGATGTTTTTCCTAACGGTGACGGATACCGGTATAGACTGCCTCAGCCCATCCCCGAGCCGTTGCCATCCCTATCGAAGAGCACATGAATGTTATTTGTCTTCGGTTTTAGTAACTTAAAGTGGCACACTTGATGTCCAGATCATAATTTGTACCTACTTATTTTGACTTATTAAATATAAAAACTTTTGGGTTGGCGTCTAAGTCAATCAATTTGCCAATTTCCAAAAAATGTTCTCGATATTCAGGTCATAGGCTTTACTTACCAGTTTTGTCGTATATCAAATATGAAAACTTTTAGGTTAGTGTTCAAGTTAATATATTTGGTAGTTTCCTCAAAGATAACGTGCTCAATGTATCAACTATAAGCTTTACTTATCTTTTTTGTTTGAGTCCAAATATAGAACGTTTTGGGTTGCTATCTAAAGTTAACCTATTTGAAAGTTTTTTCAAAAATATTGCATCCGGAGTCTTGAATCAGAGATCCTTACTTTTTTTTTTCTTTTTGTCATAAGCTAAATATGAAAAATTTTGGGTTTTGGTCCATGTTAACCTGTAATGCAAGTGATGTGAACTCTTTCACCTTATACTAATAAATATATTTCTATTTTTATGTTTGTTTATTACTGGAGAGACTTGGGATTAATAATCCATGGGAAACTAATATTTGTCATACATAGCATACCTACATATGCAAAACGTTAAATTTGTTTTAGTATCATGTCCATGTGAAGCATGTATGATACCATTCTAGGATCAGCCATTTCAAGTTCCTGATATAGTGTCATATCAATGTCCTGTCTGAGTAGATGCTTTGCTGGTGTATGGGCACTCAGAATGTGCAGTTTTTCTAGATGACGGCAATCAATGCTTCGCTGAATTACAGTATGTTCAAATTTCAAAATATTGGGAGTGGGTGCACTATTGTAGGCTTCCCCTCTTCCCCCATATTGTCTACTCTTTGTTGGGGACTCTGTTTGGGGAGGGAATTATATTAGATTAGGATGGTTGGGTATATCTATTGTTGCCCCAAAATAGATGCATTCTATTTGTGGATTCTCTGTACCATTAGACAGATACTTTGTGAAATTTATTGACATTGCAAGTGTCTTAATAAGTTGAATTTTGAACAGTATTGAAGATTTTGGATGAGATTCCTCTAAAATGATAACAAAATATTTATTTAGAAAAAAATAATTATGATCGACAACTGTCTTTTATATTATAATTTGTACTTGAATGGCAATGCAGTGTAATAATAATAATAATTAAAATGAGAAGACTTTACTTTATTTATTATATTTCTTGGATTCATTTATCTACATTTCTATACTGGAACAATTTAATTGAAACCATATAAAAAATAAAAGAAAATTCCTCCCTTCCGTGCGCTAATGCAATGTTTTTCCTTATTTTTAGTTCTTGGATGGCAGGGTAATTTTTGTTGAATTTGCAAAATCAAGGTCAGAATTGGGCCAGGGTTCCAAACCAAGGCAACAGCAGTAACGCGTGTAATTCCTGTCACTCCGCAAGCATATCTTGAATGGTAACACATCTACCCATCTCTGCCCTTTGTGTATCCTCCTATTTATGTGCATCTCTTTTTTGTGTCCTTGTTGTTCTACTCATTTGGAAATTGGACTGCAAAATCTTTTCAGGCTTTCAATTCCATATGCATATAGCTACAAGATTTCATATACATTGTTGAATGATAAACAAAATGGATTCCGTTGTGGGCATTTTGCCATTGACGCTGAAATATTCAAATCCATCCTCCTATTCTGTGACTACAGGACTGTGCTAGACCAATTCAGATCTATCCTGTTTGCCAGTTTGAATGGGTAGAGCAAGATAGTGTGGTTAATATGTAACCCCACAGAAATGGGCCTTTGAAGATGTGTCCAAAGGCTGTTTGTCGATGGTAATTAGTGTACTTGAATCATGCCAAGCTGTAATGTGACATGCCCTCCTGTATATTTCTGATCTTAGTGATTAAATGTTCATTCTCAAGATGCTCTATCAACAATCCATTTACCAGATGATGATTGTGGAAGGCAACTTTCCCATAAAGACCATCCCATTCAATTGTTAAGGTGCTTATGTAAGCAGTAGATATGGTACTTGACCATCATGGCTCTCTACATTGTGGATGCATCTGATTTAAACCTATATTCATCAGTTGTTTGCACACCCAACCACATTCATGAAACTTTTGCGTTCTAAACGCAGATGATACTCTTCTCCAAATACAAGGTCCTACTCCATGAATAAAATTGCCTTTCACCATGTATATTCCCCCTTTCTTTCTGATCTTACATGATGACGCAAGCCAAGGTCTCTGATCTGCCATGATATCCTATCCAGAGTATGGTTTGTACGATACGCCTTTGACCTTTGAGTTGATTTTGGGTTTCCAACAATTTCCTTTATCTTAATATCTCGCATTACCATTCGTTAGGCTCGACTTAATTGAGGCGTGGACGGGAATCACAGTCCCTTTCAAACATGGCGTGAATGTCTGTCCTCCAGCTAGTACGCAAGCTGTCAATTGCCCAGCTAGCTGTCAATTCCTTGAAAACAAAAAGGCAAGAGAAAGGGCTTTTTTGCATGGCCTTCTTAGGTCTCATTTTCCCAGACTCTTTGTGCATCTCCTTCGAGCGAACCCTATCTAAGCAAGGGGAGGAAAGAGAGAGAATGGAGAAGGGTAACACTTTTGAGAGATAAATGAACTCTGTTTTCCAAAGAAAAACGGTTTATAGTTTTATTTTTATCTTTTTTATACTATTTCTATTCTAAGTTGTGTTGAATTCTTCTTAAATTAACGACAACATTGACATTCTTCTTATATTAAAAAATACATTTATAATTTTATTAAAAAATTATAATTTTTAATTCTATCTTTTTAATTTCTACCTCAACAAATTTGTTTAATTCTATGTTTCCCTACCTTTTTTTTTTTCATTTTCTTTCCTTCCTCGGTCCTTCCCTTTTAAAGATTCCAACAAACATAAAAGAATATTAAGATTCACAATCTTGAAGCCTAGAAATATCATAATTGTCAAAACCGAACCGAATCGGCTGGTTGGACCTATTGAATCAGAATCCGAAAGCCAAGCCGGTTTGATTCTAACATAAAATTAGATGTGTAAGACATCCAAATAATCCGGTCAATCCGTTTGGTTCACCCATAAATCGGTCAACCTAGCCTGAACTGGGTCACAAGTTTGCCAATGCCATTTCAAATTTTCTTTCTCCGCTCCTAATATAAATTCTCTCACTACTCCCCTAACTTCCTTGGGACTCTCGAAGGTTTCTCGAGGTCTTTAACCCCTTTACCTTCTCTACGCGCCCACACCAGCTTCCCCAGTCCTAGCCCAAGCTCTCCTCCCCCTTCTCTTCTTGGCAGCCTCGCTCCCCCTCCGAAAACCCCTAAGAAGACCTCATCGCCCCATGGCTCGCCCTCCCTCGATCCCACTCTAAGACTAGTTCCATCTATGGGAAAGCGTTCACCTCTGACGTCGACGCAGGGGCGCAGCGGGTGGTGAGTGGGGCCTGGTTCTCAAGACCGACGAGAAGATCGGGAGGCTGCAAGGTGCGGGGTGCAGCGATTCTGGGATGAGGCATGGAAGGGCAGTCGAAAGGACTCTGGGAGCTCGTACCAGAGCTTCGAGGACTCCGAGACAGTCAACGGAAAGGAAAGGGAGGGAGGCTGACCTAACAATGGTTAGAGGGACTCCAAAAACTCGTACCTTAATTTTTTTTATTAAAAATTAATTTTTATTAATATAAATATATTTTTATATTAAAATAATTGAATCGATGGTTCAATTGATGATCCGACGGTTGAATCGGTGACCGGTATCTGAGCCCTTGGCTGTATTGATGTTCGAGCCGGATCTGACAACTATGATATATATAGAACATTTATAAAAAAAAACCTATTTAGATGCATACATTTAAAAGAAATCGCTAAGAAGACTAAAAGCCTTCACATTGCACCAAATGCTGATGATTTTGCCATGGAATACTTCCATGATTCATCCTGCCAGTTCTTTCATGCACCATCAAGCCACAGTAAAGAACACGAGAGAGCTTCAATAAAAGTCTTTATACATCATTTCGATGCAGGATGGCTTACACTAGATGCGATGATTTGCCCATGCTCGAACCCATGCATCAATGATGCGGGACCCATAAGGCCCTTCGATATGGACCTACACACCAGATGCCATGATTTGCCCATGCTTGAACCCATGCATCAATGATGCGGTACCCATAAGTAGGTCCTTCGATATGGGCCTACACGCAGGGAAATCACCGTGCCCGATGCAGGCAATCCTACACCGGGGGGCATACAGACTTTTCCGAGCTTCAATAGGTGCATTAAAGTATGTGGACACACATGGGCCGAGATAGAAAACATGGAAAAAAGAAACCATAAAAAGAAGACGATTGACAAGCATTCCATACAACAGGAACAGTAACAGCCTTCCATAGAACAAGAACAGCAACAGCAACAGCAATTAATGCCGCTGCCACTGAAATAAAAACCTTACGGTTGACCAATTGAAATTTGATGAAAGCAATTCCCAGCAAGCTGAGAGAATCATCTGATTTACAAGAAGAAGCAGAGATGATGTCACCTAAATGAAAACCAAGTCCTATCTATTCCTTGCCATTAATAGCTCAGACCACTGCACTTGTCAGCAAGTAAGCCCCTGCTCATTGCTAAAGAGGCCACCTCTGCAAACAAATGAGAAGGGATGAGTTTAGTATTGGATCAGAAGGCAGGATGTGCCAACTACAAATACAACCGTATTGTCTGTTCTCTCCATCTTCATTAGATGCTTGTGAATGCTGCACTTCACTTTCAACTGCACATCTTTTATACGGCACAAAACCTCTGGTTGGTTTATCAGAGCCAGAATTCTAATATTGAAAGCTTGGTATCACTTGGCTTGATCCTCAAGGAGGATGCTTGTTCCTTAATGGGCTTTTCTGCTTTCTGTGAGTCAACAAAAGCATTTTGATCACAAATAGAAGTAGTGTTAGAACCAGTCCAAGAACATTCCCTCTCCATCTCCTTGTCATCTACTCTTCCAGTCCATGATTGAGGAGGATGCTGTGTAGTACTTGTGTTTTGTTGATGGACAAATGAGAATGGTAGGTTCCCATATAAAGACCACCAAGGCAAAGAGAAAAAGGTGGTCTCTGTTGTGTTCTCTCCAGCAAATGGCAAACCATAGATCAATGGGGGCATACCAACATCCCATGGATTCCATGCACTTTGGCCTGCAGACCCAAAAGAAACTCCATGGGTAGCACTTTGCAAGGATAGCTCAGTTGAAGCATGCAGATTAACATCTATGCTGTTATGATGGATTTTCAGGTCAGCAGAAGGTGATGGCTTGATGCACTGCACCATGTTCCCGGTGCTGGAAGAAGATGACTTGTGTGATTCGGTCACCAGGACCGTCCTCCCAAACAACTTTAGAGTTGGTTTGGTTGCTTGTATCGATGAAATTTCTTCAGTAGGAGCATGATGATCATCAGGATGCTTAGTAAATCCCTGAAGAAAGATGGAATAAAACAATCATTTCAAAACAGAAATAATCTTTTGTAATAATTTGCCAGGAAATTATGGTGCTAATAAAGAGATTACCATTGCAGTTGGTTCTTCTCTAGTTAACCCAACGGCCCCAGGGACTGGTGACTGAGATTCATTCTCCTTTTTGACTGACATGGTTGGTGACTGACTTCCACTGCCTTGTTCATTTGACCCAACAGCAGATGCAACTGGTGATGCACAACTGTTTGGAAGATTTGAAAAGATTGAGCGTAAGGTATCTGATCCAATTGCAGATAAAACAGATGTCGGTGATCCATTCTCCTGCTCACAAACAGGTGGGATATGTGATGAAGATTTCTCCAGTTGTCTCAGAACTGGGATTCCCTTACTGGACGAATGGCCCAATTTGCGAGGATATGGGTGTAATGGTTTCCTCTTTGGTCGAGGTGGAGGTATCTCAATAGGTTTCAAGGTACTTGCACTGTTACCAGTTGACTCTCGCACCACCTGCATCAGAAAGTAATACAATGTCATGAAAGAATAAAACTAGGATTGAGCTGAGCAGACCATGCAAACATCAGTGATGCTCATCTCCATGAATGATTTCACTTACTTCATTGATCAAGCAAGAACATCCATAGACAGAATGATAGAGAAAGAATTAGTGTTAGAAAGGCAGTAAACCTTAGAGAAGAACTTCTGAGCATGGCTTCGAATCTGAACTGCAGTCTTGGTGCCTATGTGTTCTGCAAGTAGGTTATAAGTCAGGAAGAATATAAAGAGATGAAGTGCAAGAAACATTTCATTTAAAAGAAAATTAAAATCACCACTTACCTTCAATTCGACGCCAGGCACGTCCATGCAGTTGTAGAGCTTCCAGGAACTTCTTGTGTTCTTCTTCAGTCCACCTCTCTCGTTGTTTTGTTATTGTGTAAGGTTTTCTTACCTAAAGAAAGGAGTATGAGAAACATAAATTACAGAAGGACGGAAATCAAACCTCCAATTACAACAATATTTGCACAGCTACGAAATGGAAGATACCTTAGGGGTCTGTTCATCCCCATACCAACTCATTTCATTCAACTGAAAGCCACTTGTAGATTTAGTTTTGACATTGACATCCACATGCATCTGATCTTTGGGCTCACATGCACTCTTTGGATTTGTGCTACCAGTTTCTCCCTAACAAATATCCACCCAGATTATTTCAACTAAATTGGCCTAGCATTCAAACCGAATTACAATGATGTAGAAATTTCAGTGCCTAAAAGCATGATAATAAGAGATAATAAGAGGTACAAAATGAAACAGATTTCCAAAATTCAGACCAAATTGATAAAGTCTGACCCCAGCAACTCAAGTTGATAGGTAGGCAGGTCCAGGTCCATATGTATTTAAACACAAGAAAGGTCTCTACCACTTCCAATGTAAGATTATTTATCAACATAATTAAATGAAACATCTATATTTCTAAAGAAATTAATCTATTATGGTTAGGAGCAATCTCTCAGACATGGAAAATTTTAAAAGTTCAAGTGGCTAGGAATTATTTTTAAATTATGATAGAGCTAAGCTGCTTGTAAAACTTCTACTCTTCTTTCAATCAGAATAAATCTCTTATCTCAAACTACCATTAGAAAGATATTGGACAACTGCAATCAGCCAAGACATCAAATTGGAATCATGTAACTGTACTGGAAAAACATATGTCCAAAATTTCCATATTAGCTAATTAGGCTAAAACTCTCCATATAGCAACTGTACTGTACCAATCTTCATACATGCAAATTATTCAGTTCTAACATTCAATTTAGAAAAGTCAATACAATCCCCTGACATATAACGATGTAAAGATATTGGGTTTTACAAATCTCATGAAAATAAGCAAAAGAAAAGTATTGGAAACACAAAAAATCTGAAGAGTAAAAACAGCATAAAAGATACCACGCAATTAACCTGAAATATGGAGAAAAATAAACATTTCTTTTTCTTTTCTGACAGAGTTTAGGCCAGGAGACAACCAGTTTTCATTAATATAATGAAAACAAAAATATATATTTCTTTTCCATTAATCTAACTTATAACTATAAGGAGTTCAGCATAATAAAGCAGAAAAAAAAAAAAATGAAACTGAGGCACCACCTGTAGCTAATTCAATATATACCTGAACATCCATTGCTGCAGATCCCATCGGTTTATGATCTTGGAGCTCACTCCATAAAACCGAAATCCACCGACCTTAGCTTCCACCCGTTTGATTTCTTTTTTCCAACTCCCTTTCTTCACGCCATATAAGAAAGAATTATTCGCACTGAAAGCCTCCTACATCCATTTTTATCACAAAATTATTAAGCCTCAATCCGATTCCTTATCTCTGAAGCTAAAAAAGAAAAAGTAAAGAAAGAAACACTTAGAATCTATCCAATCCTTTCTTGATAACTAATCTATCCAATCCAATCCTTCAAATATTCATGTTCCATCAAATTCCACGCGACAAAATTACAATAGACCTAATTAAATCCTTAAAAGCTCCTCTCTATCTCTTTTTTTTTTTTTTTCATTGCAGCAACAACTGAATAAAGAGTTAGAAATAACCTCGTGTTCCTCTGCAATTCCTCTACAGAATCCAAAACGCTTGGAAAATTTTGAAGCGGGAAAGTAGAGGAGGGAGAGGAAAAGCTAGAAGAGAAGAGAAGAGAAGAGGAAGAGAGCAACGAAACCAGGAGGTGGGTGCAGAGTTTTGAAGCCTAGAAAAAGAGACGGGAAAAGGGAGGAGAAAGAAAAGGGCGCCCCGCCACGTCAGAATTTTTTTTTTCTTTTCTTTTCTTTTTTCTGGGAAAAGAAAACTCGAGAAACCGCACCAGACTTGTGGCTGGAGACGCGCGAACCCGGGACACGTGGCCCCCGGGTTTTTTTTATTGTGGCTCTCGGCTTACCGTCCGAGATAAATAAATTAATGCTGAGCAAAGCTTTTTTTTTTTTTTTTAATGGTAACGGATAAGGGGTATATGGGAAATAAAATTTTGAAAATATCTAGGACCGCTAAAAATTGGGAGGAACGACGGCCAAGAGTTGCGGATTAAAAAGCAGGGGAGGGTGGAGATAGATCGGGGAACTTTACCTGCGCTTTTCGACACGTCAGCGGAAATAGCCGCCATGAGCGTACCGTGGCGACACGTGTTAACAGCGACCGGACGTAAGAAAACTAAAAAGTAGTGGGGGGCTGGGGTTCTCTCCGCCACTAAAAATTTTGGGACGAAAGAGGGCCACATATTTTACGGGTGGGAACGGGGGATAATTTTAGCCGAAGAAAATTTATTTGTGGCCTGGCGGTGGGTTTGGAACGGAACGGAACGGAACGGTCGAGTACGGTAAACGTAGTCGTCGGAGGGCTCCAGAATTTGTGGCGCGTACGACCGTTGGATGCGGGGGAAATTTCTATTTGCACCGTACAAAATACTAGGACATCTTATATTTTTTAAAAAAATTTCTAAACAATTTTTTTTTTCTTTTCTCCATACCCTCCGCCCTCTTTCCGACACCATCCTCCTTCCTCCCTAGCATTTACTTTCTCCAGACGCCCTTTTCTGACTTGCAAATATCGGTCCTCTTTGGCCCTTAGCACCTTCCTCCTTTCTAGCATCTTTCGATCAAACAAGACCTAACAGAAAGTCTCTGTTCGGTCTTGTTTGATCGAACGAAGAGCCTATAGCCGAATAAGGGCTTTTGTTTGATCATGGCTCTCCGTTCGACCAAACATATGATCAAACGAATACTCTCCGTTCGGTCAAACAGGATCAAGGTCGATCCTGTTTGACCGAACAGTGCCGAAAGAGAGAGGTACTGAGGCTGGAGAGGACCGATACCGAGAGGGTGTCGAAAAAAAGAGAAAGGTGTCGAAGAGTGGGTGAAAAGTGCTGAAGAAGAGAGAGAAGATAGAAGAGAGGGGGACGATGTTGGAAAGGAAGAAGGGGGGAAGGGGATAGTGCCAAGAATGAGAAAGAAAATGATGCTGAAAAGAAATGAGGAGAAGATGGGCCGTTGCTGAAGAAGGAAGGAGATGAGAACGGCGTCAAAAAGGGAAAGAAGATGTGAGCGAGGGTGTGAAGAGAAAAGAAAAGAATAGTTTATAATTTTTTTTTTTAAATAAGGAGGAAGGGGGGTTTGGAGCACAATTTGAGCAGTGCATATAGAAATTCTTTGGACGCGGTTAGATCGGAATCCTTTTTTTTTTTTAAACCGATGTCAAATGATAGTGCACCAGTTTTAACGTGAAAGATAAAAATTTTATATAAATAAAATTAAAAAAAATATTATTTAATATAATGTTTTTATGCTTTTCAAATAGCGTTAAAAAAAAAATTAAGTGGCATTTTTCTTTAACTTTATTTATATAAAATTTTTAGTTTTTACGTTGACATCGAATTCAAAAGGCCTCGGTTAGATGGCGCAACGCACAAAAAGGGACGGTAGATGGATACGTGCGGGCATAAAAGCCTCCTCGTCCACCACTGTTATTGTAACGCAGCCATCTACCGGAAATACGTACAATTCGTATAATCCAAACTTTATTAATCATTTTGAGATGTCAGACAGGAACGACAGCGTTGGCGGTCAAAGTGCTGGGAGTTCTCTTTCATGCATAAACGTGCATGCAGAGCATGATGCATGGTAAAAGGCGACGTCGTGGAATTTAAAAGCATTTGAAGCAAACGCAACCTATCGGGTTGCTTCATCTGCGCTACAGACCATAAACATCTAGATCAATCTGGATTCATGCTTGTTTTGGTGCTTCATGTAGATCCCATGAGATGCAGCCTATCAATTATCGTAGCATGAGGTGATGACCATAAAAAACTTGCTTTCATTAGTTCTGATTTGATTTATATTGATTTATATAAAGAATTTAATTAATCATACATAACATTATATTGTATCTTGCATCAATGGAAATCTCATTGGATGAAAAAAATAAAGCAATGGAGCTGGATTTTGTCCACAAGAAAAGGACTGAATCTAATCCCATGCTAATAGATCCAAAGAGGGTGAGAGATGAAAATTTAGATTGCATGAACTAGTGTTAGGGTCGTATGCATCCATATCTATCAATTTATTCCTAAACTTAGCATGACTATACACACCATAAAAAATTTCAAATATGATTTCTTGAGCCTTTTTTCATTGGATGAAGTAAGATGGTTAAAATATCCATAAAGTCCTATTGGAAATGGGACAGGTTTATCTTCATCAATATGATAAAATATAGCAAAATCACTTATATTGCTTCTTAATTTATTGTACTTGTTTTTTTGTGCTTATAAGGTGGCCATTTAATACATTTGAACTCGTAAATGTTATTGCAGCAAATGCGTATTAGGGGAAAATAAATCTATAGAAACGATATAGAAAAAAATATGAAGAGAAGTATGTAAAGAATTTATGGTAATTCAGTCATGCTGACCTACATCCGCCAAGCAAAGATGGAAATAATTCTATAAGAAATAAGTTGAAGATTTTTAAGACACTTTGATAAAACGCTAAACTCTTTACATCCAATAGAATCTTCTCCTATATCTTTCAATAAATCTTTAGGATAAATAAAAATTATGATCCACATTCTTCTCACTATAGAAATATCCACAATATTCAATACAGACTATGATTCATATTCTCAATATATGAACCTTGTCCATATCAAGATATTTTTATATTGGGCTCGTAGAACTCAAGTCAAACTCTAACAAATCTTTACTTTTTAGTTTGAGATTTATCAAGCTATTCATCCTCTAACTTCATTATTTTTTGCCGTCATGCCTTGATGCATAGGCATCAGCCTCTCTAGATGCTAACCATTTTCTTTAACAATAGATATTATTGATAAGCAGTAGAAATATATTTGATATTGTAGATAAAAGGAGCAAGATATCAAATATCTCTATGGACCTACCAATACATCAAAAATCACTCAAAATAATAATGTTTGGTTGAAAGATTTTTATCTACCCATATCTTACTTCGATGATAAGCACCAATATATACAATTATAACTATAATTATACAAAAATATCAAACATTATGAAAATTTTGAAGGGTGGCAAGTGTTTATAGGATTTATCATGTTTTTTCCTCCATATTTATTTCTTCTCCTCTTTCTTAATTTAACTTGATGACTAATTTTAGATACTTCTCTCTATCATTTCTTAAGATATAACATTTACAAATGTAGCTATAATAAAGTTTAACAATCCATGGTAAGAATAGAGATAGAGGTAGACCTAAACTAATATGGATATAATTAATTAAAAAATATATAACTATTTGTAATTTGAATGGTGACTTGATCCTGAATAGAGCAGAGTGAAGGAAGCAGATTCATGTAGCCGATCGACCCTATATAGTTGAGAAAAAGCTTAGATGAGTTGAGTTAAGTTGAGTTGAGCTATAATAAAGTTGATGAGTTCAGTAAAGATTATATAAAATAATTTAGTTAGAGCTAGTTAATTATTTTTAGATAAAGTGTGCATGTGTATATGTATTATATTCGTGTGTGTGCGGGCATGCATGCATGTATGCTTGCATCTATGTTACAGGTTTGTTGAATAAATTGCAATATTGTAGCTATGGCATTAGAGTCTAACAAGACTAAGGATGCATGCATTGTTCATATGAAATAAACTTATATTCATGTTGGACCCTTCGGGATTTACTAAAATTAGGGTTGATTTGGATCACTTGGTCTAATTGATATATGTTGTTTTAACTTATGAGATGTTTATAGTATAATTATACATGTAGATCTATAATTAGTGAAAATGACCTACGCTTCTCTAGGGTTAGCACTTTTCATGATGATATCATACTTGTGGGCAAACGTTTATCCAATGATGATGGTGTAGGATTTGCTTATATTTTTACTATTTGTGGCCTATGTTTAACTTATTGGCAAGGGATGTGATCAAGTGGAGCCTGATCATGCTTGGGTCCAATCAAAGATGAATCAAATTCTTTCAAACCTAAGTTTTGATATCAAACTTAATTCATTTATCATTCTACTAAGCCTAGTTTGAGCTTAATTTATATTGAACTAAACATAAGCCTAATCAATCAACTTCATAAACTATAAATCAAGTTGATCTCAATTTGAACTTGCATCAAGCGTGAACAAAACTCAATTGATGCTTGAATTAACATCTAATTAATTTAAAAAATAAATTTAGAAAATATTTATTGATAAATACCTTCAAGAATATTATTATTCTATTAAACATATTAATTTAACTAAGTTAAACTTGATTGAGTTAAGTATATCTTTGGTTGTTTGGAGTCAATTTGAAGCCTATGAACAAAGTTTTGATTCACACTTTGTTGAGTTAAAATCAATTCAAACTTCCTTCAAGTTTAATTAAGGTGATGCTCAAGTTTTTAAAAATCGATGGGCAACCTACATATGAACATAACCTTAAACAAACTAAGCATATATATGAAGCTTACTTTTGAGTTAATAACTATTGTAAACTAAGGAAGCACATGGAGTTATATTCTATTATAGATATAGTTAATATTAAGCCATAAACTACTATTCAATCACAATCATTGACAATTATACTTTAGCGTAATAGCTTTTCCCGCATTGGAATTTATATGGGCACCTAAAATTCAATAATCTTCTTATGTATGTAGTTGCATCCTTAAAAGTCCCTATAACTTTTTTTAATCACACTTCTTGTATAATTTTTTTTACCCTAAATGCTTGAACTAAACTTAAGCAAAATTAGCCTAGCCTACCTAGCATAGTTTTATCCTACCAAATATATATAAATTATATATTTTAATACATTTAACAAAATATATTTTATAATTTATAGAATCTAAATTTTAATTGAGAAAGGAAGGAGGAATTTGGGATGGCAATTTTAACTTATAAATCAAGGACCCACCTAGCATTGCCCCATTCAGAGCGGGGATTCTCTATATAAGGATGGAAATGGAGATTATTTTTTGTTTTCACTAGCAAGGATGGAACAGAGATGGGGATAAGTATATTACTACCCTACTTCGCCTTAGCTTGCTCGTCCCTATCTGTTAGCCCATACTTAAGTACTATAGTATATTTATATATTTTCATATCTATAAAACTATTCTCATAATTTTTATTGAAAATTTATATTTTACTAGGTATGGGGTAGGATGGAAAGGGCGTTGGATAGGAAAAGAATAGGATAAGGATAAGGATTTATCATTCCTCATGAGGTGAGGAAGAGGATGAAAAAAATCTCCGTTTACATGGGATGGAGAAGAAAATATTTTCTTTGACAAGGATGGAGATGGAAATTGGGATCCTCAATCCCACCCAACTCTATTACCATTCCTAGAGGGAATCCATAATCTAACATATTTTCTTCCTCCAAGTCATTCAATGTTGATCTTTGTGATTTCCAACTTTCCTTCAGAATCCCACTCGAAATCGATCTCCTTCAAGCCATTCATCGTCAATCTCTCTGATTTCTATTTCCTTCAAACACAACTCACCAGGTTGATACAAATTCAACTTAGCCAAGTTGCACTTGTACCCTATGGTTCAACACATCTGGTTGACTCTGAGTCAATTTGAGCAAATCATACCTAATTTCTTTAATTTAATGATCTAGGTTTTACAAATAGATTAGGCTTTGTTCAACTCTACGCTAGCCCAAAGAGGTCGAAACTCATAGAAAGAGATAAAATGACACTAAATATGACAGAGTAGATGGCATCGTAGTGTTTACAAGAAAAAAAAAAAAAAGAGTTGCCTTCTTAGAAAAAAGAGATAACATGAGAGAGAAGCATAGAGAGGTCACCGAAAATATGTTGAAAGATGAGTCCACAAGTCTAAGCACGTTCAAGAAAAAAGTGTTTGGGTTGAGCTGAGAGAGTGACTAAGAAGAAGAGAAAATTACGAGTGAGAAAGACCAGGGAAAGGTCTAGGTTTCTATCGAACTAGACTTATTTCTCTTTTTTGAAAAGGAGTTTTAATATAATTACAATCATTTTTCCTCATGCGTTGCTTAAAATGCTAGAAAAAAAGAAAGAGAGAGATAAAGATCACAACATCAATAAAGTAAATAGAGGCTAGACAAAAAGTCGAGGGGAGATGAAAGGAGATAAAAAATAAAAAATTGAATAAGAAATGTTACTTGTAACTGTATAACATTAAATAACCTAATAAAATAATAGCTATCTTTTATCACAATATTGAATATAACATAATAGAAAGGGGCCACAACGATTATAGAAACTATAATCTAAATCATAGTCTACAATATTGTAGAGAAGTGAGAGAGAAGAATTGGGCAAAAATAGACTAATTTGAAAGTGAGAATGGAGGATAAAAAAATATATTCTTATTCTACTTTCTAATATTCATTGTTTGTGCTTGATTTTTTGTGCTCTTAAAACATCTTGAAAATTATTTTTCACTCTATACTTCTTCATTGTATAAACATATTTCTTAATATTTTAATTTTATAATATTTTTATTTATACATACTAACCAAAATGCAATTATACTATAATAACAACTTAAAAATGATATATCCATTATTAATGTTATGGTGCTCTTATAATTCTTTACATATGTATTATTATATGCATTTCACATAGGTAGGTCATGAAAGCAATGCAAAACTATTCAAAAAGTACTATGAATTAATATATGCACTCCATCACATGTGAAAACATTTATTTATATCTTTTGTTTATCATGTATTTATTTGTACAATTTTGCTTCAATTCCTTTTTATATTCATGGTATATTTTGTGCATGCTAAATTTTAATGCTTGTTTTGAAGTAGGTTAAAAGGGGTATTTAATTAATTGGCCCGTTTAGCAAGTTAACCAATCATCTAATAAAGATGTCTAACATATGACTTCCTTCTCTGATCATGCCTTTATTTAATTTTAATGCTTTGAAATTTGAAAGATAAGAAGAGTAAGTAAAGAATAGTGATGACTGGCAAGACATACAAATTAGAGGAATCACGGAAAAGGTCTATGCCTTTCGTCAATTATATTTTTATAAAAATATTTACCTTGAAATCAGATTTTTACTAGTACTTTTAGTTGCACATCAAGTGCTAATAAGTTGAAATTTAAAACCTTAACCATTAGACAAAACACATGAGAGACCATATACCTTACATATTAGAGGGCCATGATATTTCTTTACTTTTTGGCTAAATGGTCATGAATTGTATTGGAATAATGATTGAATAATGCTTATTTTTTAACATTTTATTAGATTGCCTTAAATCCCAAAAACTAGATATTATTAGAGATGTTAGATGAGACTAATATGTAAGAAGCTCTAGTTTAGCTTGAATTTTAACTAATTTCAACTTAGCCATAGAGTTAATGAGCCAAGATAGGGCAAGGCATGGGTCTTTCTAGCTAGCCTGGCTTTATCTTCTGTACATAAATAAATAAATTTATAATAGAATTAATATGAATAATTATATTTATTATATATAATTAAAACCTATTTTATATTATAATTATTAAAAATAAAAAATTTATATACAATAGTAATGTTTATTATAGTATTGAATTATAAAAATAAAAATTAGCTTAAAGTATATGTATGTATGCATATGTATAATAAAAATTTTACAAACATTATGTTCACACTAAATCCCTTACAGTGGTAATATATAAATAGCTTGACTTCTATACAAAATTATGTAAGTTCAAAACTAAATAATATTAGAAAATAATTCAAACTCAAACTAGTCCTGCCTTATAGCAATTCCTCGTATTCACCTCGTTATAATAGTCTTTTTTAAAAAAAATATTTTTAGAAGTCTTTATTTGCATCTCCATTTATAGATAGATCCTTTTTTTTTTTTTTTTTTACTTTGCAAAACAATTTCTTCCATTTCAAAATTTATCCAATAGGTTATCTTTTAATAAATTATAATAAAATATTTATGTATTTTTCATCTTACTCAAATCTTTAGAGCTCTTAGTGAGGGAGCCATCGATGTGTCTCAAATTCTTGCTAACATCAACACAAGAATTAATATAAGACCCTGATTCATCTTATCATGAGAGTTGTCAATGCTAATCACTAGGTTAGAATTTTGGATATTCTTGATATGGATGACACATGGTTTCTCGATAATGCTTCAAAGCATCTCCATTTTTTTTAACAAGGATTTTAATATATCTATCGCGAAAGCAAGGGCCAGGACGAATCTTGTCCGCGTGGAGCACCATCCCATCTAACTCTCTTTCTTAGGGTGGCAAGCCCACCATCAAATATCTACTAAAAAGTGGCATGCGTTGAGTATTTAGCAAAAGAGTGACGTATCCAAAGAAAGCCGAGTGCCAAATGCCCAAGATTACCTAGGGGCACTAACTATGCTAGTTTGTGGACAAAAAAAACTGATCCTCGCTACAAAATCTAGAGAACACACCATGACCACTCCTTTATTATTTCATTTGGTTAGGCCGAGGACCAGCTGGAAACACATGGTGAGGAGGCATCCTTGAACTTGGATTTCTTGCCACCAACTTCATACCTAAATTTGAGCTGTCCAATGTGCTCTTCTGGAAACCTTATATTTCCACTTGGTTGATAGATATCCATCTCCATCACTCCAGTCCTACCCTCCTTGAAGTGATGCACTATACCATGGAATCCTTCACTACTAATTTGTTCCTCAGCACATGCTTGTAATGTATGATGGATAAGCTTGCATTATTGGTTATGGTTATTCTCATAAGGTTGATTATTTTGGTTAGTCACATGTGACACGCAGGCAATTGTTAAAAGGCATCATATTCAATGATGGTTCACTTTTGTGTTCTTGGTCATGATGGCTCAAATTCCTCCTGCTAGATCAGATACCAACATTATGAAATGATGTCATAAATACATTGATATAGAGGTGAAATTGTGCAAAAATTGGGCTCTAGGATCATTCCATTGAAAAGAGACTAGTATTGTTGTTCCATCAAAATAAATGATATATACTTTGGAGTCAAAATAAACATATTAATTTAATGCTACGCTATAATAAAGATTATCATTAAAATCTTAAAATTCACCATCAAGTTTTATGATCAAAATCAAAATGGTCCTAACTAATTAATTTAGGTCAGTTTAGATTACAAAACTTAGATCCATTGTGACAAGTTATACATTTTTTATATCAAAAGGTCCAATTTGGTTATGTTATTTGTATATTAAATCATGTGTACAAGTATAGACTGATATTTATTAATTTATTTGACCATATGGTTCTTAAATTATATATCATTAATATTATATCTCAAATAATATAATTAGAAACTTGTTATTGGAGTTCATAGAGTTTAAAAATAAGATGCGAATTTTGTATTTTTTTATAAATACATGTTGAAATCACATCCTTTTTATTCAAAAGTATTCTATATAAAGAAATTAAATTGGCATATTTGTTAGAAATTCGATATATGGGCCAATATTTGTGAAAACTATACTTGTTATTTATGTGCCTTTTTATTCTCCATACATCGATGTTATAGCTGTTTTTTTTTTTTTTGCTACTAGAGAATATCATAATAAAAAAAACAAAGTATGATGAGCATTTGCTTCAATCAATAAGAAAAATTGCGGTAGACCGGAAAGATCTCTCACCAAAGGTGAAATGACGTTATAGTTGATTACTATTTCATTTCTAATATTTTTCTAATTAAAAATTTTTCAAAGACATAAAAGAAATCTCATGACTTATGATCAAATACAGGATTTGATCCAATCTAGCCTCCTTTACAAATTATGACTTAACCTTGACATGAACAATTGGGAATACTAATAATACCAGTAGTTTCTCCCTCAAAAATGCTTATAATTACTTTATCCAAAACACTAGACAAGTCATATACTGCACTCATTTCTACTTTATACCCATAAAAGTGATTAACATTTGTTCGGTTTAAGAATTGGTTGTTTGTTAGAAAGAGTTTATATTAGAAGGAGATGATGGATTCATAATAACATAGAGAGCATACTAAAAAAAATTTAAGGAACCTAAGCCTTAATCAAACTCAAAATTTCCACAAATTTTATTGTAATTAAATGGCCTTATTTATTCTTAAAAAAAAGTTTATATGCCTATTGGTTTGTTTGTTTTTTGTAAGTTGCTGTGAAATCTCTCTAAACAAGGTCTTATTGGTTTTCGATAACTATGATCAAGGAATTATTGTTAAGACTTAATAGTAAAAAGTTTATCAATACATAAGATATATATAAGTAAATTTGGCTACATTCAAATATAGTCAAGTTTAAGATCTAATCACCATCCTCATTCTTAAATCTACACGGATGCCAAACTTATCTATCTTTTTTATTTTTTTTTATATTTATGATTTGTGAACTATGTGAATCCAAGAGTGAGGGAGATGATCGGATCTAAACTTAGTTACATTTAAAGATAACAATCATCTCTCTCTCTTTCTCTCTCTTTATATATATATATATATAAGACCTTGAAGAAATGTGCACTCATGCATAAATGCCCATAATGCTCATGCATAAATGCCCGTAATGACATTCATTAGTTACACAACATGAATGAATGATCGGACAACTTAGTGAACATATGAATGACCTTAAAAGGATTCTAATAGGAATTTGTTAAAAATGATTGCTATGAGAGGTACTCTTTGAAACATTCCATTGGATATTTTTGGTAATAAAATAAAATGGTTAAAATAAATTTTGATTGGATCTCTCTAGAACTTACAGTTAACTGGTTAAACACGTTATCCTTTTGAAGGAAAGGTTAAACACATTATCAAGTTCAAAATTTATCCTTTTTTTTGCTAGCTGTTCTTGTCCTTATTTTTCACAGGATGGCAGCTCTAACAAATGGAGTAGGGGGGTGCGCTTATGCTTGTTACTATCTAGATCTCCAACCTCCAAACTATTAGAGATATTGTATGATATTTATATCTAAATTTCTTTTGCTTATAATATCTTAGGATTCTCTAATTTGAAAATTTATTTAATCCAGAGGGTATCTTTAATTAGAGAGATCTAGTTATTAAAAAAAATTTAATCTTAATTATTTATTATTTTTTAATTATAAGTTATTTGTAATTTATAATTTATTTTTAAATTATATTAGATTTTTCTTAAGTATTAAGGTTAAAATTTATTGTCACCAGCTAGCTAATTCTGCAACCTTCGATCGCAACCACTCTTCTCCTCCAAGCGCATAACCTGTCGTGTCTCCGCTTCGAACGACATCATGCCTCCATTATTTTCAAACTACTACTGCCACTTTCCCCTCCAAATGTCACCACTCTACCAACTTCAGAGCCAGCCCACATTTCTAGCCAAGCCCCAACATTGAAGCCACCATTCTTCCATCAGCTCCATTTGGTCAATTATCTCCTAATCAAGCATCCTTCCATAGCTCCATTTAGTCGATTGTCTCCTAATCAAGCATCCTTACTAGGGACGCTCACAATTGTCACCACTCAATAGCGCAACCCTACAATGAGCCAAAGCCCTTCATTGGGTCATCATTGCAAATCTCCCCCTCACTAGGAAAATAAACTAGTTAAAATAATTTTTGATTGGATCTCTCTAGAATTTACAATTAATAGGTTAAACAAGTTATCCTTTTGAAGGGAAGGTTAAACACATCATCAAGTTCAAAAATTTATCCTTTTTTTGCTAGCTATTCTTATCCTTATGTTTTCACTGAAAGGTAGCTCTAACAAATGGAGCAAGGGTGCATCTAAAAGCTCATTGTCGATAGAACTTTATCATGCTTGTTACCATCTAGATCTCCAACCTCAAGACTATTAGAGATATTGTATGATATTTATATCTAGATTTTCTTTTTCTTATAATATGTTAGGATTCTCTAATTTGAAGATTTATTTAATCCAAAGGGTATCCTTAATTAGAGAGATCTAGTTATTAAAAAAAACTTTTAAATCTCAATTATTTGTATTTTTAATTATAAGTTATTTTTAATTTATGATATATTTTTTAATTATATTAGATTTTTTTAAGTTTAGGGTTAAAATTTACTGTTATTGACTAACTAATTCTACAACCATTGACTGCAATCACCTTTTCTCCCCCGATGTCATGCCTCTATTGTTTTGCAAACTGCTACTGCCAACATCTCCTCCAAATGTCACCACTCTACTAACTTCATAGCCAGCCCACATTTTCAAGTAAGCCTCAACATTGAAGCCACCATCCTTCCACCAACTCCATGTAGTCGATTGTCGCCTGATCGAGCATCCTTACTGAGAACACCCATAACTGTCACCACTCAATAGGGCAACTCTATGATGAGTGAAGCCCTTCACTAGGTCATCATTGCAATGAGCCCATTACCTCCTCACTCTCCAACCCTCACCCCTATTCCCAAACCCCCCCCCCCCCCCCCCCCCCCCCCCCCACAACCACCACCACCCACCTCAAATTCCTAAAGATCCTTCGTTGTTTCGATGATTGGGACCTCCTCAACATAGTCCTCACTATCGAACATCACTCCTCTGCTACTCAAGCCATAATTCTTGCTTGAATGGATAGGATTTAATGGAGAAGACGACTAGTTTAACCCTAAAATAAGATTGGAATAACATGGAATAATAGGAATAACTATTCCACCCTTATTTCATAGAAAAGGTTCTCTTAAATTCAAGAAGATTTTGCAACTAAGGCTTACGGGGCTAGGCACACTTGTCCATGACTCACACATGCAAATAAAAGAAAATGTTGAAATTTTAGATTCACAAGCCTACACTATGTCTAAAGATAATTTTGAGTCATGGCTAGAAGCAAGATTGAAGAAACGATTAGATAAATGGATGGATCATATATAAGAATTCCTTTCTACTTATCTTGGAGAAATCTTGCAAAAACTTGTTTGAAAGCAAACAAAATTTGTTGCTAATCAGAAAATCCAATCATAGGTACGTAAGTACTATGATTATGATATCCCCTTGTATGAAAGTTGAATTTTCTCGATGGAAAGGAGGGACCCTATTGGATGGATTTATAAAGTCAAAAAAATTTCACTTCTACCATAATCTCAAAACTTTAAAGTAGAGATAGTTACAATTAGTTCTGATGGAGATGCCATCCAATGGTATGATTGATCTGAATTCTCTCAAAGAGTACCAAACTCAATAGAATTTGTTGAGAGCCTTGTTCAATTTGGTCCAACAAAATATGAGGACGTCAATACTGAACAAGACAATATACGATAAACCTCAACAATTATTAAGTATAAGAGTCATTTTGAACAACTCTCTAATTGAGCCTTTGATTGGATAAAAAGGCAATTGATGGGAATATTCGTTGAAGAACTCCAAGCTAATGTAAAACATAAGGTTAAGGCATGCAAGCCATACAAATTATTGCTATTGTTTCTTTTGCAAGATTGCAAGAAAAAAAACTTAAAGATGAAAATTGTGGAAGTAGCAAGAGAGTAGGAAAACCAATAAACAGTGGTCCTAATTCAACTCCTATCACTATCTATATGGATTCTCTTAAATGATTGATATAAGAAGAGGTGAAGGGGTGGTATGCTAAAAAGTATGATGGCATTGTGATGAAAAGTGGCTTAAGAGATGTTGCTGCAAATAAAGGTGGCTACTAATGATAGAACTAGTTAGAGGCTTGGAAGAAGTTAAGGATAACATTGAAGAATTGAGGTTAAGAGATAAAGAAGACGGAAAGCGAACAAGCAATTTGTCACTAAAAATTTTCATGCATGCTATTACCGATAGTTCATCTCTTTAAACAATGAAGTAAAGGCAAAATTATGAAAGTAGATAATTACCACTTTTATTGACTTCAATAATACCCACAAATTTATTCATCCAAAGCTTGTCAAATATCTTATTTTAATAGTCAAATAACAAGCCTCTTAATGCCATGGTGGCAAATGGTGAACGTATACAAATTCAAGGTACATGAAACAATCTTTCCATGTCTATGTCTATACAAGATTTTGATTTTACATCCGAAGTTAGTATGCTACCAATCCAAGGGTGTGATGTGGTTCTTGGGGATCATTACTCATTAGCTCTGCACTCTAAGATCAAATTTGTGGGTATTTTCCAAGCTTCTTATACAGTTTAAAGTTTTAGGACAAAAATATACATTGAAAGGCTCTTCAAGTCCACCTATGGAGATTATTAGTAGCTATGCTATTAAAATGATGAAGACTAAAAGAGACGTTGCTATATACTTGACCTTGCATTTATTTTTATTTATTTATTTATTTATTGTTACAAACGGCGATCATACCAGTCTAGCGTGAGTCAAGCCCGACATATCTAAGTACAAAATCTAAGATAAAACCAAAGGACAAGCATTACCCAATCTCCAGGACCAAAAACCAGAGTGATGGGCAACCCGGGCAGCTACCCAATCAGCCGCTGAGTTAGCTTTCTGGTAAATATGCCTAATTGGACTCTGAAGCCTGATGGAGCAAAGATCTGTTGTCATATAACAAAGGGTTAGTAGGCTCGGGGTCGCTGGAGTCCTGCGAAGCCAGCGCACCACAGTAAGAGAGTCCCCTTCAATAATAAGATGGCGACTGCCCAGACTGCAGATAGCATAAGATATGCCAACCCACGCCACATATAACTCAACTAGTGGTACTGACAGGTCAAGAGAGCCAAAACCATCAGCCGCAATCATCGATCCATCCGGGTCACGGATCACGAAAGCCGATCCAGCCAGCCGACTTTGAATACTGCCATCAAAGTTTATCTTGACAGACCCTAGTGGGGGGGTTCCTAAGAAACAAAGACCGTACGCCGGTGCGCTGCCGCAGCAGCAGGGGAATCCTAGATACTAGGTCTATCAGCATCAAGGCCAGACTGATGGAGCATATACTCAGCAGAGAGGAACAGGCTGTCCGAGAGTCTTGTGGGGGGGGGGTCACTCACATCAGAAAAAATTTTTTGTTCCGAGACAGCCATACCTGGTGCGCAATATAAGAAGCCAAAGAGCTCAATCGACGAGTGCCCCCCTGTCCATCCTGCCGATCATCCTCAGAAAAGAAGAACGACATGGGCTACTACTATCACTCCAGAACTGATAACCTGCTAACTGCCAGACCAGTCTGACATGTCATAAGTAAAAATAGCATGATCAGCAATCTCCTCTGCAGCCCGTATAAAGGGCATATAGGCTGGATCATCATACCCCTGCTCGAAAGCAGAGAGCAAGTTGGAAGGCAATCCCAAGCCAGCTTCCAAATGAACAACCGCACTCTATGGTGAATAGGAAGCTTCCAAATCCAAAAGACATCCAGCATATGCATAGCCTGAGGCCTGTACTCCTGAATAAGATCTCTAATCGGAGCACGAGTGGTATAGGATCTCTCCAGAGCTTGATGTCCGAGGCACAGTCCAGTATAAGAGGGATGGAAAGGATACGTCGGGATAGCTCTGCCCCAAATAAAGTGGCAACACGGGAGGCATGCCAGACAGTGCGATCCTGAGCAATTAGGTCAATGACTCTCATGCCGCTAGCAATGTCAGTGCTTACGAAGGTAGGCCATCGGGATAATAGAAGATCAGCGACCCAGGTATCCCTAAGCACATCAACAGAAGCACCATCACCAATCATCCACGAGACATGGGATAGTATGGCCGAGCATGATGACACATCTCTTTCCAAAAGAAAGAGCAGGCATGAGTAGGCTGGGGAGGAGTATAAGTGGTCCAATCACCATACTTAGCACGCATAAACGAGCTCCACAAATAGTCAGGATCAAGCAAAAATCTCGTCGCGTGCCTAGCAGTCAACGCCTCCCTCCTCATAGTGAGGGACTGCATCCCAAGCCCTCCCTCCAAAATTGGCATACAAACGACATCCCATGCCACCAGATGATCCCATGACCATACTGCATCGATCCCCAGAGGAAGTCTCTAAACCATCTCTCCATCCGCCTCAAGCAGGTCACCGGAATGGCTGCGTTAGATAAAATGTAGAGGGGAAGAGAAGTGAGCATAGAGCGAATAAGGGTGAGCCTGGCCATCATAGATAACCCTGTGACCTGCCACCCATCCAACCGAGCACGGACCTGGCGCTCAAGGTCAAGGAAGTCAGAACACCACGGCCGTCTCCCCGTAATAGGAATGCCTAGATAGGAAAGCCGATTAGCTGAACAGAAATCCCCAAACTACGCTTAATGGCCTGTCTCAAAGAAGGACTGGTCTTTGGACTGAAGCAAATCATGGATTTATCAAGATTAACTTTCTGTCCAGAAGCCCTGTAGTAAGACTGAATCACTGAAGCAAAAGTCGTAGCATTACTAATAGTAGCCCTCCCCACCAAGATACAGTCATCAGCAAAGAGCAGGTGAGAAAGCGAGGGCCCTTGGGGACCCGCACTATAGGGAACAATAGCAGAGGCCTATTGAGCCTGATGTAAAGCCCTGGAAAGAGCATCTGCTGAAAGGATGAATAGGAAAGGTGAGAGGGGGCAGCCCTGCCTGAGACCAACAGTAGAATGGAAGTAGTCCGTTATGCCGCCATTAACAATAATAGAGAAGGACGGCCGCTAAATACATGCCCTAATCCAAGCAATAAAAGGCTCAGCAATCCCAAACTCCTGAAGAGCTCTAAATAGGAACTCCCAGCTGACTCTATCATAAGCTCTTTCCATGTCCATCTTGATTGCCATCAAGCAGTGACGAGTAGGAGCTCTATGGAGATCGTGCATAACCTCTTAAGCTAAGAGGACATTATCAGAAATGCACCGTCCTCTGAGAAAAGCCTCCTGCTCAGAGAGATGATGCGAGGGATGACCACTCTCAGGCGAGAAACCAGGAGCCGAGCACAAATCTTATATAGGGTGGTGCACAGATTGATAGGACGGAAATGCTGAGGCTTGGAAGCATCAGGCCGCTTCGGCACCAGGACTATGAGGGTCCGATTCCAGTCAGAGGGAAGAGAGTTGGCCTGAAAGATAAGCTGGATAGCCTGCAGAACATCTTGTCTCACAATAGTCTAATAGTGACGAAAGAAGAAAGGGGAGAACCCATTAGGCCCGAAGCCTTATCAGGACCCAGGTTCCATAAAGCCTCCCGAATCTCCTCAAAAGAAACTGGCCTTGTAAGACAGTCGTTTTCCTCCATAGTGACCTTAAAAGGAGTGGGCACAGGACACACAGGGAACCCGACCACCGAGGTCTCAGACCACCGAGAGCAAAAGAACTGAATAAGCTGTTCCCCAATAACCTCAATGTTATCCTGGACATTACCCTCCTCATTAATAAGCTGCCGAATCCGATTCACCGCTCGGCGCTTTAAGGTGACCTGATGGAATAATCTAGTGTTTTGATCACCTTCCTTGATCCACTGAAACGGAACCTCTGCCTTCAGTTTTTTTGTTTCTTCGAATTGTGTTGAAGATAGCTGATTGACGTTCGTTGAGATCGTGCCGCTGGCGAACGTAGGAGTTCAGGCTCTTGGGTTGTACCTTGGAGGAGGGTTGAGGTCCAAAGTTCTTCGCACGAGAAGCGGGCCGGTTCTCCTTTAGGGCTTGAAACCGCCTCCCAGGCCTGACTTTTAACTCATTCTTATTTGATTTTTCATTTTCTACTGAATATAATCAGCCACTCACACACTACTGATTTATTTTCATATATAAATATGCATTGATATATTCCAAGGATGAAGAAATAAATTTATTTTTACTTTTAAACTTTATTTTTATTTTTAAAATTTAACATAAGTCTCCTGCTGCCGAAGGAGGGAGTGGTGGAGAGCAAGGCTGGACCGAGAGTAGAAAGGTCAGAGTCAAGAAGACCGCCATACCTATCTTCCGTGTCCTGTAGAGAAGCAATAGTGTACTCTATCTGCTCAATCTGCCTAACAATGTCACCAACCTCCTCTCTATTCTATCTGGACAATCGATGCCTTGCCAATTCAAGACGCCAGGATAATTTGTAAGTAGCATTCCCTCTAACTAGAATACGCCAGACCTGATAAATTAAGGAACGGGCTGTAGAATAAGAAGTCTAAAATTTCTCAAATTTAAACTGGCCTTTTCTCTGAACAGCAGCATTAGTGGTAATTAGGATAGGACAATGATCAGAGGCAATCCGAGAAAGATGAGTGACAGTGGTAGAAGGAAAGGACTGAATCCAATTGGCCGTGGCCAAGACCCTGTCCAACTGTTCCGACACTCTTGTAGCTCCATGACGATTATTGCACCAGGTAAATTGGGCACCCTGGAACCCCAAATCCAGCAGATTAGCAGAGGCTATGAAAGTTCGAAACTCCAAAATACCAGCAGTTTCCATGAACTGCCTTCCCCCTCTCTTCTCATTAGCCTCCACGATACAATTAAAGTCTCCAGCACACAGGGCAGGAATGCCTTAAGAAAGCAAAGAGAGGATCTCGTCCCAGAGAACCCGGCGGATCCAAAAATCAGTGCTAGCATAAACACCTGACAGAAGCCACGGGGACAGCGATCCTTCAGAAATAACAAGGGCCACCTGCTGACCACAGAGATGAAAAACATCGACTCTAATATCAGCAGACCTCCACAACACCATAATGCTGCCAGATAAACCCTCGGACTCAATAGCATAAGAAGACCAGGATCTAGATATATGTCTTCTAACAAAAGCCAGACTATCGCCAGCCAAGCGAGTCTCCAGCCAAACACAAATATCACAAGTATGAAGTTGCATCAGCCTCCCAAAAGAGGAGCGAAACGAAGGTTTCAGGGCTCCTCTAACATTCCATATAAGGATCTTCATTCAGAAGGGGGGCCCCACCACATCCCCTAACATCTCAGTAATAGGTGAACAACTTACAGGAATCAGTCCCTCCAAGGGACGCTGATCTAGAGTATCCATAACATCTACTGTGTCCTTCGGTTGAATGGCCTTCTTAAGTAGTGAAACTACAGAGTCATGGGACTAGCCGTCCTCCTGCATCATTTGGGGGGCGTTCGAGGAACCTTCTGAGCCCAGAACCTCCGTAGTTCGATTAGCCTTAGACCCAATACCCATAAAGGTCTTAGGTCCATTCAACTCAGCCATGGGCACTATAAAGTGAAGGAAGATTGCACCGCTCTTTTCCCTGGAGTTTCCCTTTCCCTTTTCGATTATTGGAAACAACCCTAGGGGCCAGAGATTCAACAGTATGGGCCCGCTTAAGTGGGCCCGGATTAGCTTCTTTGCGGCTCCTTGGCCTACCAGCTGATTTGTCAGAGCCCAGTAGAGCAAAAGGGTTAACTGTGTTTACTGGTGGCTGTTTCAGAGAAGTATCAATCCCAGTTAAGGATTAGAGAAAACCGGCATGGCACCCCCCTTCTCAGACGACATAGCCAACAGGGAATTCGACACAGCAAGGGACCCCCTAAGACACTATGCCCAGCAACGCTAGAACCCTGAAGCACCCCTGATTGCACCTCCCTACTCCCATTACCAGCCTGCATCCCAGCGCAAAGGCCAGCAGACTCAGCCACCGCAGTCCTACGAGGTCTCCGAGCAAGCTTCTTCAGAGATTGCCAGCCATCAGAAGAACCGGCCGCAGCTTGCTGGACCTTCGAAGCAGGAGCAACGACCAGAGGCGAAGGGGATCGCCAGCGCCGGAGAGCCGTCATCCAAGGCCTGAACACCAGACAGTCTGAGGAAGAAGCATCATCAGACGGAGAAGAAGAGCAACTGCCAGCCGGGTGCACCGATCCACAGGCTACGTAGATTCCCTCCAAATGCTCATAGACAAACTGTTGCCAGAATGGTAACGCAGAGCCACGAACCCTCGCTCCCGGCGCAGGGGTTTGCTCAGATCCATCCGGACACAGGCGCGAACAAACCCCTCCCCCCTCTTCCTTTCCCTAGTCGCATCGTCTATGAATTGGAAGACGCCTGCAACCGAGATGATTGAGCCAATAATCCCCTTTGACCAGTACTCTATCGGAAGGGAAGGCAGTCGTATCCGTAACAGAGCAGAGGCCAAAGAACCTTCCGACGGCACAAATTGAGGACGCCATTCTTTCATTGCAATCAACTAACCGTTGGCCATCCATGGCCTACCAAGAGCAATCTCCTTAGCAGAAGGATCAGAGAACCGGAAGAGGTAGTGGTGGTGGGCCAATCTGACGGACTCAACATCGCTAGAAATCCCTGCACGCCGGAACTCCCGCACAATTGCCTCCGTTGAGACCCAGCGCGAGAGACTCTGCGCAATCACCACTTTAAGCTTCCACTCAGAAGTTTCATCCTCCAAAAGCTGAGCCGAGACTTGGATAACCTCCAGAAACCGCGACTTCTGCCGGAGAGGGTGAAGAAGCCACCCATTCAAAACGGCTGTCGACCCCCCGATTCCAAGCCCCTGCCCCCTTCCTACCTCCATCCAAAGCTGCTAGGTTGACATTCGGGAAGGGAGCCACGACCACTAGAAGCAATCAGTCCGGCACCGACGATCGCTAGAGATCGGCTGCCAAGAATCCGAAAACACCAATCTAAAAGCACATACAGGAACAGAGCGCTCAGTCGCCAGAGGCACGAACTCTAAAGCACACTGACCTTGCATTTATTAAAGAATAGTGGTTCAGTACTTCAGAAGCTAAGCCATCAAAAACAGTGCTATGTACTTGACTTTGTGTTCATTAAAGAGTACTAGATTAGTACTTCAGAAACTAAGCCACCAGAACCAGTTGCTAGTTTCCAATAGTTCTCCTGCAGTATTATCTAGACACTCTACACAAACATTTTCATTGGAGCCAATTGTGACGATCAATTGTTTCTGAAGGATATCTAAAAGCAATATAACACAACATGAAGTGGAAGCCAAAAACAAGCCCAAAAACCTAGTATTACTACCGGTGGTATTAATAAAAAATTGTTTCTCCATCTTGAGCCAACATTTCTACTAGTTCAAATCAACCCAAGTTAGGTTATCTGAGAAACTTTTATAAGTTAACTACGAAGATAAACATGTGATCGCAAACATTTTTAAGTTCTAAAGTCTGAACGTAAGGTAGTATTTGGTTCCCAAAAAGCTATTCCTAGATAAATGTATAGGATAGCATTTATCTAGGGGATAGCTGAAAGGATAATTACCTTTTTTAAATAACAGTATTGCTGATAGCTCTAATTATTCCTGGGGTCCTTAGGGAATAAGTTCAAGGGATAACCCATAGTTAAACATAGGTTATCCCCTTTGGTTAAACTTTTTCAGAGTTATCCCTTATAGTTATAGCTTTTGGGTATAAAAGGGGATATCAAGAGAATATCCCCTCTTATTTTCTATTTCAAACATAGCCTAAGTGGCTAAGCTTTGATAGTTTTGAAACTAAATTTGATTCTACCTAAAGCTTTTCATCGCTTTACAACCTTAAGGAAAAATTAGATTTTAAGAAAGATGGAATGTTAAAATTCCTTCGATCTGAAGGATTTCCTTGATTTAAAAAAATCTATTTATTAAGAAAAACTTGTAAGCTTTAGTTATTTATTATTTTTGTAATTATAAGTTACTTACAATAAATTGGTTATGTTTCCTAATTGTATTAGACTTTTCTTGAGTATTAGGATTATAACCCAATAAATATGTAAATGTCCTATAACTTTACTTTTTTTTTTCTTTAGACACGAAACATTCTTTTTTTTTTTTTCCTTTAGACACTTAACATTCTAGAAATGGTTATCTATGGTTATGTGAAAATTTAACTCCTTCAAAGTTAATAATTTAGAAGCCCAAACTTCTCAAAATAGTCACTTTATCTTAATGCTTAAATTTTATTCATCAATACGTAATATATATGTAATATTGCGTGATATTATATATTTAAAGATTTATTCATTCTCTGTAATATATGTGTAAAATGTGTAAGGACAGAACTTACCCTATTGACATCTTAAGGATCCTATAAATACTCGCTTGTATAGTTATTTTACAAATAGAGTAAATCATTTACTTTTCTCTCGTTCCCTTCTTTCTCTTGTCTTCTCTTGTACTCTTGCCATTCTGTCTCCTCTTATTCTCTTCCCATGATATTAGAGCTACAATTATCATAGTTATCAAAACTGGACCGAACCGACCGATTGGATCGGGACCCTAAGGCCAAACCGGTCCGATTTCAATATAAAACCGAATATGTAAGTGACCCAGAATAACCCGATCAACCCATCCGATTCACCCATGAACCGATCAATCCAACCCGACCGTTGGTTTTATTATCATGTTAACCTTGAATGTTTTATTAAAAATTAATTTTTATTAATATAAATATAATTTTATATTAATATAATTGATCGATGATTGAACCAGTGACCCAACGGTTGAACCAGTGAACCAGTGACCCAAGCCCTTGGCCGGATCAATGTCCGGGCCGGGTCTGACAACTATGACAATTATTGTGATTTCCTCTAGACAAGTCACCATCTCTTGCAATTACGTAGCAGATCCATTGTCGTCCCATCATAGCCCAGTGTGCACACGCTCCACCGCCATACTCAATGCCTCATTGCAATGAGATCCCCTCTGATCTCCAAATCTTGTTTAGGGATAGCAACGACCCGTAAATGACTCGGAGCAACCTTTACCGCTCCTCATCCCCATTGAAAAAAATCTTTTCATTTTTTGGCCTGTTAAGCTGTTATAGTTAATGAAGCAAGGACAAAAATATTCGATCGAATAAATAGATATCCAATGGATATCCATTGACCATTTACATAAAAATATAAAATTATTTTATTAAATTTATAATTTACTGAAAGCTTTAAAAAAAGCTAAAAAATTCAAATGTAACTAAGATTTTTTAATATATTTTTTATTTATTTTAAATTTTTAATATTACACACATACATACATACATACATACATACATACATACATACATACATACATACATACATACATACATACATACATATAATATACATACATACATATATATATATATATACATACATACATACATACTATACATACATATATATATATATATACATACATACATATATATATATATATATACACATACATACATACATACATACATACATACATACATACATACATACATACATACATATGTGTATATATATATATATATATATATATATATATATATATATATATATATATATATATATATATATATATATATATATATATATATATATATATATATATATGTATATATATATTTATATTAACCTAACAAGAATGTAGACAGATAAACCGGACAAGTGAAGGAAACTATTCCTTAATCGTTTACCGTTTAGCCGTTAAATGAATAATTCCGTGCCCATTAAGCTGAAGATTTTTTGACCCATTGAAAATGATACCGGTCAAGTAAATGGCCTAATCTTGTCATCCAACACGCATTGCCACGTACTCCTGATTCTAGATCTACATTTTCCGACCAGATCTCTATCATCTCACTATTATCTTTTTTTCACTAGAATATCATCTCACTATTGTTAATCATCTTCTGCTACAGCTTTAGCGTCCACCAGCAATCGCATTATCATCTCACTATCATCAACCATGTTCTGCTACAGATTTAGTGTCCGCTAGGAATCGCATGGTGTCATTTTCTATCGTCGAGTCCCCATCCTCACGCACAGCTCTACCATTTCTCTCTTAGTATAGCCTAAATCTGATCCAACTCACAACAGCCTTGATCCAGCCAAGTTTTTGGCCCAGTCCACTTAGAGCCCCCCCAACCTATAGCTTGCACCAGATCCAACCCATATGCAAATTTAAACTGCAAATCCAACCAACCAAAGTATAAGCAAATTTATTGAATAAATTCCTGGCCGCTAACTTAAGCTAGAAGTTCAAACGCACCTATCTATGGATGCAGTAAGGTGTTTAGGCTGTCACCTTCAACAAAGCAGGGTCTAATGTCCCAATTCCATAGACAGTAAACGGACTAGATAGAACAAGAATAAGACTTCAAAGGAATCACTTGCTCATCATCAGCGTCACTCTCTTCCGGACTCAACTTTGATACCAGCCACATTACCTGAAGGTAATTTGTAAAAAAAAGTTAAAAATGAAAACAAAAACATAGCCTCATTTTTATTAAAAAAATGATTACAACAAAATGTGAACTATATACATGAGATAAACGAGTTCTAGATTCATTTGTTGGGCCAATTCAGGAAAGATCAGTGATTACCTTTGACAAGAACCAGATTTTGCAACAACATAACTACTAATCCTGCAACAAAATATACTTAAGTGGTATGGAGTCATATGGTTCCATCTTCATATTAAGTTTCAACAAGATGTAACTTCATGATGAACAAAGGCTGTCATTTGATCAATTTTGCACCAGTTGGTCCCCATGAGTAGACGATAACTTTTCCCAGCTACTTCTGCAGCAAAAATGAAGGCACAAAATATACCAGCAAAATGTCTCAGATCTGGACAAGGCTAACCGTGTTGTTCCACCAACTGGCTGGACAAATAAAAGAAAATAAAAAGGTTAAAGCAACTACATAAAATTCATAAGAAAGAAATAATCTCTACACGGCTGGTGCTCATCCACTTTAGTTGGTTCAAGATCTGGTCAGTCAAGGGTATTTTCATCTAAAGCTCAATTTTGTAGAAGCAAGAAATATAGTGATAGTGTAATAAACCATATAAAACAATCCTCCCCACCCAAAAAAAAAGGGTTTGTGAATCATGTTCCAGGACAGGAAACTGGGTTGAATGTAGGAGCTTAAGAGATGGCACATCTTTATCATCATTTGACTTCTAACTTCTAAAAGAAAATCTTGCGCTGAAACAGAAAAAAAACAGATGCATATCTCAGAATATTTATAGTTAAACCAACTAAAACGAAACATTTTCAACAAAACCAACAGTTTTCCCTGATCTGTGGTTGGATAAGTATTGGCTCCAGATACCTGAATCCTTATAGCAAGAAGACAACAATACCTAAAAACACTTGCTTGTCAATTGTAGTCCAAAGTTTTCCAGACTGCAAAAATCTCAGCTTCCAGTGCCAGTATATAAGGTGACATAATGGACTAGGAATGAACCTCCATGGCTATTTCCCCGGAACACACAGTGAGTACAACTCAACTCAACTCAACTCATCTAAGCCTTTTCTCAACTACATCGGATCAGCTACATGAAACTGCTTCCTCTACTCTGCTTTTAGTAGATTTATGTTTTAGGAGATTTAATGAAATTTTACATTGGCTATCAGCTACCAAACATAACCCTCCTTTACCCAGGCTTGGGACCGGCCTTGGTGGAGTTCCCGGAACACACTATGAGTAATTTCTCAAAATTTTAATTCATTTTATACAAAGATCTTCCAAAGCAAAGGAACACACAATTACAAGATATATGCAACAGATGGAGTATATAACTGAAGATGTCAAACTTGGAATCGATTAAGCTGACAGACAAATGTATGACATCAAATCTAAGCCCCAGCAATATTATCTGCTCAGCCATGTGTATAGATTGCATTCCCTAGTCTCTAGATCTTGATAATTGATAATTTCTTAGTATCTATTCGGTCATTCTGCTACTAGAGAAGCTATGATACTCTCTTATTTTGCGCATTCTTCTGCTAAACAAGTATGAGAGTTGCAGAAACAAAGCATATAAAAAGGACACTTAAATAATTGAAAGCTGTTGCTGCTGAAATCTGTCCTTCGGCTCGGGCGCAATCGGGCTTCGAGATGGGCTCCCTCCTGGATGGACCTGCAAAACAGTCCTCATGCGAGAGGCATTGGGGGTGGCCCTCCACGGAAGACCCTCCGACGCTCAAGTCAGCGGGATCGGCAATCAACAAACGAGAGGAGAAGGCTCTCGCTGAAGAGTCTCTCCAGGGTGGCCTTTCGAAAGCCCTGAGCAGAGTGCTAATGGTGAAAAGGGGGTGAGCAGAGGTAGAAGGAGATTGTGCCAGTGAGCAAGTGCGCATACCTGAGGAGTCGGAAGACGACTATTTATAGAGGATCACCTGATTCCCTGGGAGCGTCGTGGGTCCAAAGTCGTTAGGATCTGAATCCAGTTTGTTACGAGATCAGTAAGATTCGTATCTTGTTGGTTAGAGGATCGACGGCTGGGAGAGCTGGTTGATGTCTCGAGATTTGATGAGTATGTAGGCCACTATCAGATATGATTTCTGTTTGGAATCTTGTGAATTTGAACTCTCCTGCGCCGAATTCCGCAGAGGTTCTTGATTGCCCGGGTCTAGCCGGGGAATAATAATAACTTGGCTGGCGAGGCACAATCGGATAGCTCGACCCGAGGCATAATAATAACTTGGCTGGCGAGGCACAGTCGGATAGCTCGGCTGGGGCCGAGAGACAAAGATGGCTCGGCTTATGCCGAGAGATAATGGTACAGCTCGGCTGAGGTCGAGAGATGATATAGCTCGGCTGAGGCGGAGAGATGATATAGCTCGGCTGAGACTGAGAGATGTGGCCCGCGCCTTGGGAATCCTTGGCTCGGTGAGAGGCTAAGGCACCCCGATCTACTGAGGCCGACTTACCTCTAGCGGGTATTGTTCAGCACATGGGAGTCAGGGTTGATCCTAACTCCTTGCACGATTATTTATGCAACAGTGATTTTACCTCTCAACACATGCCCCCCACTTCCTAGTTCGAAGCGTAGGTTCGAGCGTAGGGAGTATAACTCCGGATGACACAATCTGAATGGGTTTGGATTTGACAGCCTCCGTAATGGCGCTCTAATTAACGCCGTGTGACCGCCTTGCCTTTATGGAATGGAACTGTCGCTTTCTAGGAGCAACGATTGGGGAAGTGCCACGTAGCAAATCCCGGTTTTTACGGCGCCCGCAACGGCGGTTCCGGGCGTCTCGATCAAGACGCCTTATCTTCTTTTTGAGACGGTTTCTTTCGGGAAGAAGTAAAGTCGAAACAGCACCATTCCTATTCATTGCGCCCTTTCGTCCCCTACTGGAGAATTTTGTTCTCCTACTTTCTTTGCGACGTCGCTTGGTGCTTCTTGCACCAACAACATGATGAGTCCCAGCAAGGTGATCTCAGAGATTGCTCCCGAAGATCTGGGAAAAATACGCCAGATGTACGACATTCCCTCGGATGTCGTCTTGCGGTTGCCGAAGCCCGAACACAGGTCTCGCAAGAGCTGGAGGGCGGGATCTTTCTTTACGAAGATAGCCTGAAGGCAGGCTTCCGGTTTCCCCTTCATCCCTTAGTAAAAGAGATCATGAGGTTCTACAACATCTGCCCAACAATGGTGGCTCCCAACAGCTGGCGGAGTATCATCGGATTTATCTCGATGTGCAAAAGGGTTCAGGTAACAGCGACCCTGCCCCTGTTCCGTGTTTGTCACCAACCGATGTCCGGGAGGAGCTCGGAGTGGTCCTATATCGGACCTCGAAAGTCATTTAGGGCGATCATGGATAAACCGTCGTCCATAAAGGAATGGACAGTTCGATTCTTCATCGCCGAAGAGAACATTGGTTCTGGCTTCCCGCGGGGATGGGGAAACCCTGTTAGAGATGTGGAAGCGCATCCAGCCTTGTCCGAACAGGAGAGGGAGGACCTAGGGGTCCTTCTTGCCGATCGAATGCTCTCGGCCAATGTCTTACTATCGGAGGAAGCCCTTTTCGCTGCCGGGCTTAGCCCCATTGATCCGCAATGTAAGTCTCTTTCTTTCTCCCCTCCCCTGATTTCATCCGAGTGAGTATACCTCGATTTGATTGTTCGCTTACTGCGCTTGCAGCCAAGAAGTCTACGCTGGAGGGCCGCATAAGGAAAGAGTTGGGAAAGCGCCCGAGGGAGGCCAGTAGAGTCGAAAGACGCAAGCCTGAGAAGAAGGTTCATTTTTCTGGAGAGCACTCGCCGGAGATAGCGGACAGAAAAGAGGATGTGGGAGCCAGCGATGAGGGAGGGGTTCTCTCCATTGAGGGAAGAAGCAATAGCCGTGATGGAGGAGCAGAGATCAGAGGGGGACTCAGAAAGGGTTACCGAGATCCCTTGTCCTCTGGTGGTGGAGATAGTGGATAGCCCGGAGGAGGCTCCATTGGAGGTTCAGGGTGAGCCTGTCATTGAAGGGCCTTCCTCGGACGGGTTAGAGGGCGATGGCGTTGGGCTAAAGGCAATGGAGGTTCGGGAGGAGTTTCGTGCTGGAGAGCTTCCTCATGAGGAGGCTAGAGGTGCTGGTGAACAAGTTGAGGCTTCGATGGAGCCCGCGGGGGAGGAGCATGCGCCGATGATTGAAGAGGGACCTTTGGGTGAAGAAGGACAGGACGATAACCTTCCAGCTGAAGTTTCCCCCGCTGAAGCCTCGAGAACATTGAGGCCGAGGCTGGCCGAGGTATCCGATGAATTGCAGGCCAGACTTTTGCTGAAGGAGGCCAGGAGATTGAAGGCTTCTCAGTCTGAGATTGCTCGGACTGGTTCCTCGGAGGGGCTGCCTGGTGGTCCGGACCCTGCTATCGAGGAGGCGTTTTCTACTTTGATGAAGTTGGCATTGTATCCGAGCGTTGGTCCCTCGACGAACGAGTTTGCAGACTTAGATCTTATCGACGCCGCGTTTGGTCAGCAGAACGTGGCGAAGGACGTTCATCTTCTCCCTAATATCGACAATCCCACCCTAATGGAGTTAGCTAGGTCTTACACCTCCCGGGTGAGTTGCTATTCCAGAGTATCGGGTGTTTTCTGGTGAACTTGATCGTGTTTTCTTATTTGGATTTTGTTTTGCAGAGCGCTCTCATCAATAGGGCATTGTGCTGGCGTTTGAGCCTGGCAACAGGGGTCAGCATCCAAGCTATGAGAGTTAGTAGCGAGCTCCGATTGCGAGCAAAGGCGTCTGACAGATTTGAGCGACTCCTGGACACCGCCAACAAGAACTTGTCGATGGCGAGGGGGTTGTATCGGGCCGCCCTCGACGGCGTATCCAAATTAAGGCTCGAAGTTAAGGAGCTACACGGGCTCAGGGCGAGGTATGACGAAGTATGCTCGGAATTATCACAGGCCACATCCAGGCATACTGAAGAAATGGAAACTGCTAAGAAGCAGTTCGACGAAAGTCGAGACAGGCTGAGGAGAGAAGCTGCTAAGGAGAGGAGTCGCACGAACAGAATGCTTGGCGAGTCAGAAGAGAAGATCCGGCAGCTGCAGCATTGCATTATCGCTAGGGACGATAGGATCAAGTGGCATCAGGAGAGGATGACCAAGCTTGACAATGAGCTCTCCCAGTCCAGGAAGAAGTTACCAGTAGGCAGTCGAGGATTAACGATCTCAAGGACAGGGTAGAGCAGGTTAAAGCCGACAAGCTAAGGGCCTTGGGCAAGGTCAAAGAATTAACCAGGAGATTATCTCGGCAAGAGGAGGTATAACCCAGTCTTTTTAATTTTCTCCGTCGGCTCATTGTTGCATTGACTAATTCCACGTTGGCAGATGGAGAAGATGAGGCTCGAGGGCCAAGGTCGATTAGAAAGCCTACAAGAAGAACTAGTGTTGAGTCATCGGAGGAGCTCGGAGCTCGAAGGGCAGGTTACTGAGGCTGAAGAGCGAGTCACCTCGCTTCGGGGTCAAGTTGCTGAGGTTGAGAGGCGTCTCGCCATACTTCGGGGCGAACAAGATGCAACTTGTGCCGAGGCTTTCCAGCTCGGCAAGGAGGTCCGAACCAAAATATCTCGGGAGCATCCGGAATGGGACCTCTCTTTTCTGGACGTCGAACTCTTCGAGGCCTGCACCTCAAGGGCTGAAGAAACTGAGTACAAGGATATCTCAGATGTCGATCTTGACGTTATCTTGGGTTCTAGTGAGGCTGCAGCTCCCGAAGGACACTCCAAGCATGCAGCCGAAGGAACGACGACTTTTGAAGTGGGCGAAATGAGCCAAGCCTCTCCGAGTGTTGTCAAGGACACTGCCGGAACTGATCCAGCTCCTGATCCTTGAGGACTAATTATGTGCTTTTGCTTTTCAGATATGTAATTTGGTTTGAAACTTCTAATGGACGGGTCTTCGGCCTCCTTTGGCTTGTCTTTTGGCTGATCTTTTGTCTCAGGCTTTCCTTTCGACTGTGAACAAGTTACGACTTGTTCGCGCTCTTCGGCCGATTTAGTTCGGACTTAAGTAAATGTCCCAGTCGAAGCCGAGATATAAGATAGCTCGGATTAGGATCGAGACATAAGGACAGTGTGGTTTGTCCAAAGTAAAGTTTGGCACGCTCGGTCCGACGCACAAGTTCGGACGTAAGGAATATGGCCTTAGGTAAGATAATTCGAATGGAGGGGGTTTAGTCCCGAGAAGAGAGGGCGCATCCCGAGTGTTGCAAAGTTATTAACAATTCCCCCCGACGGGGGAGTGGAACTCTCTGTTTCCGACGAGCGTCCGCTGAGGCGATGACACGTGGCATGTCCCACGGTAGTAGTGTTGGAATTAATGGCCCTGGCGATCGGGACACCCGCCAGGGGCAGTTTAAAAACGGGTAGGGGAGCACCAACGTTAGTCATCTTTTCGGCCGATCTCGTTAGGTTTTCAAATATTGAGATGGCTTCCAGAGGTGAGGGGCGATCGACCGAGACACCAGGCAGCGGGGTTAGCGGCCGCAGGGGGCCCTTTAGGGCCGTACCACAATAACCATCGATGGGGAGGTTTTGGCCTCACTGTTCGCGGATCGTGAGCAAATCCGGAAGACAGCCGAGCAATATATGGCTGTTACTACATGAGAGATCGAGCTCCTCCGCCAAGATAACAACCGGCTGGAGAGGCAGGTGGAGTCCCTCCAACGACAGGTGGCTGGGCCGGCTCTGCAGCGCGGGGAAAGCTCAGTGGTGCCTGGAGAAGATGATAAGCCCCTGTGAGGGCTCATGTATTTTTTCCTTTTCCTTTTGTTTCTCTTTTTGTAGTGAATGAAAAGGAATATCTTTGTAACTTTGGCGTCTGCTGCCACTTCCGAGACATCCTTTCTTATCGTTCGAGTCTTACGAAACGGACTACCCCCGGGGGAATCTCTAGTGATCTTAGTGAGGCTAGAGCATGGTGTCCCCGTTTTGGCCGAAGTAAATGGAACTCGCAAGTTTCAGCCAGAGCATTGCATACACTCGGTCTTGCCAAAGCATAAGGAGCGTTCCGTTGTTGTTGAGGCAAGGGTAGCTATCTCGATATGAATCAGAGCATAACATAACGCTCGGCTATATTGAACCAAGGAAAGATACCTCGGTTTAGCCCGAGGTATGGAGGCAATCTTGGCTTTGGGTTGAAGCATAAGGTAATGTCTCGGTTTGTGCTGAGACATAATGGGCGGTTGGGCCAGAGCTAGGGGCATTAATGTGCCTTTACTGTGGAGTACTTGACTTCTGCGCCTTTTTATTACTCTGTCAGTGCCTTGTCTTTTCCAAGGCGAGTCGACCTTCTTTTTGCCGAAATGGATGATACGGCTTTGTAAGCTGCGAACGGATGCCTCGCTATTTTTCGGAGTCATTTATCCCGTCGGCTTTTTCCAACGTAGGTCTTTTTAGCGTGTGACAAAGCTCTTGTTCGTCATTGGAGGATGTCATTTTCACCAGGCGATTTCCCAGGCCTACCCATATCTCAAGGACCGGCGGTCGATCTTCTGCACTTAAGGCTTTTGATTCGGGATCAGAGGAAAATCTTCTGGCGCGCGTCATGGCCTGGGCAACGCGTTTGGCGCGCCTCGAGGAGCGCTCTTTTTATCCTGGGATGCCACATGGTAGTATGACCAGGGCATTTTGAATCTCAAGGCTTTCCGCTCTAATAGCTGCTCCCGGTCCGTTTGCCTATAAAACGGGAGGAGAGGGCCATGTTAGGCTATCTTCCAAGGCTTTCTTCTCTGTGAGTTGTGAGAGTTTTCATGATGTCTGTGTCCCTTGGGTTGAGGGTGGAGAGAGTGAGTTTTCCTTTTACAAGTCAACCTCCCTCGGATAGCTGGGGTGATGAAGAAGTTGTCGAAGAGCAGACCGTCCTCAAGAGAGGAGTTTCGAAGATCATATGGAGAGCGCACAGGAGGTCCGCAGAGATCACATAGAGAGCGCACATATGCGCTTCCTGTGTGTCCTTTGTGGTTCGCTACGGGGTCGCAGGGTAGGAAGTGCACAGGCACCCCCATAGCACGCACGGACTTTTCCTTCTCCCTCGGGCTAGTTCCCTTAGCTCATCCGGTTGGGGGATCTTTTGCCCGTGAAGAGGGAGTTGAGAGCAGTGCTGGTCCGCTTGTCCCCCGCTTTTCACGGTCAGGCAGCGTCCAGCAGCCCAGCATCCCACTTGGGGGGATGCATCCTCAGCATCAGCATCCACGGGTCTTCCTTCTGTCCTTGGATCTCTTCGCCAATTCAGAAGATCCGTGGGAGGCCGGCTCGGCCTTAGCCGAGGGTTCAGGGCGTGCTGATTGGTTGTCTGATTTCTTGGACCAGACACCGAAATATCATTATTAACCAAAGCTGACTGAAGCAGTTCGACCGAGCTATTCACTCGTTTTTATCTCTTGTGCCGTGATGCACTTGTAACGCCTCTGAAGAGGTTGTAACTCTCTTTATTGATGAGGAAATAAAGAAAGTTTTGTTATTTCTTCTTTTAGCGCCCGCTTCTTTTTGTGTTGAGAGTTGTTACTCCCATATCATGTTTTGTATCATAGCATATTTCAGCAGCACTCTTGCTACTTTATTCTTGCTAAGACTAACATCCGGTCCTCGGTGGAGAAAACACTTACCCCTGTTTGGGGCTAGAGGCAGACCTGGGCGGCCTCGCGGATTTATGTGGTAAGCATGATCTCGCTTACAAAACGAAGCGGGTTTTTCTTCGGAAAGAGAGTTCGCGTGCCTTAACTGTTGAGCAGAAGAAGGTTACTTGCTTCTGCCGAAGTATAATAGAACGCCTTAGTTGCGTCAGAGCGTTGGAGCTTCAGATAACGCTTTATAAGTATGTCATTTGACTTGACCGAGGTTTCGGATAATACATTACTCGATTATAATTGATGCTTCCGAATATCACTCGGTTGTTGCCGAGGATTAAGAATATCGCTCGGTTGTTGCCGAGGTTTAAGAATATCGCTCGGTTGTTTCCGAGGTTTAAGAATATTTTGTTTGGCTCTTCACGGTAATTGCAGATTCTGGTGCGGACAGCCAAAGAGAATGAGGGTTATCCGAGCAATGTATGGGGGCGCCCAAAGTGTATGACTCTGTTATTTTCGACAAAGGCGAGCCAGTGTTGGTCGCTGATGTGCTTTCTCCTCTTCTCCGCGACTTTTCGAGGATGCCTGATTTGAGGAGGCAGACTCTCGAGATCATTTACTTCAAAAGGGTCTGGCAAACCGGAGGAAGCCTGGTCCCAAGAAAAGGGAAAGTTCCCCGAGCACCTCGTCGATGCTTACCGACCCTCCTCGGTGAGGGAGTGTGACTCCTTGTTTCTCGTAAACGCCCACTGAGGTGGTGACGCGTGGTGAGTTCCCACGGGTTGAAATTAATGGTTCGAACGATCGAGATACTCGCCAGGCGCAGTTTAAATACGGATGAGGGGGATGCCTATGTTAGCTATCTTTTCAACTAGCCTCCCAAGAACTTCTGAGTGTTGATATGGCTTCCGGCAGTGAGAGGCGATCAACTGAGGCGCCAAGTTGTGGTGCCAACGGCCGTGGGGGGTCCCGGGGGAGTCGCGTTACGGTGACTATTGACGGAATGGTTCTGGCATCGATGTTTGCGGACCACGAACGGCTTCAAAGAGCGGCCGAACAGTATCTGGCCATTTCTATGATGGAGGTTAAGCTCCTTCGCCGTATCATCAGCCAGCTGGAGGGGGAAGTAGCGTCCCTCCGTCAACAGATCACCGAGTCGGCTTAGCGTGAGGAGGGCTCGGCGGCTCTCGGAAAAGATGATAAGCCTCTGTGAGGGCTATTGTATCTTTTCTTTCTTTTTCGTTGTCTTTATTATGATAAATGAAAAGGAGGATTTTTGCAACTTTTGTTTTTGCTGCTATCTCCAAGATGTTTGTCCTTATCACTCGGTCTTGGCCGAGACTTTTGATAAGTGTCGCACTTCGGCTTTGGCCGAGGCTTTTAAATAAGTAACGAAAATGCACTTCGGCTTTGGCCGAGGCTTTTATTAAATAACGAAAATGCACTTCGGCTCTGGCCGGGGCTTTTAATCTTTGGTGCCAGTCGGGGCTTGTAAGCTGCCCGAATTTGGATGAATTTTTTCATTCTTTGGTCCGGCCGGGGCTTGTGAGCTGCCCGAGTCCGGATATAGGTTATTTGCCTTTTGGTCCGGCCGGGGCTTGTGAGCTGCCCGAGTCCGGATATAGGTTATTTGCCTTTTGGTCCGGCCGGGGCTTGTGAGCTGCCCGAATCCGGATGGAGCTTCTTTGCCTTTTTGGTCCGGCCGGGGCTTATGAGCTGCCCGAATCCGGATGGAGCTTCTTTGCCCTTTTGGTCCGGTCGGGGCTTGTGAGCTGCCCGAATCCGAACGAAGTTTCTTTATCGTTTGGTTCGGCCGGGGCTTATAAGCTGCCCGAATCCGAACGAAGTTTCTTTAGCATTTGGTCCGGCTGGGGCTTGTAAGCTGCCCGAATCCGAACGAAGTTTCTTTAGCGTTTGGTCCGGTTAGGGCTTGTAAGCTACCCGAATCCGAAGTTTCTTTAGCGTTTGGTCCGGCCGAGGCTTGTGAGCTGCCCGAATCCGAAGTTTCTTTAGCGTTTGGTCCGGCCGGGGCTTGTGAGCTGCCCGAATCCGAACGAAGTTTCTTTAACGTTTGGTTCGACCGGGGCTTGTAAGCTGCCCGAATCCGAACGAAGTTTCTTTAGCGTTTGGTCCGGCCGGGGCTTGTAAGTTTTTGGAAATCCCTCGGCCTGGTTCGGCCGCACTGGGGGTGCTCGACCATATCGAGTCTTCGTTGAATAGGACTTAGCCCAGCCATAGTGCGGAGACATTGCCACTCAAGGAAATGGCTCGGTTGTATCGGAAATGAATGTGTAAGCAGCATATGTTTTCTATTACGACTTTTTCGAAAAAATGGCTGTAGCGGTCGTTCCGCGGATAATAGAAACGGGATGTTAATGCTGTAAATAGGGCAAGTCTATAGAGAGCGTACCCTACTAGTGGTATATACGGAGATTATCCGAATTCCACGTCCAGGGAATAGATTTCCCGGTCATATCCTAGAGCTTATATGTGCCAGGTCCGATGACTTTCGCTACTTGATAGGGGCCTTCCCAGTTTGGAGACAGCTTTCCTTGTTCCAGCGGTTTGGAGACGGACGCCTTCCGGAGGACGAGATCGCTAGGCGAGAAAGATTTTCCTTTGACTCTGGAGGCATGATAGCGGGCCACTCTTTGCTGGTATGCAGCTACTCTGATTCGAGCTTTCTCTCTGACCTCTTCCACCAGATCGAGGTTAGCGCGAAGCTGCTCGTCGTTAGTCTCCTCTGAGTAGCCCTCCACTCGCGGAGAAGGGAGTCCTATCTCCACAGGGATGACGGCTTCCGTGCCAAAGGCTATACGGAATGGGGTCTCGCTGGTGGGGATTCTCTGGGTAGTGCGGTAGGCCCATAGGACGTGATGAAGTTCGTTCGCCCATCTGCCTCGGGCTCTGACGAGCCGAGCTTTGATCCTTTGAAGCAGGGTCCAGTTAGTTATTTCGGCTTCTCCGTTGGCTTGTGGATGCCCTACCGATATAAGGCGGTGATAGATCCCATGCTCCTCGCAGAAATCCCGGAACTTTGGGTTGTCGAACTGTTTGCCATTGTCGGTGATAATAGTATGCGGAAGGCCGAAGTGGCAAATAATGGATCTCCATACGAAGTCTCTGGCCGGGCTTCTGTTATCTGGGCTGCTGCCTCGGCCTTCACCCACTTGGTGAAGTAGTCGATGACGACAAACAAAAACTCTCTATCCAGTGGCAAGGGGAAAAGGGCCAAGAATATCCATCCCCCACTTAGCAAAGGGCTAAGCGAAGGAGATGGGGACCAAACTGGCGGAAGGGAGCCTCTGAATGTTGTAATGCCTCTGACACAGGTCACAAGCTTGGACGAGATCATCAGCATCCTTTTGCATGGTGGGCCAATAATATTCCTAGTGCAGCACCTTGTGGCATAGAGATCGACTCCCTAGATGGTTGCCGCAAATTCCTTCATGTACCTCCGAAGAGCATAATCAGCTTCGGATGGGCGAAAGCACCTGAGCAGCGGCATGGAAAGGACCGCTTATACAGTTGGTCGTCGATCAGCACATAGTGGGTAGCTTGCAATTTCAGCTTCCTCGCTTCCTTACGATCGGCTAGGAGCGACCCTTCCTTAAGATACTTCAATATGGGGTCAACCAGGATGGTTCGGCCTCAACCTGCATCACTCGGTCTGCCTCCGCGATGCTAGGCTTTTCCAGGATTTTCAGGTGAAACTTTCGCTCGGAACTCATCGATTCCGCAGTTGCTAGTCGGGACAATAGATCAGCACGGGCATTTTCGGATCTTGGAATCTGGATAACTTCAAATTCGGAGAAATGGGAAAGCAAATCCCGCACCTGTTGGAGATATCGAATCATGTTTGGCTCCCGGGCCTTGAACTCGCCCCGCACGTGACCGACTACCAACTGAGAGTCGTAAAGGCATTCAACTTCTTCACTTTTAAATCACGGGCGATTCGGAGTCCGGCGAGCAAAGCTTCATATTCGGCTTCATTGTTGAGGCTAGGAAGGAAAGGCGGATGCTGTACTCGAAAGTCGCCCCCTCTGGGCTGGTGAGGATTAAACCAGCACCAGAGCCATTGGCATTGGAGGATCCGTCGATGTGGAGCAGCCACAGGGCGTCTGATCTCGGACTGACCAAAACTTAGCCAATTGCGCCTTCCGAAACTGCCAAGTACAGAAATACATTTCTCCCGAGCTGGGGCTGCTAAGGAGGGGTGGCGAGCCGAGATACCTCTTAAGGTCCTCGAATGATTTTTGCACTCGGGAGTCCATTGAAAATTCTTGGTAGATCGAAGAGCTTTAAAGAAGGGAAGGCACCTCGACCGACCAGCCACGAAGCGGTTGAAGGCCGCGATTCTTCCCGTCAGGCGCTGGACCTATTTGATAGATGTTGGGGGTGTCATTTGCTGAAGGGCTTGAATCTTCTGCGGGTTGGCTTCAATGCCTCGCTAAGAAACCATAAAGCCTAGAAACTTTCTAGAGTTGACACCGAAGGCGCACTTTGTTGGATTAAGCTTCATCTGATATTTTCGGAGTGTCGCGAAGCTCTCAGAGAGATCTTCAATATGCTGGGATGCCTCTTTGCTTTTGACCAACATGTCATCAACATATACCTCCATGTTCCGACCGATTTGCTCCTTGAAGATTTTGTTTACAAGCCTTTGGTAAGTGGCACCTGCATTTTTCAGACCAAAGGGTATAACACGATAACAATAAGTACCTCGATCGATTATGAAGGCGGTCTTTTCTTCATCCTCGGGTGCCATCCGAATTTGGTTGTAGCCTGAGTATGCGTCCATAGAGGTCAGCATCTGATGACCGGAAGTGGCATCCATGAGCTGGTCGATCTGAGGGAGAGGAAAACTATCCTTTGGGCATGCTTTATTAAGGTCGATGAAATCGATGCAGATCCGCCATTTACCGTTCGACTTCTTCACCATGATGACATTGGACAGCCAGCTCGGATAATTTACCTCCCGAATGAAGTTTGCCTTGATGAGCTTGTCAACTTCCTCCTCAATCGCCTTTTGTCGATCAGGGGCGAAGCTCCTTTTCTTCTGCTTCACAGGTCGGGATATCTCATCCGCATTAAGACGGTGGACGAGGATGTCTGGGCTGATCCCAAGCATGTCAAAGGCTGACCAAACGAAGACATCAGCATTCCTTCGGAGAAAGTCGATCAGCTCCAGTCGGGGCTTGCCCTTCAGTAGCGACCCGATCTTTATGGTTCGGTCGGGCCGAGCTTCGTCCAGCGGTACCTCCTCCAGCTCTTCGGCTAGTTCTCCTTGTTGCTCGGCAAAGTCCTCCCGAGCATCCAGTCCATCAACTTCGGGCAATTTGGATTGCAGGTTGGTGACGAAGCACTGCCGAGCTACAGCTTGGTTTCCTCGGACTACTCCCACTCCCCATCCGATAGGGAACTTCATTGCTAGGTGCGGGATGGAGACGGCGGCTCTAAGGGACATCAGGCCGGGTCTCCCAAAAATTGCATTGTAGGACGACTGAAGCTTAGTCACTAGAAAATCTGTGTGGACTGTAGCAACGCAAGGCCAAGTCCTCGCGCGAACTGTCAAGGTCACGACCCCCTCGAGGGTAATTACATCGCCGGTGAACCCCATTAGGATGGAGTCCACGGCTCGGAGATTCTCTATAAGCAGTTTCATCTTCAGAAACACATCGAGATACAAAACATTGACAAAGCTCCCACTATCAATAAAGATTCGGTCTACATCATAGTTGTTCATATTAAGGGATACAACCAATGCATCATCATGCGGGAACTGTATCTTCCAGAGGTCGCTGTCAGAGAAGGAGAGCTCATTTGTTCGCGCTTTCTTTGGCGCTGAACCTTCTTCATCGTCCCGCCAGCTCGATGGGCTACCAACTGCCTCAATCACATTGATATGGCCGGCGACCGGAGGATTCGGAGGAGGAGGTTGCTGAGGCTCAGGTTGACGATCACCCCCGTTCCTTGGCTCGGGTGCTCTCCTAAACTGGTCCAGCCTACCCTACTGGATGAGCCTTTCAATTTCGTTCTTCAACTGACAACACTCCTCGGTATCGTGACCATGGTCCCGATGGTAGTGGCAATATTTGGCGGGGTCTCTCCGGACAGCATTCCCTCGGAGAGGAGGTGGTCGGGGGAGCTGGCGCTCTATTACTATGAGGATCTCCGCCCTTGGGGCAGTCAGCGGAGTGAATCGGTTGAACCTCCTTGGCGGGCTCCGAGTGCGGTTCCTCGGTGGCGGCGGAGGAATCCTTTGGCGGCGAGGCGGGTTTGGCTGGCGAGCGGATCGGTGCTTGTCCGAGCCCTTGGGCTCCTTTTTCCTTGTCAGCTCGGTGCGGGTAGCTCTTCGCGATTCTTCGACTCTGGCATATTTGTCTGCCAGAGCCATCATGTCGGAGAGGTTCTGAGGGTAGCTGACCTCCAGCGCCAGGTAAAAGTCACTCTCCTTCAACACTCCGCCTGCTAGGGCGGATATGGCCACCTCATGATTGAGGTGGTCCACTTCCAACATGGCCGTGTTAAAACGGCCGAGATATTTTTTCAAGGACTCCCCCTCTCT
>UESW01003934.1:1153462-1197578 GCA_900491605.1 Calamus simplicifolius | reverse complement strand
AGCTCCTCCGCCAAGACAACAATCGGCTGGAGAGGCAGGTGGAGTCCCTCCAACAACAAGTGGCTGGGCCGGCTTTGCAGCGTAGGGAAAGCTCAGTGGCACTTAGAGAAGATGATAAGCCCCTATGAGGGCTCATGTATTTCTTCCCTTTCCTTTTGTTTCTTTTTTTTGTAGTGAATGAAAAGGAATATTTTCGTAACTTTGGTGTCTGCTGCCACTTCCAAAATATCCTTTCTTATCGTTCGAGTCTTACGAAATGCGCACCCTCCAGGGAACCTCTAGTGATCTTAGTAAGGCTAGAGCATGGCATCCCCGCAAGTTCCAGCCGGAGCATTGCATATACTCGATCTTGCCGAAGCATAAGGAGCGTTCCGTTGTTGTTGAGTCAAGGGCAGCTATCTCGATCTGGATCAGAGCATAACATAACGCTCGGCTACATTAAACCGAGGAAAGATACCTCGGTTTAGCCCGAAGTATGAAGGCGATCTCGGCCTTGGGTTGAAGCATAAGGCAATGTCTCGGTTTATGCCGAGACATAATGGGCGGTTGGGCCAGAGCTAGGGGCATCAATGTGCCTTTATTGTAGAGTACTTGACTTCTGCGCCTTTTTATCACTTTATCAGTGCCTTGTCTTTTACAAGGCGAGTCGACCTTCTTTTTGTCAAAATGGATGATACGGCTTTGTAAGCTGCAAAAGGATGCCTCGTTATTTTTTGAAGTTATTTATCCTGTTGGCTTTTTCCAACTTAGATCTTTTTAGCATGTGGCATAAGCTCTCATTCGTCATTAGAGGATGTCATTTTCATCGGGCGATTTCCCAGGTCTGCCCATATCTCAAGGACCGGCGGTCGATTTTCTGCACTTAAGCTTTTGATTCAGGATCAGAGGAAATCTTCTGGTGCGCGTCATGGCCTGGGCAACGCGTTTGGTGCGCCTCAATGAGTGCTCTTTTCATCCTGGGATGCCACGTGGTAATGTGACCAGGGCATTTTGAATCTCGGGGCTTTTCGCTCTAATAGCTGCTCCCGGTCTGTTTGCCTATAAAATGGAGGAGAGGGCCATGTTAGGCTATCTCCCAAGGCTTTCTTCTCTGTGAGTTGTGAAAGTTTTCATAATGTCTGCGTTCCCTGGGTTGAGGGTGGAGAGAATGAGTTTTCCTTTTGCAAGTCGACCTTCCCCGGATAGCTGGGGTGATGAAGAAGTTGCTATAGAGTAGATCGTCCTCAGGAGAGAAACTTCGAAGATCATATGGAGAGCGCACGGGAGGTCCGCAGAGATCATACGGAGAGCGCAATATGCGCTTCCTGTGTGTCCTTTGTGGTTTGCTACGAGGGTCGCAGGGTAGGAAGTGCACATGCACCCCCGTAGTACGCATGGACTTTTCCTTTTCCCTCGAGCTGGCTTCCTTAGCTCATCCGGCTGGGGGATCTTTTGCCTGTGAAGAGGGAGTTGAGAGCAGTGCTGGTCTGCTTGTTCACTGCTTTTCATAGTCAGGCAGTGTCCAGCAGCCCAGCATCCCAATCGGGGGGACGCATCCTCAGCATCAGCATCCACGGGTCTTCCTTCTGTTCTTGGATCTCTTTGTTCATCCATGGGACCCATGGGAGGCCAGCTTGGCCCTAACCAGGGGTTCAGGGCGAGCTAGCAGGTTGTCTGATTTCTTGGGTCAGACGCTGAAACATCATTATTAACCGAAGCTGATTGAAATAGTTCGGCCGAGCTATTTACTCATTTTTATCTCCTATGCCATGATGCACTTGTAACGCCTCTGAAGAGGTTGTAACTCTTTTTATTGATGAAGAAATAAAGAAAGTAGCTTTAGATAATGTTTCATGAGTACGTCATTTGACTTGACCGAGGTTTCAAATGATACATTACTGGGTTGTAATTGAGGCTTCTGAATATCACTCGGTTGTTGCCGAGGATTAAGAATATCACTTGGTTGTTGCCGAGATTTGAGAATGTCACTCAGTTGTTGCCGAAGATTAAGAATATCACTCGGTTGTTGCTGATGTTTCTAATATTTTGTTTGGCTCTTACAGTGATTGTAGATTCTGGTGCGGACGGCCAAAGAGGATGAGGGTTACCCGAGCGGTGTGTGGGGGCGGCCGAAGTCTATGACTCGGTTATTTTCGAAGAAGGTGAGCCAGCATTGGTAGCTGATGTGCTTTTCCTCTTCTCCGCATCTTTTCGAGGATGCCTGATTTGAGGGAGTCTGGTAGACTCTCGAGGTCATTTACTTCAAAAGGGTCTGGCAAATTGGAGGGAGCCTGGTCCCAAGGAAAGGGGAAGTTCCCCGAGCACATCGTCGATGCTTATCAACCCTCCTCGGTGAGGGAGCGCGACTCCTTGTTTCCCGCAAGCGCCTACTGAGGTGGCGACGAGTGGTGAGTTTCCTTGGGTTGAAATTAATGGTTCGAACAATGGAGATACTCGCAAGGAGCGGTTTAAATACGGATGAGGGGGATGCCTCTGTTAGTCATCTTTTCAGCTAGCCTCACAAGAACTTTTGGGTGCTGATATGGCTTCCGGCGGTGAGAGGTGATCCACTGAGGCGCCAAGTGGCGGTGCCAACTGCCGTGGGGGTCCCAAGGGAGTCGCGTTACGGTGACTATTGATGGAGTGGTTTTGGCATCAGCGTTCATGGATCATGAACAGCTTCAAAGAGCGGCCGAACAATGTCTGGCCACTTCTGTGAGGGAGGTCGAGCTCCTTCGCCGTGTTATCGGCCGGCTGGAGGGGGAAGTAGCGTCCCTTCGTCAACAGATCGCCGAATCGGCTCGGCGTAGGGAGGGCTTGGTGGCTCCCGGAAAAGACGATAAGCCCCTGTAAGGGCTTCTTTATCTTTTCTTTCTTTTTTGTTGTCTTCTTCATGATAAATGAAAGGGAGGATTTTTGCAGCTTTTGTGTTTGCTGTCATCTCCAAGACGTTCATTCTTATCACTCGGTCTTGGCCGAGACTTTTAATAAATAACGAAAATGCACTGCGGTTTTGACCGAAGCTTTTAATAAGTAATGCACTTCGGTTTTGACCGAGGCTTTTAACAAGTAATGCACTTCGGTTTTGACCAAGGCTTTTATTCCGCGGTGCCAATCGGGGCTTATAAGCTGCCCGAACCCGGTCGACGTTTCTTCATCGTTTGGTCCGGCCGGGGCTTGTAAGCTGCCTGAATCCGAACGGAGTTTCTTTACTATTGGTCCGGCCGGGGCTTGTAAGCTGCCCGAATCCGAACAAAGTTTCTTTATCGTTTGGTCTGGCCTGGGCTTGTAAGCTGTCCGAATCCGAACGAAGTTTCTTTATCGTTTGGTCCGACCGGGGCTTGTAAGCTGCCCGAATCCGAACGAAGTTTCTTTATCGTTTGGTCCGGCCATGGCTTGTAAGCTGCCCGAATCCAAACGAACTTTATCATTTGGTCTGGCCGGGGCTTGTAAGTTGCCTGATATGACTGATCCCGTGTCGTCAAAAAAGGTAACGGCGGCTACTGACCCTGAGACCCCCACCGGTCTCGGGGCGCACCGGCATTTTCCCACCCCCGGGACCCCCTCGGGGTCACGAGGTGGGGTCATCATTTCTTGACCATGAGACCCCCACCGGTCTCGGGGTGCATTGGCATTTCCCCACCCCTGGGACCCCCTCGGGGTCACAGGGTGGGGTCATCACTTCTTAACCCCGAGACCCCCACCGGTCTCGGGGTGCACTGGCATTTCCCCACCCCCGGAACCCCCTCGGGGTCACGGGGTGGGGTCATCATTTCTCGACCCCGAGACCCCCACCGATCTCAGGGTGCACTGGCATTTCCCCACCCCCAGGACCCCCTCAGGGTCACGGGGTGGGGTCATCATTTCTTGACCCCGAGACCCCCACCGGTCTCGGGGTGCACCGGCATTTCCCCACCCCCGGGACCCCCTCGGGGTCATGGGGTGGGGTCATCATTTCTCGACCCCGAGACCCCACCGGTCTCGGGGTGCACCGGCATTTCCCCACCCCCGGAACCCCCTCGGGGTCACGGGGTGGGGTCATCATTTCTTAACCCCGAGACCCCCACCGGTCTCGGGGTGCACCGGCATTTCCCACCCCCGGGACCCCCTTGGGGTCATGGGGTGGGGTCATCATTTCTTGACCCCGAGACCCCCACCGGTCTCGGGGTGCACCGGCATTTCCCCACCCCCGGGACCCCCTCGGGTCACGGGGTGGGGTCATCATTTCTTGACCCCGAGACCCCACCGGTCTCGGGGTGCACCGGCATTTCCCACCCCCGGGACCCCCTCGGGGTCACGGGGTGGGGTCATCATTTCTTGACCCCGAGACCCCACCGTCTCGGGGTGCACCGGCATTTCCCCACCCCCGGGACCCCCTCGGGGTCATGGGGTGGGGTCTTCATTTCTTGACCCCGAGACCCCCACCGGTCTCGGGGTGCACTGGCATTTCCCCACCCCCGGGACCCCCTCCGGTCCCGGGGGGGGTCTTCATTTCTTGACCCTGAGACCCCTACCGGTCTCGGGGTGCACCGGCGTTCTCCCACCCCTGGGACCCCTTCCGGTCTCAGGGTGGGGGGCCATCAGCGATTGGCATGCAACTCAACCGTCAAGGAAAATGACAACTCCAGGTCGCACGTACACCCACGTGATTCCAGTACTCCCGTGATTGTGCCCCGTTACGGAGGGCCATACCTCATAACGGCGTATGGCGCGTTGCATGTCCCTGTGCATGGCCATGCCTCGCTACGGCGTACGATTCGCTACCACTTGCAACTGTGCCTGGTCATATCAGCCGACGGCGCACACTGGATGCCTTCACAGCTGTTGAACACATATGATATCACGCCAGCAAGCGGTACGGGATGTCTCCGGCACGCACAGCGATGGTACGGTGGTGATCTCCCGGAACTATGAGATAGGGTATTCGACAGGTATAAAAGCACGTGCTCGCGCTGTAAGTGGGATCTAAACTCTGGTTTTTCTGAGCTTTCTTCCTCCCAGCAAAACCCTAACCGCCTCAGCTCTTCTTCGCTGAAGCGGTTCTCTGTCTGAGCCCAAGTGACTGACTTGATCGTCGGAGGGTCCCCACCGGTATCGCCGGTCTCCGGGGACTTTTCTTGCAGGATCCCGAGGAGAGGGACGTCCGTCTTCCCCGACGTTTAAGGAAGGTGACTTGGCGTCATCAGATTGGCGCGCCAGGTAGGGGGAGTGTAAGAAAGACGTCGAACCAGCAGCTTTCTTCTTTCTCCTGTCTTCAGGATCTTAAAGCCATGGTGACGACTCGGACGAAGGAGTTTCAGCCGGTCGCGCTGGGGGGCAGCGCTGCGGGGCTGGTCCACCCGCGGAGGCCCCCCGGCTCTCGCATCCAGTCTTCCGGAGCCTCTGCATCTCCGGGGGGCAGGGCCTTCTGCTCCGCAGAATGATGTTCCTGCCTGCTCCGCAACAACTCCAGGAGGATCGACTCACTGCCCTGGCCATGCAGGTCCAGTCTTGGCGGCGATGGTTCAAGGCCTGCAGCACCAGCAGGCGGCCTTGCAGCAGCCGGAGCCGAACCCATCCATCCCGGGGGTGATGCAGCCTAGCCAGCATTCCTCCCGCCGGAGATCGCCGGTTCCTGCAGATCATCGCCGCCGATCCCCGGCCAAGCCTCATCACCGCGAAGCATCTAAAAGGCCCCGGTCTCCCTCTCGCCACGCTAGCGTTTCTCCTAAGCGGCGGCACGGGAAGGAGGCGGAGCGCCGCGCCGGCATCGCCGCCCTCGCTCTTCTTCTGAATCTTCGGGGAGGGCTCTTTGATGGCCGGATGCCTCGTCGAGCCGAGCGTCGACTCGAGGAGTGCAACCAGAAGCTGGAGGAGCTTAGCCGTCGGATCACCCACCTGCCAGAGACAGATTACGACAGTCGGCCTCCCTTGTCCCGCCGCATCATGGAGGAGCCCATCTCTACCAGGTTCCGCCTTCCTCAGCTAGATCCATATGACGGGACCACGGACCCCCTGGACCATTTGGAGAGCTATAAGGTACTCATGCAAGTCCAGGGGGCCACTGACTCACTTATGTGTGTTGCTTTCCCGGCCACTCTGAAGAAGGCTGCCCGGGCTTGGTATTCTCGTCTGCCGCCACGAAGCATCGACTCCTTCCGCCAGTTGGAGAGGGCTTTCTGGCCCACTTTGACGCCTGCCGGAAGATCCCGAGGGTGGCGGACAGTCTATTTGCCGTTCAGCAGAAGAATGGCGAGCCTCTGCGGGACTATGTCGCCCGGTTCAAAGAGGCCGCCCTGGAGGTCTACAACCTGGAAGACTCGGTGGCTACCCTGGCTCTGAAGCGGGGGCTTCGCCCTTCTCGCTTCGCGTATTCTCTTGACAAGAAGCCGCCGGGCTCCTACTCCGAACTTCTGATCCGGCCCAGAAGTACATCCGGGCGGACGAAGCTGACTTTTCCCGGCGTGAAGCTGGCGGGAGCATCCCCAGGAAGCCACCCAGCCAGAACCTGCAGAAGCCCGCCCCAGGAGGCCCGAGCCTCCTCGCCGACCAGACAACCGCCTCGACCTCCTGCACCGAGAGACGGGCCTTACACCCCACTGCTTGCCCAATATCTCAGATCCTGCTCGAGATTGAAGGGGAGCCTTATCTGCAACGCCCTCCTCCCATCAACCCGAAGATCCCCCGGAACAAGAACCTCTACTGCCGCTACCACCGGGACCATGGCCACGACACCGACGACTGCCGGCAGCTGAAGAAAGCTATTGAAGACCTCATTCAACGGGGCCACCTGGGAAAGTTCGTCCAGAGGAACAACCCGGGAGCTCCTGGCCCATCAGCGCCCGCGCCGCCGGTGATCGATAATGCCCCGACGGAGAAGACGGTGGCGATGATTTCCTGGGGGGCAGGAGGCCCGTCGAAGAGACCAAGGGGAGGGGGGGGAGCGGAAACTGTAATTCCTTTTTTCGAAAGGGACTTGGATGGGGGTTGTAAATAAGGATGATGATAGCGTCGTCGTATCCATGACGATTGCTAAGCACCCTGTAAAAAGAATCTTAGTCGACAGTGGGAGCTCCGTAGATGTTTTGAAACTACGATGCCTTTGTTCGTATGAACCTGTCGCATGATCTGCTTCGACCTGTCGCCACGCCTTTGATGGGATTCACAGGAGATTCTGTGAAGGTTGAGGGGAAATCACTCTCCCGTGACGGCTGGTACGGCTCCGTGCCAAAGCACTGTCCTCATAAAGTTTTTGGTGGTTCGTGTGCCCCTCGCATACAATGCGATCCTCGGGAGGCCCGGGCTCAACCTCTTGGATGCCGTCATATCCACCAAGCGGCTCCTCGTGAGGTTCCCAACCAGCAGAGGGATCGGCGAGATGCGAGGAGAGCAGGCCTGCCGGCACTTTGCTATCACTTGGCCCCTAGTCCCCAGGAGACGGCACCTGCACCGGCACCTGAGGCCCTTGACCCGCGAGACTTGGAGAAAAGGGGGGAACCGGCCGAGCGGCTGCTCACTTTCCCCCTCGGGGAGGACCCCGTGCGGACGGTTCGAGTTGGAGCCTTACTTCCGGAGGAAGCTCGTGACCGACTCCTTACCTTTCTGCGGGCCAACGCCGACGTCTTCGCATGGTCAGCGTCCGACATGCCCGGGATCCCGGAGGAGGTGATTACACACCAGCTCAACATTCGGCCGGAGTGCCGGCCCATCAGGCAGAAGAAAAGGAGTTTTGCCCCGGACCGACAGAAGGCCGTTGACGAGGAGGTGCGGAAGCTGCTGGCGGCTGGCCACATCCGCGAGGTGCGCTACCCCGACTGGCTAGGCGAATGTCGTGATGGTTCGCAAGGCCAGTGGAAGTTGGAGAATGTGCGTGGATTTCACCGACCTCAACAAGGCGTGCCCCAAGGACAGCTTCCCGCTGCCCCGAATCGACCAGCTGGTGGACGCCACCTCCGGGCATGAGACGCTCAGTTTCATGGATGCGTTCTCGGGGTATAATCAAATCAAGATGAGCCCGGCAGATGAAGAAGCAACCTCCTTTGTCACAGAGAAGGGGATCTACTGTTACAGGGTGATGCCCTTTGGATTGAAAAACGCCGGGGCCACTTATCAAAGATTAATGAACAAGGTCTTTGAGGATCAGCTGGGGCGCAACATGGAGGTATATGTGGATGACATGCTGACCAAGAGCACCAGTGCAGAAGACCATGTGCTGACCTCGAGGAGACTTTCAACAATCTGCGCCGGTACCGGATGAAGCTCAACCCCCACAAATGCGCCTTTGGAGTAGCGCAGGCAAGTTCCTGGGTTTCATGGTGACCCAGCGAGGGATCGAAGCCAACCCCGACAAGATCAGAGCTATCCTGGAGATGCGGCCCCCAGCCAACAAGAAGGAGGTGCAGCGCCTGACGGGGAGGGTGGCGGCCTTGAGTCGTTTCATGTCAAGGTCGGCAGAAAGGTGCCTGCCCTTCTTTAAGGCGCTGCGCAAGGTCAACGGCTTCGAGTGGACAAAGGAGTGTCAGGGCTCCTTTGAGGAGTTGAAGCAGTTTCTCTCCACTCCTCCGCTGTTGTCCAAGCCTGAAAATGGAGAGGAGCTCTTCTATATCTGGCCGCTTCCCCCGAGGCTGTCAGCTCGTGCTTGTGCGCATGGATGCCGACGGGGCCCAGAAGCCAATCTATTACACCAGCAAGGTACTCCATGACGCTGAGACCAGGTATTCAGAACCGAGAAGATTATCTTCGCCTTGGTGGTCTCTACTCAGCGCCTTCGGCCTTACTTTTCAAGCTCATCCCATCGTGGTGCTTACGGACCAGCCCCTGCGAGCTATCTTGTCTCGCCCCGACACCTCCGGTCGGTTGGCCAAATGGGCCATCAAGCTAAGTGAGTTCGATCTGTCCATCCGGCCAAGGTCAGCCATGAAGTCTCAGGTGTTGGCGGATTTCCTAGTCGAGTGCTCCTGGACCGAGAAGGATATGGAGGAGGCGCGACCGGAGGAGTGTGTGGACCTCCCTCATCAGGGAGGCGGAGGACTGGATCCTGCATGTGGATGGAGCGGCAAACTCTCAAGGAAGCGGAGCCGGACTCATTCTCGCGAGCCCGGAGGGAGACGTGGTGGAGTACGCTCTCAGATTCCAGTTCCCAGCAACTAATAATCAGGCGGAGTACGAAGCCTTGCTGGCGGGGATGAGGTTAGCTGAGGAGCTAGGCGCGGGGCGCTTGAGGGCCTTCACGGACTCTCAACTTGTTTCTGGGCAAATCACCGGGAGTACGAGGCTAGGGACCCAACCATGTCCCGATACTTGAGCAAGGTGCAGTCCCAGGCGTCTCATTTTTTTACTTCCGTGTCAGCTATATCCCCAGAGCGGAGAATGCCAGGGCTGATGCATTGTCCCGCTTGGCCACTTCGGCCGACGGGACGTTGGGAAGGACATATGTGGAGCATCTACAAGTCCCGAGCATTGAGGCCGCGGATGAAGCATTGCCAGTGGAGCAGGAGCCCTCCTGGATGGATGCCTACATCCGATACTTGACCGACGGTACTCTCCCGGAGAACCCCGCTGAGGCCAAGCTGCTCAGGCGAGGGCCCCGAGATTCTTGATGATGGACGGGAAGCTTTATCGGAGATCCTTCTCATACCCGTCCTCAGGTGTGTGGGGCCAACTGAATCAGATTATATCCTCAGGGAGATCCATGAAGGCATATGCGGGAGTCACCTGGGGGGCAGAGCCCTAGCCTACAAGGCCCTGCGCCAAGGGTACTTCTGGCTGACGATGAAGGAAGACGCGGCCGAGCTTGTCAAGAAGTGTGATAGCTGTCAACGTCATGCCAATATCCAGCGACAGCCGACGTCTCACCTGACCCCCTTGTGCACCTTGGCCCTTTGCCCAGTGGGGCATGGATATCTTGGGACCATTTCCCCCGGCCTCCGGGCAGCGAAGTTCCTCTTGGTGGCGGTGGATCACTTCACCAAGTGGGTTGAAGCTGAGGCCCTGGCCAAGATTACCGAGAGCAAAGTGAGATCCTTCTTCTGGAAGTCATCATATGTCGGTTTGGCTGCCGCACACACTAGTCACTGATAATGGCCGGCAGTTTGACAATGCGCCTTCCGGGAGTTCTGCTCCGAGCTGGGTATCTGTCAGAGGTTCACTTCCGTCGGGCATCCTCAAACCAACGGGGCGCCGAAGTGACTAATCGAATCATCCTCCAGGGGCTGAGATCTCGGCTAGGATGGCTGCAAGGGACGATGGGTGGAGGAGCTCCCCAACGTGCTATGGGCCTATCATACAACGCCGCGAGCCCCCACTGGCGAAACGCCATTCAGCTTAGTCTTTGGCTCTGAAGCTGTTATCCTGTGGAGGTCGGAGCACCAAGCCCTCGGGTGGAAGCATACAGCGAGGAAGGTAACCCTGACCAACTGCGAGCCAACCTCGACCTGGTGGAGGAAGTGCGAGACCGGGCGCGGCTTCGAATGGCAGCCTACCGGCAACGGGCCGCAAAATACTACAACGCTCGTGTGCGCCCCCGGACGTTCCTGCCAGGAGACCTGGTCCTTCGACGGGCCGAGGTCTCAAAGCCAGCTGAAGGAGGCAAGCTAGCCCCAAACTGGGAAGGACCTTACCGGATCGCCGAGACACTCCGCCACGGAGCTTATAAAATTGAAGAACTTGATGGGACGCCACTCCCTAGGACGTGGAATGCGGATAACCTTCGCCGGTATATCAGTAATGTATCCTCCTTTCATGTAAGTATCACCCTTGTATTCTTGGGTTTTACCCCTTGTTCAATATTAACAGATTCGATTTTAGCTACCTAAATCTTCACAGAATCGGCACCTAAAGCCCTGCACCAGCCAGGCAGCCAGTGTACCACTGGCAGAGCGGTGTACCACCGGCTCTCAGCAACAAAAGCCCGATGCCTGTCGGCACCAAAGCCCTGCACCAGCCAGGCATGAAGCCCAGTGTACCACTGGCAGAGCGGTGTACCACCGGCTCTCAGCAACAAAAGCCCGACGCCCGTCGGCACCAAAGCCCTGCACCAGCCAGGCATAAGCCCAGTGTACCACTGGCAGAGCGGTGTACCACCGGCTCTCAGCAACAAAAGCCCGTCGGCACCTAAAGCCCTGCACCAGCCAGGCATAAGCCCAGTGTACCACTGGCAGAGCGGTGTACCACCGGCTCTCAGCAACAAAAGCCCGACGCCCCGTCGGCACCTAAAGCCCTGCACCAGCCAGGCATGAAGCCCAGTGTACCACTGGCAGAGCGGTGTACCACCGGCTCTCAGCAACAAAAGCCCGGCCCCATCGGCACCTAAAGCCTGCACCAGCCAGGCATGAAGCCCAATGTACCACTGGCAGAGCAGTGTACCACCGGCTCTCAGCAACAAAAGCCCGTCGGCACCTAAAGCCCTGCACTAGCCAGGCATGAAGCCCAGTGTACCACTGGCAGAGCGGTGTACCACCGGCTCTCAACAACAAAAGCCCGACGCCCCGTCGGCACCTAAAGCCCTGCACTAGCCAGGCATGAAGCCCAGTGTACCACTGGCAGAGCAGTGTACCACCGGCTCTCAGCAACAAAAGCCCGGCCCCGTCGGCACCTAAAGCCCTGCACCAACCAGGCATGAAGCCTAGTGTACCACTGCAGAGCGGTGTACCACCGGCTCTCAGCAACAAAAGCCCGATGCCCCGTCGGTACCTAAAGCCCTGCACCAGCCAGGCATGAAGCCCAGTGTACCACTGGCAGAGCGGTGTACCACCGGCTCTCAACAACAAAAGCCTGACGCCCCGTCGGCACCTAAAGCCCTGCACCAACCGGCATAAAGCCTAGTGTACCACTAGCAGAGCGGTGTACCACCGGCTCTCAGCAACAAAAGCCCAACGCCCCGTCGGCACCTAAAGCCCTGCACCAGCCAGGCATGAAGCCCAGTGTACCACTGGCAGAGCGGTGTACCATCGGCTCTCAGCAACAAAAGCTCGACACCCCGTCGGCACCTAAAGCCCTGCACTAGCCAGGCATGAAGCCCAGTGTACAACTGGCAGAGCGGTGTACCACCGGCTCTCAGCAGCAAAAGCCCGATGCCCCATCGGTACCTAAAGCCCTGCACCAGCCAGGCATGAAGCCCAGTGTACCATTGGCAGAGCGGTGTACCACCGGCTCTCAGCAACAAAAGCCCGACGCCCCGTCGGCACCTAAAGCCTTGCACCAGCCAGGCATGAAGCCCAGTGTACCACTGGCAGAGCGGTGTACCACCGGCTCTCAGCAACAAAAGCCCGACGCCCCGTCGGCACCTAAAGCCCTGCACTAGCCAGGCATGAAGCCCAGTGTACCACTGGCAGAGCGGTGTACCACCGGCTCTCAGCAACAAAAGCCCGACGCCCCGTCAGCACCTAAAGCCCTACACCAGCCAGGCATGAAGCCCAGTGTACCAATGGCAGAGCGGTGTACCACCGGCTCTCAGCAACAAAAGCCCGATGCCCCGTCGGCACCTAAAGCCCTGCACTAGCCAGGCATGAAGCCTAGTGTACCACTGGCAGAGCGGTGTACCACTGGCTCTCAGCAACAAAAGCCCGACGCCCCATCGGCACCTAAAGCCCTGCACTAGCCAGGCATGAAGCCCAGTGTACCACTGGCAGAGCGGTGTACCACCGGCTCTCAGCAACAAAAGCCCGACGCCCCGTCAGCACCTAAAGCCCTGCACCAGCCAGGCATGAAGCCCAGTGTACCACTGGCAGAGCGGTGTACCACCGGCTCTCAGCAACAAAAGCCCGACGCCCCGTCGGCACCTAAAGCCCTGCACCAGCCAGGCATGAAGCCCAGTGTACCATTGGCAGAGCGGTGTACCACCGGCTCTCAGCAACAAAAGCCCGATGCCCCGTCGGCACCTAAAGCCCTGCACTAGCCAGGCATGAAGCCCAGTGTACCACTGGCAGAGCGGTGTACCATCGGCTCTTAGCAACAAAAGCTTGACGCCCCGTCAGCACTTAAAGCCCTGCACCAGCCAGGCATGAAGCCCAGTGTACCACTGGCATAGCGGTGTACCACCGGCTCTCAGCAACAAAAGCCCGATGCCCCGTCAGCACCTAAAGCCCTGCACCAGCCAGGCATGAAGCCCAGTGTACCACTGGCAGAGCGGTGTACCACTGGCTCTCAGCAACAAAAGTCCGATGCCCCATCGGCACCTAAAGCCCTACACTAGCCAGGCATGAAGCCCAGTGTACCACTGGCAGAGCGGGGTACCACCGACTCTCCGCAACAAAGGCGGTATGGCATCATTTCAACCCCCCTCGCTTAGCTTTATTGGGTTTTCAAATCATCCCACCATGTCTCGTCGGCCACATGGCCCCTTGCCATACGCTGGCTCGCCTCGAGGAACGCCCCGGCGCGTGGTGCGGTGCACCTCCAACCAGTGGTGGGACCCCGCTGACGTCGCCATAATGAAAGGAAATGATGATGTGGCTTTTCACGCAAACTTCGAAGAGCCAGTCCTCACTCTCGAGGGCGATCATGGCAAGCACAGTGTACGGAAGGCCGCCTCCTTACATTTCCCATACTGTCTGCATAAAAGACAAGGACGAGGATTAGCCACGTGGAGAACGCCCCTTGAGCCTCAGCGGTGGGACCCAATTCGCCCCAGGAGCGAGGGGGCATATGATATGACTGATCCAGTGTCGTCAAGAAAGGTAACGGTGGCTACTGACCCCGAGACCCCCACCGGTCTCGGAGCGCACCGGCATTTCCCCACCTCCGGGACCCCCTCGGGGTCACGAGGTGGGGTCATCATTTCTTGACCATGAGACCCCCACCGGTCTCGGGGTGCACTGGCATTTCCCCACCCCCGGGACCCCCTCGGGGTCACGGGGTGGGGACATCATTTCTCAACCCTGAGACCCCCATCGGTCTCGGGGTGCACTGGCATTTCCCCACCCCCGTGACTCCGAGACCACCCCCGGGACCCCCTCGGGGTCATGGGGTGGGGTCATCATTTCTTGACCCCGAGACCCCCACCGGTCTCGGGGTGCACCGGCATTTCCCTACCCCCGGGACCCCCTCGGGGTCACGGGGTGGGGTCATCATTTCTCGACCCCGAGACCCCCACCGGTCTCGAGGTGCACCGATATTTCCCCACCCCCGGAACCCCCTCGGGATCACGGGGTGGGGTCTTCATTTCTTGACCCTGAGACCCCCACCGGTCTCGAGGTGCACCGGCATTTTCCCACCCCCGGGACCCCCTCGGGGTCACGGGGTGGGGTCATCATTTCTTGACCCTGAGACCCCCACCGGTCTCGGGGTGCACCGGCATTTCCCCACACCCGAGACCCCCTCGGGGTCACGGGGTGGGGTCATCATTTCTTGACCCCGAGACCCCCACCGGTCTCGGGGTGCACCGGCATTTCCCCACCCCCGGGACCCCCTCGGGGTCACGGGGTGGGGTCTTCATTTCTTTACCCCAAGACCCCCACCGGTCTCGGGGTGCACTGGCATTTTCCCACCCTCGGGACCCCCTCCGGTCCCGGGGTGGGATCTTCATTTCTTGACCCCGAGACCCCTACCGGTCTCGGGGTGCACCGGCATTCTCCCACCCCTGGGACCCCTTCCGGTCTCAGGGTGGGGGGCCATCAGCGATTGGCATGCAACTCAACCGCCAAGGAAAACGATAACTCCAGGTCGCATGGTACACCCACGTGATTCCTAGTACTCCCGTGATTGCGCCCCGTTACGGAGGGCCATACCTCATAACGGCGTATGGCACGTTGAATGTCCCTGTGCATGGCCATGCCTCGCTACGGCGTACGATTCGCTACCACTTACAACTGTGCCCGGTCATATCAGCCGACGGTGCGCACTGGATGCCTTCGCAGCTGTTGGACACGTATGATATCACGCCAGCAAGCAGTACAGGATATCTTCGGCACGCGCAGCGATGGTACGGTGGTGATCTCCCAGAACTGTGAGATAGGGTATTCGGACAGGTATAAAAGCATGTGCTCGCGCTGTAAGTGGGATCTAAACTATGGTTTTTCTAAGCTTTCTTCCTCCCAGCAAAACCCTAACCGCCTCAGCTCTTCTTCGCTAAAGCGGTTCTCTGTCTAAGCCCAAGTGACTGACTTGATCGTTGGAGGGTCCCCACCGGTATCGCTGGTCTTCGGGGACTTTTCTTGCAGGATCCCGAGGAGAGGGACGTCCGTCTTCTCCGACGTTTAAGGAAGGTGACTTGGCGTCATCACTGCCCAAATTCGAATGAAGTTTCTTTATCGTTTGGTCTGGCCGGGAATTGTAAGCTGCCCGAATCCGAACAAAGTTCCTTTATCGTTTGGTCCAGTCGGGGCTTGTAAGCTGCCCAAATCTGAACGAAGTAACGAAGTTTTTGGAGATCCCTCGACCTGGTTCGACCGCACTGGGGGTGCTCGACCATATTGAGTCTTCATTGAATAGGACTTAGCCAAGCCATAGTGTGGAGACATTGCTACTCAATGAAATGGCTTGGTTGTGTTGGAAACGAATGCGTAAGCAGCATTTGTTTTCTATTATGATTTTTTGGAAAAACGGTTGTAGCGGTCATGCTGTGGATATTAGAAATGGGATGCTAATGCTGTAAATAGGGCAAGTCTATAGAAAACATACCCTACTGGTGGTATATACGGAGATTGTCCAAATTCTACATCCAGGGAATAGATTTTTTGGTCAAATCCTGGAGCTTGTAGGTGCCAGGTCCGACGACTTTCGCCACTTGATAGGGGCCTTCCTAGTTTGGAGATAGCTTTCCTTGTTCCAGCGGTTTGGAGACGGATGCCTTCTGGAGGACGAGATCGCCAAGCGAGAAAGATTTTCTTTAACTCTGGAGGCATGATAGCGGGCCACTTTTGCTGGTATGCAGCCACTCTGATTTGAGCTTTCTCTCTGACCTCTTCCACCAGATCGAGGTTAGCGCGAAGCTGCTCATCGTTAGCCTCCTCCGAGTAGCCTTCCACTCGCAGAGAAGGGAGTCCTACCTCCACAGGGATGATGGCTTCCGTGCCAAAGGCCATCCGAAATGGGGTCTTGCCAGTGGGGATTCTCTGGGTGGTGCGATAGGCCCATAGGACATGATGAAGTTCGTCCGCCCATCTGCCTTGGGTTCTGGCGAGCCGAGCTTTGATCCCTTGAAGCAGGGTCCGATTAGTTACCTCGGCCTCTCCGTTGGCTTGTGGATGCCCTACCGACGTAATGCGGTGACAGATCCCATGCTCCTCGCAGAAACCTAAAAACTTTGGGTTGTCGAACTGCTTGCCATTATCGGTGATAATAGTATGTGGAAGGCCGAAGTGGCAAATAATGGATCTCCATACGAAGTCCCTGGCCCGGGCTTCGGTTATCTGGGCTGCTGCCTCGGCCTCCACCCACTTGGTGAAGTAGTCGATGGCGACAAACAAAAACTTTCTCTGTCCAGTGGCGAGGGGAAAAGGGCCAAGAATATCCATCCCCCACTTAGCAAAGGGCCAAGCGGAGGAAATAGGGACCAAACTGGCGGAGGGGAGTCTCTGGATGTTGGAATGCCTCTGACACGGGTCACAAGCTCGGATGAGATCATCAGCATCCTTTTGCATGGTGGGCCAATAATATCCTAGGCACAGCACCTTGTGGCATAGAGATCGACTCCCCAGATGGTTGCCGCAAATTCCTTCATGTACCTCCCGAAGAGCATAATCAGCTTCAGATGGTGAAGGCACTTGAGCAGCGACATGGAAAAGGACTGCTTATACAGCTGGTCGTCGATCAGCACATAATGGGTAGCTTGCAATTTCAGCTTCCTTGCTTCCTTGCAGTCGGCTGGGAGCGACCCTTCTTTAAGATACTTCAATATGGGGTCGAACCAGGATGGTTCGGCCTCAATCTACATCACTCGGTCTGCCTCCACGATGCTAGGCTTTTCCAGGATTTCAAGGGAAACTTTCATTTGGAACTCATCGATTCCGCAGTCGCAAGCTGGGACAATAGATCGACACGGGCATTCTCGGATCTTGGGATCTGGATAACTTCAAATTTGGAGAAGTGGGAAAGCAAGTCCCGTACCTGTTGGAGATACCAAATCATGTTTGGCTCTCGGGCCTCGAACTCACCCGCACGTGACCGGCTACCAACTGAGAGTCGGTAAGGCATTCAACTTCTTCACTTTTAGATCACGGGCGATTCGGAGTCCAGCGAGCAAAGCTTCATATTCGGCTTCGTTGTTAGAGGCTGGGAAGGAGAAGCGAATGCCGTACTCGAAGTTTGCCCCCTCAGGGCTGGTGAGGATTAAACCACACCGGAGCCATTGGAATTGGAGGATCCATCGACGTGGAGCAGCCACAGGGCATCTGATCTCGGATACTCAGAGGAGTCCGGAGTGGGGCCATCCTCCAGGATGGTGCATTCAAGGAGGAAATCAGCTAGAACTTGTGCCTTGATGGCCGGGCGAGGTTGATATCGGATATCATGCTCGCTTAACTCAACGGCCCACTTAGCTATTCTCCCTGATGTCTCCGGGTGGTGGACCACCACCTTGATGGGTTGGTCGGTAAGGACCCTCATAGAATGCACCTAGAAATATGGTCGCAATCTCCGAACCAATGTTACCAGGGCCAACACCAGCTTCTCGATTCGGGTGTACCTTGTCTCGGCATCCCGGAGCAGTTTGCTGATATAGTAGATCGGCTTTTGCATCTTTTTCTCTTCTCTGACCAAAACTAAGCCAACTGTGCCTTCCAAAACTGCCAAGTACAGAAATAGCATTTCTCCTGAGTTGGGGCTACTGAGGAGGGGTGGCGAGCCGAGATACCTCTTGAGGTCCTCGAATGATTTTTGGCACTTGGGGGTCCAATGAAAATTCTTGGTAGATCGAAGAGCTTTAAAGAAGGGAAGGCACCTCTCGGCCGACCGAGCCACGAAACGGTTGAGGGCTGCAATCCTTCCCATCAGGCGCTGGACCTCTTTGATAGATGTTGGGGGTGTCATTTGCTGAAGGCTTGAATCTTCTGTGGATTGGCTTCAATGCCTCACTGAGAAACCATGAAGCCAAGAAACTTCCCAGAGTTGACATCGAAGGCGCACTTTATTGGGTTGAGCTTCATCCGATATTTTTGGAGTGTCGCGAAGCTCTCAGAGAGATCCTCAATATGCTGGGATGCTTCTTTGCTTTTGACCAGCATGTCATCAATATACACCTCCATGTTCTGACCGATTTTCTCCTTGAAGACTTTGTTTACCAGCCTTTGGTAAGTGGCACCTGCATTTTTCAGACCAAAGGGCATGACACGGTAACAATAAGTACCTCGGTCGATTATGAAGGCGGTCTTTTCTTTATCCTAGGGTGTCATCCGAATTTGGTTGTAGCCTGAGTATGCGTCCATGAAGGTCAGCATCTGATGACCAGAAGTGGCATCCACAAGCTGATCGATCCAAGGGAGAGGAAAACTGCCCTTTGGACATGCTTTATTACGGTCAGTGAAGTCGATGCAGATCTGTCATTTTCTGTTCAATTTCTTCACCATGACAACATTAGACAGCCAGCTCGGATAATTTACCTCCCGAATAAGTTTGCCTTGATGAGCTTGTCGACTTCCTCCTCGATCGCCTTCTATTGGTTGGGGGTGAAGCTCCTTTTCTTCTGCTTCACGGGCCGGGACATCTCATCCGCATTAAGATGGTAGACAAGGCATCTGGGCTGATCCCAGGCATGTCAGAAGCTGACCATGCAAAGACATCAGCATTCCTTCAGAGAAAGTCGATCAGCTCCAGGCGGGGCTTCCCCTTTAGTAGCGACCCGATCCTTATGGTTCGGTCGGGCCGAGCTTCGTCCAGCGGCACCTCCTCCAGCTCTTCAGCTGGTTCTTCTCGTTGCTCGGCAAAGTCCTCTCGAGCATCCAGTCCATCAACCTCGGGCATTTGGATTGCAGGCTGGTGATGAAGCACTGCCGAGCTACAGCTTGGTTTCCTCGGACTACTCCCACTCCCCATCCGGTAGGAAACTTCATTGCTAGGTGTGGGATGGAGATGGTAGCTCTAAGGGACATCAGGCCGGGTCTCCCAAAAATTGCATTGTAGGGCGACCGAAGCTTGGTCACCAGAAAATCTGTGTGGACAATGGCAACGCAAGGCAAGTCCCGCGTAGACCATCAAGGTCACGACCCCATCGGGGGTAATCACATCGCCGGTGAACCCCATTAGGGTGGAGTCCATGGCCCGGAGATTCTCCGTAAGCAGTTTCATCTTCACAAACACATCAAGATACAAAACATTGATAGAGCTCCCACTATCAAAAAGAATTCGGTCTACATCATAGTTGTTCAGATTAAGGGATACAACCAACGCATCATCATGCGGGAACTGTATCTTCCAGAGGTCGTTGTCGGAGAAGGAGAGCTCATTCGTCCCGCCACCTCGATGGGCTACCAACTGCCTCGATCACATTAATGTGGCCAGCGACCGGAGGATTCGAGGAGGAGGTTGTTGAGGCTCAGGTTGATGATCGCCCCCATTTCTTGCCACGGGTGCTCTCCTAAATTGGTCCAGCCTACCCCGCTGGATGAGCCTCTCAATTTTGTTCTTCAGCTGCTAGCACTCCTCGGTGTCATGGCCATGGTCCCGGTGGTAGCAGCAATATTTGGCGGCGTCTCTCCGGGCAGCATTCCCTCGGAGAGGAGGTGGTCGGGGGAGCTGGCGCTCTATTGCCATGAGGATCTCTGCCCTTGGGGCAGTGAGCGGAGTGAATCGGTTAAACCTCCTTGGCAGGCTCTAGGTGCGGTTCCTCGGCGGCGGCTGTGGAACCCTTTAGCGGCCAGGTGGGCTTGGCTGGCGGGCTGATCGGTGCTTGTCTGAGCCCTTGGGCTCCTTTTTCCTTGTCAGCTCGGTGCGGGTAGCTCTCCGTGATTCCTTGACTCTGGCATATTTGTCTGCCAGAGCCATCATGTTGGAGAGGTTCTGAGGGTAGCTGACCTCAGCGCCAGGTAAAAGTACTCTCCTTCAACACTCCGCCTGCTTGGGCGGACATGGCCACCTCATGATTGAGGTGGTCCACTTCCAACATGGCCATATTAAAATGGCCGAGATACTTCTTCAAGGACTCCCCCTCTCTCTGCTTAACCTCAGAGAGGGAGTCGGATCTTCGTTGGTGACGATGGCTGCTGATGAACTGGCTGATGAAGAGGTGGCTTAGCTCATCAAATGAACTAACAGAACCTGGTTTCAAAGCATTGAAACAAGTTCGAGCGGATCCCGTGAGGGTGGAAGGGAAGGCACAGCAAAGGATCGCATCTGATGCCCCGTGGAACATCATGATCATCTAAAGCTGCTGAGGTGGTCGTCAGGATCGGAGGCTCCATGGTAGGGCTCGATGGCGGGCAGCTTGACGTGGGAGGGAATCACTTCCTCCATGACCTCCATGGAGAAGGGAATGCCTAGCTCCACCTTATGCTGGAGCGGATGGGCCTGCTTGGCGGCGTCCAACTCCTGGCACATCTTCCGGAGTTGTTGGTGAATCTCCTCAGGCACGACAGGAGGGGCCGAGCGAGGAGAGAAATGAGTCAGTGTGAGTCGTGACAAGAGAACACCGGAGAGAGGGATCGAGCCTGCTGAGATCGGGGAAGATCCTTGCCATGGACCCCTTGGGGGGGCTGGCTCAGCTTCCCTAGGGCGGCGAGGGGGGTCTGCAACCCCATGCGGGCCAGAAGAAGAGATCGCTGGATGAGCGGGGGCTGCATACTCCTCAGGAGGATGCGAGACAGGTGCAGCCAGATGTCGGGCTTCAAAGCGCCCCTGGATTAGGTGGGCCAGGGCTTGGACCTGCTAGACCAGTGAGGCAAACTGGTCCTGGGTCACTGGGGCCACGGCGGCGATGGAGTCTCAACTGGCGGTGGTGGCAGCGTTACGCTACTGACCGGATCATGCCTTTGGGAGCGACCTGATCCTGGGCTTCGGAGGTAGCCTTTCTTCGGTTGGCCATGGAGAAGTTCTCTTTCAGATTGAGATCCTTGCCTCCTGGATCACAAGTTTATGGGACTTGAGGGCCCTTCCTCTAGCGCCATTTTGTTGCTGCTGAAATCTGTCCTCCGATCGAGCGTGATCAGGCTTCAGGATGGGCTCTCTCCTGGGCAGACCTGCAAAACAGTCCTCACGCGAGAGGCATTGGGGGTGGCCCTCCACGGAAGACCCTCTGACGCTCAAGTCAGCGAGGATCAGCAATCAACAAACAAGAGAAGAAGGCTCTCGCTGAAGAGTCTCTCCAGGGTGGCCTTTCGAGAGCTCTGAGTAGAGCGCTAATGATGAAAAGGGTGAGCAGAGGTAAAAGGAGAGTGTGCCAGAGAGCAAGTGTGCATACCTCAGGAGCTGGGGGACGGCTCTATTTATAGAGGATCACCTGATTCCCTGGGGGCGTCGTGGGTCCAAAAGTTGTTAGGATTTGAATATAGTTTGTTATGAGGTCAGCAAAATTCTCATCTTGTTGGTTAGAGGATCGATGGCTGGAGCTGGTTGATGTCTCGAGATTTGGTGAGTATGTAGGCTCCAGGGCTCTAGGCCACTCTAGCGGTCCTAGGCCACTCTCAGATATGATTTCTGTTTGGAATCTTACGAATTTGAACTTTCCCATGCCTGATTCTGCAGAGGTTCTTGAGTGTCCGGGTCTGGCTGGGGCATAATGATAACTCGGCTGGTGAGGCACAATTGGATAGTTCGGCTAGGGCCGAGAGACAGGGATGGCTCAGCTGGGGCCGAGAGAGATGATACAGCTCGGCTGAGGCCGAGAGATGATATAGCTCGGTTGAGGCTGGGAAATGATATAGCTCGGCTGAGGCTGAGAGGTGATATAGCTCGGCTGAGGCCGAGAGATGATGCAGCTCGGCTGAGGCCGAGAGATGATATAGCTCGGCTGAGGCCGAGAGTGTGATAGCTCGGCTGAGGCCGAGAGGTGTGATCCGCGCCTTGGGAATCCTTGGCTCGGTGAGGGGCTAAGGCGCCCCGATCTACTGAGGCTGACTTATCTCTAGCGAGTATTGTTCAGCACGTGGGAGTCAGGGTTGATCCTAACCCCTTGCACAATTATTTATGCAACGACAATTTTACCCCTCAACAATAGACAAGATCCTATTAATTTGTTAATGACTGCAATCCAGCGCTACATGGCCGTCATGGAGGGCATACAAGTGGAAAAAAAAAACGGAATAACACAACATTGAAGTTGAACGGACTAAGCTTAAATGGTAGCTAACATTATATGATGGCAAAAGATAAGGTTAGGACAGTGCAAGGAAATTAATCTCCTCGCCCGATCTATAATAGGCGCGCGTAAGGAACTTAAGTTGTTTTGGAATAAGCTAGTTCATTCGTTGTTATATAAAGCATTCATTTTTCTTGTAACGAGAGTCTACTCAGCCTCGAGGCACAATGTTGTTCCAATTAATGATGCAGTCTATAACTCACAAAAGGCACAAAGAAAATCATAACGAGTAGGAAACGGGTTTAAGCTTTTTAGAAGGCCCTTCATTGGGCAAGTACCAATTCATGGACAACATTAAAAAAAAATGCTACTGAGATAACTTATTCTTCAATCTCAGCTATGGCATGTCCTTTAGTTATTCCATCCAGTCTTTGCAATAACGTGGCAATTACTCTTCATCGAGATTGTACAAATTTCAGAGGCTAGGCTAGACGATAATTTTAAACCTGGCCCACCAAATTGAAGCTGTAGCTTAACTCAACATGATCCAACCTTAAACCACTACACCTATGCCACATTCTCAAACCTATCGATGACTGGGGAGGTCTGTGCTCAATGCCAACGAATGGGACCACGACAAAAATCGAACCATTCCAAGAATAAAGCTTGGCCGGAAATGAGGATAGGGCCCAAAAACCACATACCAGGCTACGCCGGGCCTCTCTTATTACAGCTACTTAGGAAATGTCTTTGTATACCGCCTCGTGCAGCAAGTCCTACGTGGGCTGTACCACCTCTCTTATTGGTCCATATGGATCCTGTGTGGACTGACGATGCGCGACAGAACGGTTCTGATACGATGTTACGTTCTGATCATGACGTCCATTAAAAGCGCTTCGCCTTTATTTTAAAAATAGTATGCAGACGAAAATGCCCTTCCCCTCTAGCTACTTCTACCACCATTTTTCTTGGATTACATCTGTGCAAGAAAAACTCTTTCGATTCTAAAAAATTCTTCTCCCTCGCTCTGGCTTTTGGATGCAAGGAATCAGTCCAAGGTTTGAGCAAGATCCTGAGCCCTCGCTCTGAGAGTCGGTGTTAGGTTTTCCTCCTATTTTGATTTTGGTCGAAAGAAAATATTTCAGCTTCAAGGCTGGAATACGTAGCTACCAAAGACTTCTTCATAATCTTCTGGAGAAAATGTCCAAGTAAAAAGTCCTTGTTCCCACTTCTTTTTAAAGTTCCTTTATTAGACCAACTATTTTTGTTGTTAGAGGAAGTTAATGCATTAGGAAACCGTTTAATGCGCAGGTAACATCCTTAGACCAAAACAGTTATGATATTCTGGGAGTCATACTATTTAGTGTTTAGTGTTTTTCTGCACGAATGTCAATACCTTGAGTTTAGTGTTTTGTAGCACGAATGTCTCACTCTTTTAACTAGATGTTATACCTTATGAACTGGGGTTCCGTCAGAGTGTTTCGGCCTATATTCCCTATTATTTCCTATCCATATAGCTCTAGTGTCATCATTTGACAACTCGGATCGGGTGTCCTACGATTTTTTGCATTCAGTTTCAGCTAGGATGTCCCAATATGAGAGCTGGTGATGATTGGGGTGGCTTAACGGTTACATCTGGGGTGTCGTTATATAAGTACTGGGGTGTTGAAGGTTTGTAACTGCAGTGTCGTAATGTTTCCTTGGGTGTCGTAAGTTCTATAGCTAACATTTGGAGCTAGGGTGTCGTCATTTGATAGCTCGAGTGTCGTAAGTTATTTTCTGGGGTATCGTCATGTTTACAGCTATGAGAACTGGGGTGTTGTAGGTTGTTTTCTGGGGTGTCGTAAGATGTTTTCTAGGTGTCGTAGGTTGTTTTAATCAGGAGTGTCGTTTGTTGCTATCCAAGGGTGTCGTAGCGTTTCAATCGTCATAAAAGCTACGACACCCCAGATTTACTATTAAGACATCATAGTTACAAGCCTATGACACTTGTGCTCCAAACAAATGCTGGAGAAAAGCCTCGCTGTATCGCAGAAGAAAATCAACCGAAAATCAGTGATGACACCTCAGGAAAAAAGTTGAGAGTATTGCGATGCCCAAGTTAAAGAAATAAGATACCTCTGTTAAAAAAATACGACACCCCAGTTATGCTCGGCCGAAAATCCTTCGCGACACCACAGTTCAAACATCACGACACCCTAGCGACAATGCTATGACACCAGTGCTTATAACGGACATTGAAGAAAAAGCCCATGACACTCAAGGAGGAATTCGGCCAAAAATCATTCGTGACACTACAGTTGAAACGTTACGACCCTAGCAGCAACACTACGCACCCATGCTTATAACCTTCGCGATCGAAAAGGCCTGCAGTGTCGTAATGTTTTCTTGGGTGTCGTAAGGCTGGGGTATCGTCAGATTATTTCAGAGGTGTCATAAGTTCTATAGCTAACATTTGGAGCTAGGGCATCATTTGATAGCTCGGGTGTCGTAAGTTGTTTTCTAGTGTGTCGTCATGTTTATAGCTATGAGAACTGGGGTGTCATAAGATATTTTCTAGGATGTCATAGGTTGTTTTCTCGGGTGTCGTAGGTTGTTTTCTCGGGTGTCATAATTCTCTGTGATGTATTTAATTGTTAATAGGTGTCATAGTTTTAATCAGAGTGTCGTTTGTTGCTTTCTGGGGTATCGTAGGTTGTTTTCTGGGGTGTTTTAAATGTTAAGACACCCGTGCTTTATAATGGTCGCTGGAGAGAAGGCCCGTGACACCCCAAGAGGAATTTGTCTGAAAATCTTTGCGATACCTAAGTTGAAACGTTATGATACCCTAGCGACAATGCTACGACACCCATGCTTATAACCTTCGCAATCTTCGTTTGTTGCTTTCCGGGGTATCGTAAGTTATTTTTTGGGGTGTCTTTAACTGCTAAAGGGTGTCGTTATTTTTTATATGGGGTGTCGTAAGTTGTTTCATGGGGTATTGTTAGTTCCTGCCTAAACAGTTTCAGCTAAGACACCCGTGCTTATAACGAACGCTGGAGAGAAGGCCCGCGACACCCCGAGAGGAATTCGCTCAAAAATCTTTGCGACACCCTAGTTGAAACGTTATGACACCCTAGCGAGAATGCTACGACACCCATGTTTATAACCTTCGTGATCTTCATTTATTGCTTTCCGGGTGTCGTAGGTTATTTTATGGGGTATCTTTAACTGCTAAAGGGTGTCGTTATTTTTTATATGGGGTGTCGTAAGTTGTTTCATGGGGTGTCGTCAGTTCCTGCCTAAACAGTTTCAGCTACGGTGTCGTAATATGTGAACCTTGGTGTCGTTAGGCCCTATCTCAATGTCTTATTATTGGCCCAGATGGTAACCCAAGAGGGGGGTGAATAGGGTTCTTTAAAAAAATTTAACTCTTTGAAAATAATTAGATTGATATGAAAGTGCTCAGGTAAAATCTAAGCACAAATAAAGAAGATAGAGAGAGAGATAGATGCACGGCAAACACAAAGATTTTATAGTGGTTCGGTGTATCCAATACCTACGTCCACTCCTAAGCAACACTTGGGTCCACACTATAATCCCACTGATTACAGTCGAGTTATTTTACAAGCTCACAACTCCAACTTATTGTTTTACCCGGGATCACAACAAACCTAGCCAGTTTTTCTGTGCTCACCAGCACACAACCCAAACCCAAGCTAACATTAGCTTATCCCGAGGTAAACTACCTCCACTAATTCAATCCCCCTGATTGAATTAGCAAACAATAATTTAGAAATAATGTTTACAATACAAAACAGCTCCTCAAATGAGCAAATATGCAATTTAAATGAACAAGGATTAGAAAAGCATGTTTGAAGCGATTTGAATGTGAGATTTTTTCTTTTCTTTTTTTCCTCTTCTCTTTTGAATGGTTAAATCAAGCTTCAACTCTGATTCTTCATAGAAAGTTGTTGTAGATAAGTTGAAGAAAAAGGGGCTTTTGAGCTTCTTCTTTTCTCCTTTGAAAATCCTCCGAAATTGATCTTTGAAGGCTTTGATTTCTTTTGAATCTCTCTTCACATAATAGACATGGATTCAGAGATTTCTCTTTAAAAATTTCTCTCTCTTTTTCACTTATTTTTTTTCGATTTTCTCTCTATTTTTCTTCTCTCTTTTTTTCAAATGGACGGATGCCCCCTTTTATAGATTTCTTAATCCAAGATTAGGTGAGAAAATAGCCGTTACAAGGTACTTGGATTGCTTCTACCCGCAAAGAAATATAGCCATTAGAGATTAGGTGGAAAAATATTACCGTTAGAGTCCATTCTGACAATTTGAAATCCGTTCCTGACAGGTTGGAGTCGGCTCCAACTTTGCATGTGTCGGCTCCAACTCGGGTTTTCAAAAATGGAAATAAAAAGTTCGTTGGAGAGTCGGCTCCGAAAAAGTGATGTGTCGGCTCGGCGCATTTAGGTATCGGCTCCAATATCTGAGGGTGTCGACTCTAATGATGTCTTAAAAATATGCTCTTTGTTCTCAGGTTAGAGTCGGCTCCAGAAAATTTAGGTGTCGGCTCCCGAACTCTAGGTGTCGGCTCTAAAAACTGACACAGAAAGCACTCCTCTGTATCTCAGGTTAGAGTCAGCTCTAGAGTTTCAGGGGTCGACTTCAAACCGTGCCAAAAACTTAGAATTGTTCTGATACGCCCTGGTGTCGGCTCCGGACACAGTGGGTGTCGACTCCAAGTTCTGAACTTAAATATTTTCTATTTAAAACTTAATTCAAAACTGATTTTATGTATTATTTGAATAATTAAACATTCTTAATCCCTGAAACACTTCTCAAATTTATCAGAAACACAATGAATATACTCATGGCTTTTGTTAATCATCAAAATCAATAATTGGGTCAACAATCTCCCCTTTTTGATGATGACAAAAATTGAGTATATGTATGATTAAACAATGAAAGTTTCAAAGCAGAGATAAGTTCTCATAGTTAAGCTCCCCTGAATGAGGTAGCTCCCCCTATGATATTCAAATTAACATCTTCTCTTCCCTTATCATTAAAACTCATGCAATTAAGTTCATTCAATGCTTGATACCAATTAATCAAATTCATTCATTAAGTTTATTCAATGCATATACAATTATCTTCTCTCCCCCTTTTTTGTTATCAACAAAAAGGTTAAGAAAAGATTCATTTAGCTTAAATTAACATCAATCATTCTTTCTTCCCTCTTTATAAAAGTTTAAACATAAGAATCAATAATCTTTGAACAGAACAATGTTAACTTCAAAATGCATTCATTGAGTAAAAAGTCATTCAAAATGTTCATTAATTCATTGCAAAATACATCATTACACTTCATCAAAGTATCAAGTCATTACAACATCAAAATACTTCATTACTTCAAAATACAAACTAAACTTCAAAGAGTAAGTACATCAAAATGTAAATTAAACATCAAAAGCTAATAACATCAAAATCTAAGATGTCTTTTGAGCTCTTCTAAGATCTTTCCCATTCCTTTACTTTGGATTCTGATAAAATCATTTAGTCTTCTGTCAATAAGATCATATGCAACTGTAATTTTCTCTTGTAACTCTGCATTGCTCTTAGAATAAGTATCATAATCTCCTCCGATGTCCTTGATCTTCTCAAAAATATGCATTAAATCACACTTCAGGGCTTCAGAAGAAGTTCCAAGGGAGGATTTGATTTTGTTCACTTTGTCTTCTAAGGAGTAAAATACTTCTCTTATACCCATAAGTCTATTATCAAACTCAATTTTCATTTTAACTTCATGATCCAAAAATAAAGATCTCAACTGCTCCATCTGAATCTCAGAAAAACCAACAGAGGGCTGAACAGAAGCTAAAGGAGCAGGTGTAGGAGCAGAAGGTGTTGGACAGCTGGGGCTAGGTGACATATGCCTCACTGAGGGCTCTACCTCCGAAGTGTCGTGGGCTTCAGTATCCATCTCTACTGCCCTGTCATCCATGCTTCCTTTCCTCTCCCAGTTTCCATTGATTTTAATGAATCCCATCCGGTGCAATGTGGCTTTGTTGTAGTAATCAGTGTGTCTTAAGCTTTTCATGGGCTTATTATCTAATATGCTAACTCCTTGGCTTTGGAAAACCATGGTCAAAATCATGCCGTATGGAAGGGTAAATCTCTTCTTGCCTCTAGCCTTGGCCATATACCAAATCATCATCCCCGGTAGATTGATTGGTTGGCCGGTAACCACTGAGTCCATCACTAGTATGTACCTTTCAGAAACATACTCGAAACGGCCGGTCTTAGGAAACAAAATCCTACTACAGATGTTGTGTAATAGCCTAAGCTCCAAGGGCAACTGGTTAGCCCTAACTTCTTCAAATTCTGCGACATCTCTGCCAAGCATTCTAGACAATGCCACTCCTCTATCGCTACGGGCATTAGCAATCACTCCAGAGATAGGTATATCTAACAATCTTCCCAAAATTTCTGAGGTAACATGAACCCTAGTTCCTCTAACAAAACTGATAAGGCCGCCATCTCCTCTAGAAAGGTTCAATAGAAATCCTTAACGAGGGCAGGATAGGTGGGTACATCCAAAGAGCATACCTTTTTCCCAACCCATGTCCTTAATTTGCTTGCCAATGGTGAAACCATCATCTTCAAAAAATTCGAAATCGACTTTTCTTCCCATGTAATCACTCTTCCCACTAAAACATCAACATGAGGAGAAGAAGGACCTGGTACAGTACGGGGCATTGAGGACGAAGAAGTGGAATCCAAGCTAGGCGAGGGCTGACGGGCAGGACGCCTCATTGTCCTCTTCCTTGTCGCCATGGGAGCTCCAAAGATCGATCCTCTTCGCTTTGGTGCCATAGAATCCTAGGGAATGGTAGATTTGAGAGATTCTAGGTTTAGGGAGGCTTGGAGAGGCTTTGGAGAGAGATTGGAACTGATTGGGGTTGAATAGGGATGAAAAGGTGTTGACTCGGCCCTAAAATAGTCAAATTGGGACCACAAGGTGTCGGCTCCCGCAAAGTCGGGTGTCGCCTCCAAGTCGCTAACACAGTTAGTGCCCGAATTGGAGTCGGCTCCGCTAAGATGGGTGTCGGCTCTAAGGTCTCAGACCGAGAGCGACACAGAAGAGGTGTTGACTCCACTGACTAGGGTGTCGACTCCAAGATAGTTTCAGAAAAAAAAAAAGTTTCAAGGATCTAAAACTTGTCAAAAGAAAATCAATAAATTTTGGATAAAATTCTTTGGAATGTGGTGAATCAAATGGTTCAAATATCTAGATGAAATGTCCTTAGAATCATGAAAGAATTTTTAAGAAATTAATTGAATTCTAGATAGTCATTCTTAGGGGTTTCAAAATCAATCCAATGGGTCAAAATCCCTAACTCTCCTCTAAGATAACAAAATATCTCTTCACTAAGGGGTTTTGTAAATATGTCAGCTAATTGTTCCTCAGTACAAACATAATCAAGACAAATGTTACCATTAGCTACATGTTCTCTAATAAAATGATATCTTATTTCAATGTATTTTGTTCTTGAGTGTTGAATTGAATTTTTAGTTAAGTTTATTGCACTAGTGTTATCACATATAATAGGAGTTTTATCAAGTGTTATGCCATAATCTTCAAGTTGTCGCTTAATCCAAAGGATTTGAGCACAACAACTTCCAGCTGCAACATATTCAGCTTCAGTAGTAGATAATGCGACTGAATTTTGCTTTTTGCTAAACCAAGAGATTAAGTTACTTCCTAAAAATTAGCATGCACCACTTGTACTTTTTCTATCCAATTTACAACCACATAATTAGAATCAGAATAAGCAATTAAATTTAGTGTTGAGTCTCTAGAATACCATAATCCTACATTTTTAGTTCCACTTAAATATCTAAGTATTCTTTTTACAGCTATTAAGTGAGATTCTTTAGGTTCAGACTGATATCTAGCACATAGACAAACAGCAAACATTATATCAGGTCTACTTGTTGTTAAGTAAAGTAGAGATCTGATCAAACCTCTATAATGTTTTTGATCAACTTTCTTACCATCTTCATCTTTATCCAGTTTGCATGAAGGACTCATTGGTGTTCCGAGAGGTTTGACTTGTTCCATACCAATTTTTTGAGAATTTCTTTTGTGTACTTTGTTTGGTTGATGAAGATTCCCTCTCTCTCTTGTTTGATTTGTAGTCCTAGGAAGAAGTTGAGTTCTCCCATCATGCTCATCTCGAATTCACCCTGCATTAACTTAGCAAATTCTTGACACAAGAGATTGTTAGTAGCACCGAATATAATATCATCTACATATATTTGTACTATTAATAAATCTTTGTCTTTTCTTTTCAAAAATAAGGTTTTATCAACATTTCCTTAGAAAAATTATTTTTAATTAAAAATTTACTTAATATCATACCAAGCTCTAGGTGCTTGTTTTAAACCATAAAGTGCTTTGTGTAATTTAAAAACATGATTTGGAAATTCATGATCTTTAAAACCTGGTGGTTGTTCAACAAAAACTTCCTCATTTATAAATCCATTTAAAAATGCACTTTTAACATCCATTTGAAATAAATTGATATTCATATGACATGCAAATGCAAGTAATAGTCTAATTGCTTCTAATCTAGCTACAGGTAGAAAAGTTTTATCAAAATCAATTCCTTCTTCTTGATTATATCCTTTTGCAACTAATCTAGCTTTATTTCTAACTACTATGCCATTTTCATTAATTTATTTCTAAATACCCATTTAGATCCTATAACAGAATGACCTTTGGGTCTATCAACTAAGGACCATATTATTCTAGTAAATTGATTTAATTCCTCTTGCATAGCTAACATCCAATTACTATCTTTTTTGGCTTCTTCGATAGTTTTAGGCTCAATTTGAGATACAAATGCAAGATGATTATTGATATTTCTTATTGATGATCTAGTTCTTACACCTTGATATGGATCACCTATAATCAATTCCTTTGGATAACCATAGGCATATCTCCAATCTCTAGGAAGATCTACCTCATTATGATTAGTATCAATAACATCAACCCTAGAGAATCATCATCTTTAGCTTCTTGTTCATGGTCTGAAGATACATCTATATCTAATTTTTCAATATCTCTCTCTAGCAAATTTGTATCTTCCTCATCATCAATCTTTTCTGAACTTGATGCTAAAGACTCATCAAAACTACATGAATAGATTCTTCTACAATTAAGTTCCTCTTGTTAAATACTCTAAGGCTTTACTAGATGTTGAATATCCTAAGAATATGCCTTCATCAGATTTTGCATCAAACTTCCCAAGATTGTCTTTACCATTATTATGAATGAAACATTTACAACCAAATGCATGAAAATAACTAATGTTTGGTTTCCTATTATACCATAATTCATAAGGAGTTTTCTTAAGGATTGGTCTAATTAAAGCTCTATTAAGGATTTAACATGCTGTGTTTATAGCTTCCGCCTAGAAGTACTTTGGGAGTTGGGTTTCACATAGCATGGTACGGGCCATGTCTTCTAAAGTCCTATTCTTTTTTCTACGACTCCATTTTGTTGGGGTGTCCTAGGTGCAGAGAAATTATGATGAATGCCATTTTCAATACAAAAATTTTTAAATAGATGATTTTTAAATTCTGTGCCATGATCACTTCTAAGAGACACTATAGTAGTGTTTTTCTCATTTGTGACTTTCTTGAAGAATTTTAGAAATATCGAGAAAGTCTTATCCTTGTGAGCCAAAAATAATCCCAAGTGAATCTAGAATAATCATATACTATCACAAGACCGTATTTCTTTTTCCTAGACTAGTGGTTCTAGTAGGTCCAAAAAGGTCCATATGAAGTAGCTCTAGTAGCCTAGAAGTGGAAACAACATTTTTAAATTTAAAAGAATTTCTAGTTTATTTTCCAAATTGACATGCATCACAAATTCTGTTATTTTCAAAATCTAGTTTTGGGAGTCCTTTAACTAAATCCATTCTAATTAATTTTAAAATTAGGTGTGTGCTTGCATGACCTAATCTACGATGCCATAGCCATCCAATCTCATTTACATTAGCATTATCAGCAACTAAGCAATGATTACTAGTAGATAAATTATCTAAATCAATTAAGTATACATTGCCATTTCTATTTCCAATAAATACAATGCTATTGTTAATAGGATTAGAAATAGTGCAGATAGAAGCTTCAAATGAAACTTTGAAACCTTTATAACACAATTGGCTAATGCTAATTAAATTATGCTTTAAACCATCAACATATAAAATATTCTCAATAAAGATGGATGGAGTTATTTGAATTTTACCAAGGCCCATAATTTGACCTTTGCCATTGTCTCCAAAAGTAATAACTCCTCCTCTTTCATCTTCAAGGGTGATGAATTGATCCTTGTCACCCGTTATGTACCTTGAGCAGCCACTATCAAGATACAACTTTTGTTTTGATCCTTTGGCCGCAAGACACTCCTGCAAAATAATCAAATCTTATGTTTAGGTACCCAAGCTTTCTTGGGTCCTTCATGGTTGTAGCAATAAAAATTGTTCCTTTTGAAACCCATATTTTCTTGCCTTTAATATTTAAATTCTTATTAGTTTTTCTAAAATTGTATTCATAAGATTTATGTCCTTTCTTGTTGCAATGATAACATGAAATATCATTTTTGGTTGTTTTCTTAATAAAGAAATTATTTGCAAATTTTTGTTTCATATGAGGTCTATAACCTAATCGGGCTTTATCAAAAACTGCACTTTGATTACTTAAAAGTAAATTTAATTTTTCTGAGCAATATGTTAATTTATCAATAATATTTTTATACTTATCAACTTCTTTCTTTAAATTAATGTTTTCATTGAAAATTAATTCTTTTTCTTTTAGAAAACCTTCCTTTTCAGCTTTTAAATCTTTAATTTCAAGAGTTAATTCATTTTTCTCTTTAAGAAGATTTAAATTTTAATTTTCAAAGATTTGTTTTTCTTTTTCAAAATTTTGAAGTCACTAACTAACTTATTAAATGCCTCATATAGTTCATCAAATGTAAAATCATGAGTTTCAGAACTTACCTTATCGTTGTTTGCCATAAAACAAATGTTTGCAACTTCTTTTTGTTCCTCCTCAGAAGAGGATTCTTTGCTATCACTCCATGTTGCAACATATGCCTTCTTCTTCTTCTTGTAACCCTTCATTAATTGAGGACACTCAGGCTTCTTACACTCATAACATGTCAAGGGTTCTTTTTCTTTTTCTTTGTCCTTCTCTTTCTCCTTTTCTCCTTCCATTTTTGTTCCAAACTTTCTCTTATGGAAGGGTCTCCTTCTTTGCATAAATTTCTTAAATTTTCTAGCAAGGAGAGCTATCTCATCATCATCATCCTCCCTGCTACTTTCTTCAATTTCTGCAGCCTTGAGTGCAATGGTTCTCTTCTTTTTGACATCTTCCTCTTGATGTTGCTTCATTGTCAGCTCATGAGTCATCAAGGATCCAAGTAGTTCCTCCAAAGGTAGAGCATTCATGTTTTTGGCTTCTTGGATTGCAGTCACCTTGGCTTCCCATGATCTTGGAAGAACCTAAGAATTTTGCGCACCAATTCAGAATTAGTATAAGTTTTTCCTAGACTTTTTAAACCATTCACAATATCAGTGAATCTAGTGTACATGCATGTGATTGATTCAGTTTGTTTCATGCTAAACAATTTATATTTATGCACTAAAATATTAATTTTAGATTCTTTAACTTGATTAGTACCCTCATGGGTAACTTCTAATCTATCCAAATTTCTTTTGCAGAAATACAAGTAGAAATGCGATTAAACTCATTAGCATCTAAAGAACAATAAAAACATTCATGGCTTTAGCATTGAGCTGAGCCAACTTCTTATCATGTTCATCCCATTCCGTTTTTGGCTTAGAATCACCATGTTATCTACTCTTATTGTGGGTGTGTAAGGACCATTTACTATGATGCCCCATAGGTCATAGTCAAGTGCTTGAATAAAAATTTTCATTCTAGCTTTTCAATAGCCATAATTTGTACCATTAGATAAAGGAGGTCGATTAGTGGATTGACCTTCTGAAAAAGATGATCCAACTTGAGCTGTCATTTGGATCTTTGACTCTTGATCGTTAGATCAAATAAAAATGAGCACAGGCTCTGATACCAATTGTTGGCCCAGATGGCAACCCAAGAGGGGGGTGAATTGGGTTCTTTTAAAAAATTTAACTCTTTGAAAATAATTAGATTGATATGAAAGTGCTCAAGTAAAATCTAAGCACAAATAAAGAAGATAGAGAGAGAGATAGATCCACGGCAAACACAAAAATTTTATAGTAGTTCGGTGTATCCAACACCTACATCCACTCCAAGCAACACTTGGGTCTACACTATAATCCCACCGATTACAGTCGAGTTGTTTTACAAGCTCACAACTCCAACTTGTTGTTTTACGGGATCACAACAAACCCAGCGATTTTTCTGTGCTCACCAGCACACAACCCAAACCCAAGCTAACCTTAGCTTATCCCGAGGTAAACTACCTCCACTAATTCAATCCCCTGATTGAATTAGCAAACAATAATTTAGAAATAATGTTTACAATACAAAACAGCTCCTCAAATGAGCAAATATGCAATTTAAATGAACAAGGATTAGAAAAGCCTGTTTGAAGCAATTTGAATGTGAGCTTTTCTTATTTTCTTCTTTTCCTCTTCTCTTTTGAATGGTTGAATCAAGCTTCAGCTCTGATTCTTCACAGAAAGTTGTTATAGAGAAGTTGAAGAAAAAGGGGCTTTTGAGCTTCTTCTTTTTCCTTTGAAAATCCTCGAAATTGATCTTTGAAGGCTTTGGATTTCTTTTGAATCTCTCTTTAGATAATAGACGTGGATTCAGAGATTTCTCTTTGAAAATTTCTCTCTCTTTTTCACTTGATTTTTCTGATTTTCTTTCTATTTTTCTTCTCTTTTTTTCAAACGGACGGATGCCCCCTTTTATAGATTTCTTAATCCAAGATTAGGTGAGAAAATAGCCGTTACAAGGTACTTGGATTGCTTCTACCCGCAAAGAAATATGCCGTTAGAGATTAGGTAGAAAAATATTACCGTTAGAGTCCGTTCTGATAATTTGAAAATGTTCCTGACAGGTTGGAGTCGGCTCCAACTTTGCATGTGTCGGCTCCAACTCAGGTTTCCAAAAATGGAATAAAAAGTTCATTGGGGAGTCGGCTCTGAAAAGTGATGTGTCGGCTCGGCGCATTCAGGTGTCGGCTCCAATATCTGAGGGTATCGACTCTAACGATGTCTTAAAAATACGCTCTCTGTTCTCAGGTTAGAGTCGGCTCCAAAATTTTAGGTGTCGGCTCCCGAACTCCAGGTGTCGACTCCAAAAACTGACGCAGAAAGCACTCCTCTGTATCTCAGGTTAGAGTCGGCTCCAGAGTTTCAGGGGTCGACCCTAAACCATACCAAAAACTTAGAATTGTTCTGATATGCCCTGGTGTCGGCTTCGGACACAGTGGGTGTCGACTCCAAGTTCTGAACTTAAATATTTTCTATTTAAAACTTAATTCAAAACTGATTTTGTGTATCATTTGAATAATTAAACATTCTTAATCCCTGAAACACTTCTCAAATTTGTTAGAAACACATGAATATACTCATGGATTTTGTTAATCATCAAAATCAAAAATTGGGTCAACACTTATGAATGGGTGTCATCATTTTATAGCTTCGGTGTCTTTTTTGTAAACTGGGGTGTCATGACTTCTGAATTCGGTTGTTGTGTTGTCGTATTTCTTCAACTGAGGTGTGGTATTTTTTTAACCTTGGTGTCCTAAAGCTTTGTCATGATATATTGACAGCTAAATCTATGGATATAATTGTTCATGACTATATGCCTGTATATCCATAGACGATGCTGAAATTATAGATCGGAAAGAAATCGAGCACACTCCCGGCTGTGCACCTTCACCCATCGCTCCAAATGCAGGGGATGATACTGTAGCTCCTCAAACTGGAATGGAATTAATTCAGCAGATGATGTATATACTTTCTACAATGGATACGCAAAAAGAGTTGGTTTTGGAATCACAATAGTGTGTAGCAGGGCCAACAACAACAAACAACTTTGCTTCAAGCACTAGCGTGTTGGAGGCAAGGAAAATCTAGAAAAACAGAGAAGAGTATGAATCATAGGGATATTGGGAAAGTTGATTGTATGGCATCCATAAAAACAAGACTGAATGTTACAAGTGGTAAGTGGATATTGGTTGAGGTTTCTCTAGAACATAATGATAAGTCTATTTATTATCCCAATTTAACTATTAAAATAAATATTAATTACTTTAAATTTATTAAGAATTGATACTTTTTTATTTATGTTTGCAGAAAAGAAGCCTATAGATGGAAAGAGCTCAATTTTTGGAGTCCAATGATGCAGATGACACTCAAATCAAGATTCGGTTTGCCCAAAAAGGAAGAAAGAGATGATTTCACATGATTCCGGTGCAAACTAAGGCAAATGATGTTGAACGGATGGCTGAGAAATTTTCTCACAATATCTGAATGATCTTGTGCGTCTGATTGACTCCAACTTTGATTAGAAGGAAACCCTAGACGAGCTCTATAAAAGGAGGACCTCAGGCAGTAGTTAGGAGAGGAGTTTCTACAAAGCTCTTTTTATTCTTCTTTTATTTAGATTATTGTATTTAGGTCTGGAGAGAAAAATTATGGAGGGGATGTTGGCAGCAGCAATGCGTGGCTAGATTCCTTCAACTTGAGATGATGATGAAGCCTGTAATCAGGTTTTATCTTTCTTTTTGTTCTTAATTTCTATGCAATAAAAGTTATGCTCTTATTTATTATATCTTTTGAGTTATTTTTCTGATCGAGGTTTTGATCTGGCATACGCGGCCTGTACTCTCTATCGATGTACCGTGATCTCAGGATATGATACGTGCCTAAGAGAGACAGATCGTAGTATGATAGATTAGACCCTTTACCTTGCAATTATTAGATAGTTTATACTCTAAGAGGACGTGCAGTGATCTCCTGATACGGTCCGTGCCTGACAAGAGATAAATTATTCTAATTTTAAATTTATAAAAATTATTACTATTGCAACATTAAAAAAAGAAGATAAAACCTATTTGCATGGTGGATTCGGATTCCTGGGTTGCTTCTCATGCTATTTGAATTTTGTTAATTAATTAGTTGTTATCTTTTAATAATCGCTATTATTAATATAATCCTTAATAGATAAATTTTCTTTTTCTCTTTCGTGAAATAATTGCCCTTGATCCCCGAGGTACGATCCCGATTCACCACTAGCTATAGTAGTGAGTAGGTTTTATTTTTGACCGTCAATAACAGCGATTAAATTTTGGCGCCGTTGCCGGGATCCAGGCACGATTACTTCACGAAAAAAAAATAGTACAAATTTTTTCATAATTTTATTCTTAATTTTTTTTTATTTCATTATTATTCATGCTTCTATATAAAAGAAAAGAGTAAAAAAAATCCTTTTTGTTGAATAGTTATTCTCTCTTTAGCTTATTACTTTTTTTTAGTTACCTTAATTGTTAGATTTTCTTTTTCTTTTTTTTAACATAAAAAATTACTTTCCTTCTTATCACAAATCCACTTTTAACCTAATCAACTTTTCCTTTTAATTAACTTACCTTAAAAGAACGTGAAAGAAAACCCTAAGACACTTTCCATAAAACATAATTAATTTAAAAAAAAAAATAATAATAATACATAAATAAAATAAAAAAATATTTTATTTCTATGCTTAGATTGACTTAGGTAAATTTATTTTCTGCGAAACTCAAAATTTTTTCAATGACATCTCATAATTTATTAAAAAAATTAAAAACTTAATCACAAAAATCTAAAAAAAAAGTAATTAGATTAATTTTGTTTGATAATTTTAAAGCTGGACATCTGCTTGTTACACAGCATTTTCATAATTAACTTTAAGGGCACAAACCCTTAATCAAGATAAGGTGGGGAGTTGATCACCCTTTCTTGGCCCACAAATCACATCCTTCATTTTGCATTAACCCAAGCCTTTAACTCTAAAATTAACTAGACTCAGCCCTAAGGAACTTGAGCTCAATAGGACAAGACATCCGAAAGAGTTGGACCGGGTCGGGATTGACTGCTTAACTGGTGTCTAGAAAAGGAAAGTGGTTACTTAATTGGTTCCGTTCGCTACCTAGTAAGCACGGGAGGACTCCCACTGACCTTACCCTTAACTAGCTAGTTGATTAGTTAATTTTTGAGTTGGAGGGCTCCAAGGCAGTCTTAGAAGTTAGGAGCTATTTAGATCTAGGTTAAACCTAGGGTAGAAAGTCTAATCTGTGTTAACTTGATTGCTAATAATTATCAAACCATAACTAAATTATTCATTGCTCTTAGTTCTAGAAATCTTTTAGGATATTTTCTTTAGAATCTTCTCCTTTCTCTTCTATTATATTAGTTAAAAAAAATTGAATTACTGTTTGCTTTAGAGTGTATTGGTAGGGTATATGCTTTGTTGCCGATCGTTAAAACCCAACCACATACCCTTAAACCTTGAAATAGAGAGAACTTGTAGAGCAAACAGAACACGCATTATGGATCTTAATCAAGAAAATAATCCACCACATCAATTGAAGGAGTACTTCGCCCCTTCACAATATACATATTCACCATGCATACAAGTACCCCAGTAGAGGCTGTCCAATATAAAATTAAGTCCAGTATAATCCAAATGTTACCAGCTTTCCATGGATTTACAAATGAAGATCCCTATAAACACTTAGATGAATTTTGGAAAATTTGCTCAACTATCAAGATTCAAAATTTCTCCGATGAGGCACTTAGGCTTAAGTTATTCCCTTTCTCCCTAAAAGATAGAGCCAAGTATTGGTTAAATTCACTAGACATTATAATTTCAACTTGTGACCAACTTCAGAGGGAATTTCTTAAGAAATACTTTCCTATAGGAAAAACGAATCAAATTAGAAAAGCCATAACCAATATTTCTTAGTTAGAGGGAGAAATGTTTCATGAAACATGGGAGAGATTAAAAGAATTAACTAGGAAATGTCCGCACCATGTATTACCTAAATGGCATTAGTTCAATGCTTTTATGATGTATTGTCAGAAAGGCATCGACAAATGGTGGATGCCTCATGTGGAGGAACATTTATGCTAAAAAATGAATAAGGCATGGCAGCTTTTTGAAACTCTAAGGGAAAATTTCTAGTACCACATGTCTTCTGCCTGTAGAGATCCTCCCACAGAACCTAAGAGAGGGGGAATATACAACATAGGTCAGTCTATAGACATCTCTATCAAAATTGATGAACTATCCCAAAAACTTGATCAAATTCTACAAGTTGGAAACACCTCTTCCCCATCTGCTCAATTACATGAGGTTTGTATAATCTGTTCGAGTCCGACCCATTCTATAGGTGAATGTCCAGCCGCGTACCAATTTCCTGAGCTTATTCAAGAGCAAGCCTACCAAGCCCAAACCCGAATGGCTCCAAGACCAAAAAATGGTCCATATTCAAATACTTACAATCCTACCTGGCAAAATCACCCAAATTTTTATGAAAACCCCAACCTATCATCATTCCAACATTAATTAGGCCTAACCATCAGGAGACCCAATTTAGAAGCATGTCGTATTCCCAATATCCAAGTGCTCCTCAACATTCACCAAATAATTATAATCCTACTTTCGAAGAGAAGGTGTTACAAGCATTGAAAGGGCTAGAAATGAATACTCATCTTTTTTCACTCATACACACAATCCATTACAAAACTAGAAACCCAGATAGGTCAACTAGCCACAGCATTCATGGAAATAGAATGGGGTAAGCTACCAGTCAGCCCGAAGCTAACCCTAGGAACCTAAACATCCAAGGATCCAAACAAGGAGCCCAGATTAGCCAACTAAGTGTCATTCATACATTAAGATCTAGGAAACAAATAGATAATCAGGTGGATACATATGAAGAAGAAGAATTAGAAGTCCCATCACTTGAACAACTTATTGAGCTGGGTCAGCCCGAAACACCTGAAGCATCAAGTCTAATGTAATGCCCAACCCACCAGTTGAGCCCATGTCAGAAGAAGATAAACAAAAAATTAGGGTTGTAGCACCATTCCCAAATAGACTTAAGTCTAATCAAAATTTACCCCAATTTGATAAGATTTTGGAGGTCTTTAAGCAAGTTAAAGTGAACATCCCTTACTGGACATGATCCAACAAGTCCCGGCCTATGCCAAATTCCTTAAGGATCTATGTACCAAAAAGAAGACCACCAATATGCCCAAGAAAGCCTTTCTGGCAGCCAGTGTGAGCTCTTATCTATCAAACCACATGCCAGTAAAATACAAAGGTCTAGGGTCACCCACTATTTCATGCATTATGGGAAACACCCTCATAAATAGGGCTCTATTAGACTTAGGGACAAGGTTTAATATATTGCCATACTCTATATATGAGCAACTAGGGTTAGAAGAACTAAAGCCTACGAAAATGATCCTACAACTAGCTGATCACTCTTTGAAAGTACCCAAAGGAATAGTAGAGGATGTATTGATCAAAGTTGGTAACTTATCTACCCATTGGACTTTGTGATTTTAGAAACTGAACCGTGACAAACCCAAAAAGCCACATCCCAATGATTTTAGGTAGACCATTTTTGGCCACATCTAATGCCCTAATTAATTGTCGAAATGGATTAATGAAACTCTCCTTTGAAAATATGTCAATTGATCTTAATATTTTTAATCTTACCAATACATCAAACGAGCGACTCAAATTATGTTCAGGATACTGGTTATGATCCAATTGACCTTAGTGATAAAAAGCTTGACCTAGAAACCTCCATAAACCAAGATGGGGAGCAAATTAATGAGGTTACTATAATTGATGAAAAATTAAGATGGAAACTTCCAACTGAACCACTAGAGAAAGTACCTAAACCATTACCCAAACCATCAATAAAGGAAGCACCCATATTAGAACTCAAACCACTTCCCAAGCATCTCAACTATGCATATCTAGGTCCATCAGAAACCCTACCTGTGATTATTTCAACCGATCTAGACTCCTTACAAGAAGGAAAACTATTGAATGAGAATAAAGAAGCGTTAGGATGGACCATGGCTAACATAAAAGGGATTAGCCCCTCAATCGTTCAACATAGGATTCACTTAAGGGAGAAAACCAAGCCTATAAGAGACCCCCAAAGAAAACTTAAACCAACCATAAAGGAAGTAGTAAGGGAAAGATCATCAAACTCCTTGATAATGGTAATCAAAGTGAGCCATAACGTCTAGCTGAAGACGTTAAACTTAGCGCTTTTTGGGAGGCAACCCAAAATTTTTATGTTCTAACCTTTATTTCATGATTCTTATTTTTAGGAATAAGAGACTACTCCGTACGGTCACTCCTAACATTACACGAGGCATATCTCGTCCAGGTGGTGTTTCTCTTATTTTATTCTTCTTTACTCATTGAGGACAATGAGAATTAAGTTGGGGGGTAAGAGAAACCTTTTTGAAAAATATTTTGAAAACACATTGACATTTTTTGAAAATTTTAAATTTTTATAAATCATGTGTTGTGAAAGAAATTCTTGAGTAAATTAACTAGGAAAAGGTAATAGAGTTAGAAAGTATTGGTTAATTACCATAGAGAGCCAAGGAGTAGACTAGCTAGTCAAACTTTTAGTAACCTACTTAGGTCATCTAAAGGCTATATTAGCACTTCCATTGCACATGCACACTAACGAGGTAAATTAGGTATTAGTTGTAAGGTCAATTGGAGATTCAATTATTACTAAAATTGGTAATTAATATATACCCTAATGAGAGATACTTGAATTTAAGGAAAGAGCTACCTGCCTGATAAATAAATAAATAAATAAATATAAATAAAAAAAATCTAAACATTGGTTTCTTATCGAGTAACCGGGCACCTTCGCCTAAGTAAGTATTGTTGTTTGCATCAAAAAATGGGCAATGAAGATATCGCTAAAAAAATTAAAAATAAATAAATAAATAAATAAATAATATATATCAGACAGTGTAAAAGCTACCTCAGGTCATGTGCTTAATTTGAGGGTGTATAAAAAAAATTGATCAAAGTAAGTGATAAGCAAAGATACCATTGTTTCTTACAAGCTAATACCGAAATGCTAAGTTAGCCATCACAAACATAAGTGCTATATATCTATAGATGAACTCTAAGAAAGTTTCTGATAGTTCTGATAGTAAAATTTACTTCAAAAACTCAATACTTAGTTAGTGATACTGGCTATCTTCTTTCAACCTTAAGCCTAAATTTAATTTTGCAAAAGAGAATTTTAGTGACGCATGGTTTTATTTTAATTACATTGCTAAGGGACTAGTAATGATTAAGTTGGGGGGTATATAAGTCTATTTATTATCCCAATTTAACTATTAAAATAAATATTAATTACTTTAAATTTATTAAGAATTGATACTTTTTATGGATGTTTGCAGAAAAGAAGCCTATAGATGGAAAGAGCTCAATTTTTGGAGTCCAATGATGCAGATGACACTCAAATCAAGATTCGGTTTGCCAAAAAGGAAGAAAGAGATGATTTCACATGATTCCTGGTGAAAACTAAGGCAGGTGATGTTGAACGGATGGCTGAAAATTTTTCTCACAATATCTGAATGATCTTGAGCGTCCGATTGACTCCAACTTTGATTAGAAGGAAACCCTAGACGAGCTCTATAAAAGAAGGACCTCAGGCAGTAGTTAGGAGAGGAGTTTCTACAAAGCTCTTTTTATTCTTCTTTTATTTAGATTATTGTATTTAGGTCTGGGAGAGAAAATTATGGAGGGGATGCTGGCAGCAGCAATGCGTGGCTAGATTCCTTCAACTTGGGATGATGATGAAGCCTATAATCAGGTTTTATCTTTCTTTTTGTTCTTAATTTCTATTCAATAAAAGTTATGCTCTTCTTTATTATATCTTTTGAGTTATTTTTCTGATCGAGGTTTTGATCTGGCATACACGGCCTGTACTCTTTATCGACATACCGTGATCTCAGGATACGATACGTGCCTAAGAGAGACAGATCGTAGTATGATAGATTAGACCCTTTACCTTACAATTATTAGATAGTTTATACTCTAAGAGGATGTGCCGTGATCTCCTTATACGGTCCATGCCTGACAAGAGATAAATTATTCTAATTTTAAATTTGCAAAAATTATTACTATTGCAACATTAAAAAAAGAAGATAAAACCTATTTGCATGGTGGATTCGGATTCTGAGTTGCTTCTCATGCTATTTAAATTTTGTTAATTAATTAGTTGTTATCTTTTAATAACCGCTATTATTAATATAATCCTTAATAGATAAATTTTCTTTTTCTCTTTCGTGAAATAATTGCCATTGATCCCTGAGGATACGATCCCGATTCACCACTAGCTATAGTAGTGAGTAGGTTTTATTTTTGACCGCCAACGATAGCGATCACATAACCCTTAGATGTCCATAACATCAAATGGTTATCTACGGTCGCATAGGAGGATCAACACACCAGAGAAGGTAGAGATCAGTAATTTACATGCCGTGAATGTGTCGATAATCAGATATACTTTGCCATAGCAACGAGAAAAGGGGGCAGAAGACAATTGGATTTCACCAAGAAGGATGCTCGTAATTTCATTTGTCGCAAACGTCAGTCTAAGCTGAAAGAAGGAGATGCTCAATCGATGGTAATCCATTTCACAACTTAGAAATCACAATTTCTTCTATACCTTAGACCTCAATGATAATGGTCAACTCAGGTCTGTCTTCTGGATTCATCCAAGGTCAAGATTGGCATACACATACTTCGGTGATGTTCTAAGCTTTGACTCAACCTACTTGAAAAATAGATATCAAATGCCTTTTTGTCCATTCATCAGGGTCAACCATCATGGACAGTCCACCTTGCTTGGTTGCGCATTGTTGTCTGATG
>UESW01003934.1:1115814-1146612 GCA_900491605.1 Calamus simplicifolius | reverse complement strand
TATAGATAAATTTTCTTTTTCTTTTTCATGAAATAATTGCCCTTGATCCCCGAGGATACGATCCTGATTCACCACTAGCTATAGTAGGGAGTAGGTTTTATTTTTGACCGCCAACGACAGCGATCACATAACCCTTGGATGTCCATAACATCAAATGGTTATCTACGGTCGCATAGGAGGATCAGCACACCAGAGAAGGTAGAGATCAGCAATTTACATGCGTGAATGTATCGATAACTCAGATATACTTTGCCATAGCAACGAGAAAAGGGGGCAAAGACAATTGAATTTCACCGAGAAGGATGCTTGTAATTTCATTTGTCGCAAACGCCAGTCTAAGCTGAAAGAAGGAGATGCTCAATCGATGGTAATCCATTTCACGAAATGCAACTTAGAAATCCCAATTTCTTCTATACCTTTGACCTCAATGATAATGGTCAACTCAGGTCTGTCTTCTGGATTCATCCAAGGTCAAGATTGGCATACATACTTCGGTGATGTTCTAAGCTTTGACTCAACCTATTTGACAAATAGATATCAAATGCCTTTTTGTCCATTCATCAGGTCAACCATCATGGACAGTCCACCTTGCTTGGTTGCGCATTGTTGTCTGATGAGAGTACTGAGACATATAAATGGGTTTTTAAGTCATGGCTGGATGCAAATGGTGGTCAAGCACCTATTGCCATAATAACTGACCAAGATAAGGCAATCGAGCTGCTGTTAGGGAGGTTTTTCCTAACACACGACATCAATTTTATCTTTGGTATATATTGAAGAAGATACCTAAAAAGATTAGCCACATTTGCACAGTAAATCCTAAATTTATGGTTGATTTCGATGAGGCGATATATGATTCATTGACCATACAGTCATTCGAGGAAAGGTGGGCACATGTTATGAGAAATATAAAGAATGCAAGGCTATAGATTGGTTCAATGTCCTTTACGAATGTCGGGATAAATGGGTCCCAGTTTACCTAAAGGATACATTCTTTGCAGGTTTGTTTGTTATTGACTTTGGTTCATGTTCGTGTTTAACACTTCTTTTTTTAACAAAATTATGTACAGGGATGTCATCTTCATAAAGGAGCGAGGGCATCAATCACTTCTTCAATGGGTTTATAAATTCAAAGACTACACTAACGGAGTTCATAGGTAAGTACGAAGATGCCTTGGAGAAAAGGTACGAGGCCAAAAATGAGGAAAATAATAGGACATTGAAATGATTGCTTTCCTACAGACATCATCACCTTTTGAGAGACAAGCTGTAGGAAGGTATACAAGGCACATTTTTAAAAAAATTTAGAATGAGATCCTTGAAATGGCTGCCTCAAATACTAAATTGATCAAGAAAGCTGATAATTGTTGTGTATATTCTGTAAAGTTATATGAAAGGATTGAAGTCGATGGAATCGGCAAGGAGATGATAAAAGATTATATCGTGTCATACAATAGAAATATTGAGGATGTCCAATGCCAGCGTCGATTCTTTCAGTTCAAGGGTTACCTGTGTAGGCATGCCTTGTTGGTTCCTCATCAAAGTGACGTATTTTGTTTACCAGATAAATACTTCTTGAAGAGATGGTGCAAGGATATGAAATACCAATTTGATGATTTTGACTGCAATACTGAAGGTTGTGATAAAAACACATGAAAATCACGGTACATAGTAATAATTTTTTATTTGAAATGTCTTAATATATGTTTTCGAACATTATGTTATTGATTGTAGATATAGTTTGCTGAGTCATCGGATAATGAAGCTTATAGAGATAGCCTCCATGTCTGAAGATGCATTTAATTTAGTGATGAATGGTCTAACACCAATATTTAAAATTACCATGGATGCTAACTGCACAGCTAAGGCAAGTACACAACTTGTAATTCAAGATCATGAGCAAATTAGGATGAAAGGTCGTCAAAGAGAGAACAAATTAAAGAGTGGAGTCGTGAAGAAGTCAAAAAGATCAAGGAAAAATATGGTCAAGGCTTCCGTTGATGCTCCACCAATGCAAAATGAAATAAGAGCTGCTTCAAGCAACAGGCAGACTTGTATGCAGTCATTAACACCGGAGAGGACATGGAAAGACTTGTACCACCTTCCAAAACTTTGATGGACGAGTTTGATGCTTATGTATTAAGTCAACTAACACAGGAGCATATATAAAATATGGGTGTCGTGACTTTGTAACTAGAGTGACTTAGTCGCAAATGAAGTGCTTTGTAACTAGGGCATCTTAGTCGCAAAAGAAGTGCTTTGTAACTAGGGTGTCTTAGTCTCATCGACAAGTATGTTTTAAGCACCGATGTCGTTGCTTTGTAACTAGGGTGTCTTTTTCAGCCAAATGAAGTGCTCATCTCGTCAGCCAAGAAGAAACCCTTGCTTTGATATTTTCGAATATGCTTGCACTGTTACGACACCCCAGCTCTCGCCTAATGATACCCTTGCTTTAAACGGACGACATCCCTATGGGGACTGTTTAGGAGGGAGTGACGACATCCCCAATTTTGGATAATACGACATCCCAGCTCTCGCCTAATGACACCCTCGCTTTAAAGTGATGACATCCCTGCGGGGACTGTTCAGGAGGGCGATGACGACATCCCCGATTTTGGCTACTACGACACCCCAGCTCTCGCCTAACGACACCCTCACTTTAAAGTGATGACACCCGTGCGGAGACTACTCAGGAGGGGGGCGACAACATCCCGATTTAGGATACTACGACATCCCAGCTCTCGCCAAATGACACCCTCGCTTTAAAACGATGGCACCCGTGTAGGGACTGTTCAGGAGGGGGGTGATGACATCCCCGATTTAGGATACTATGACATCCCAGCTCTCGCCTAACGACACCCTCGCTTTAAAGCGACGACACCCCTGCGGGGATTGTTCAGGAGGGGGGCGACGACATCCCCAATTTTAGCTACTATGATACCCCAGCTCTCACCTAACGATATTCTCACTTTAAAGCGATGACACCCGTGCAGGGACTGTTCAGGAGGGAGGTGACGATATCCCCGATTGAGGATACTATGACATCCCAGCTCTCGCCTAACGACAACCTCACTTTAAAGTGACGACACCCGTGCGGGGACTGTTCAGGAGGGGGTGACGACATCCCCAATTTAGGATACTATGACATCCTAGCTCTCGCCTAATGACACCCTCGCTTTAAAGCGATGACACCCGTGCGGGGACTGTTCAGAGGGGGGTGACAACATCCCTGATTTTGGCTACTACAACATTCCAGCTCTCGCCTAATGACACCCTTGCTTTAAAGCGACGACACCCCTACAGGGACTATTCAGGAGGGGGGCGACGAATCCCCGATTTAGGATACTACGACATCCCAGCCCTCACCTAACGACACCCTCGCTTTAAAGCGATGACACCCCTGCAGGGACTGTTCAGGAGGGGGGCAACGACATCCCCAATTTTGGCTACTACGATACCCCAACTCTCGCCTAATGAGACCCTTGCTTTAAAGCGACGACACCCTTGCAGGGACTGTTCAGGAGGGGGGCGACGACATCCCCGATTTTGGCTACTATAACACCCCATCTCTCGCCTAACGACACCCTCGCTTTAAAGCGACGACACCCCTACGGGACTGTTCAGGAGGAAGGCGATGACATCCCCGATTTTGGCTACTATACAACACCCCAGCTCTTGCCTAACGACACCCTAGCTTTAGCGCGACGACACCCAAAATGCCAAATCCTACGACATCCCTTTTCTCACGTAAGGACACCATAGCTTTAAATCGATGACACCCCAGCTCTCACATAACGACACCCTAGCTTTAGCGCGATGACACCCAAAAGGCCAAATCCTACGATACCCATGTTCTCACACAAGGACACCCATAGCTTTAAATCGACGATACCCCAGCTCTCGCGTCACGACACCCTAGCTTTAAAGCGATGACACCCGAAAGGCCAAATCCTACGACACCCCTATTCTCACGTAAGGACACCATAGCTTTAGCGCGATGATACCCCAACTCTCGCCTAACGATACCCTAGCTTTAGCACGATGACATCCGAAAGGTCAAATCCTACGACATCCCATTTCTCACGAAAGGACACCATAGCTTTAGCACGAGGACACCCCAGCTCTCGCGTAACGACACCCTAGCTTTAGCGCGACGATACCCAAAAGGCCAAATCCTACGATACCCATGTTCTCAATTTATGATACTCTAGTTTTTAATTTACGACACCATATATGAAAACTTAAGAACCTGGAAGTAAAAAAGGCATAAATATGAATAAATCGATGACACCTCTGTTCTCAATATAAAATTTTTGCAATTGCATTAAATCTGAAACAATGACAATATGAATAAATTACATTAAATTTTCAATCAAAGAAGAATGAAAAAATTAAGAACAGTTTGTGACAAAGTCGTTGATCTTTTAGTTGAGGCCTTCTCTTAATATTGTCACAGCTAATTATCCCCGGTAATCTCTTACTTCCTCTTCCGTGAAATCATCTTCATATCAGATTGTCCCATCGAGCAAGGCATTCTATGTATCTCAGACAGTATAGGCTGCAATCCAGTGATCCGACCGGTTGGCTTGGGCAATTCAAATTCTCTTCCATCGACCAAGTCATCACCTCTTCCTTATCGCAGTATATATGGAATATGTGGCCAAGAATGGTATGCCATTTATTTGCATTGGCCTTGTACCTGGCATTGCGTTTTAATGAATTCAGGTGCATGAACACCTTTCTTTCTATGTCGACAGCAACCAAATGCCAGTGTGAATTATCCGAGTTGATTATGGTAAAAAGAAACCGAATTGGGCCTTATCTTCATCGATACATTGTCAAATATAGAAGCCTCTGATGCAAAGATACACTTGTGGTATCGGTCTGAATGCTCTGTCCAAGTGCTCATCAAAAACTCTTGGCCGGCATCAATTATCTGCCAATGCAATGTAAACCGATTAATAATATTCTAAAATCAACAACTAGAAAAGGTTTCTTGAGATACTCACATCGTCCATTATCATATCATTGTTAATGAGATCTTGAAGACTTTTCTTGTTATAGCGCCACCTAACTTGTTAGTGTACACGATCTCATCGGTTATTCGTTCGCTCAGAAAATTTTTGATAACCTTTTGGTCATCTTCAACTGTTATGTTGGCCTTTGATGTGCCCACTATCTTTGATGACTTTCTAGGATAGGTTGTCTCATAAGAATCTCCTATGACCTTGGATGCCTTACGCTTCCTCGGCTCTTTTTTAACCCTCTTAATAAGCGAAGGCATTCCAACGATTTCTATGTCCCATCATCACCATTTGGCGCAGGGTCGCCAAGTTTATTATCAGATTTGGACTCCTCTTGGCCCTCTGTAGAATGCCCCTCCCCCCTCTTCTCCTCTTTATTTCCATTCCCATGCTCTGTTTGATAATCCAAGGAATCACCCTCCAATCTCTTCTCCTCTGTTTTTGCATTCCTCGGCTTAGTTGGACACTTAGATGAATGGTGCTCCTCCCTCTTCTCCTCCTCCATATTTCCATTCCTAGGCTCGCAAAGACATTCCAGGGAATGCCCCTCCTCTGTCTTTCCGTCTTCCTTGTCCTCCTCATTTCTTGCATTGCTCTCTTTTTTGAGCAATGAACTGAGGAGGCTCTCAGCTATGGCCAGCCTGTGCCTGACATTATTGAGTTGATCCTTAACGCATGCCAATTCAACCCTCAACTCGGCATAGCTTGCACAGCTATCTGTTGGGCGATGCTACTGTCTATTGAATCAGAAGCCAGTGCTCTTGACAGTGGTACAATAGCTCCCTCCATCTGCAAAGCAAGATGATAAACAAATTAATATTAAGTAAAAATATTAACACATTAAGTGGAAAGATATGGTTAGAGCAATGGAGCAATGTATTAGCTTACCAAGTCGTGAGGCTGCATGTTGGCAACCCGAACAGACTGGATCTTCATTTGGTTGTCATACCACTTCAACAGCCGGGACAATTTATCGGGATATGCTGGTGCTCGCATTGATGTATGCTCGAGAAACCACACCTAAACATGATAATTTTGGTATATGAAAAAATATAATATTAACAAAAAAATTATACTAAGGACACTCTTTCTGCATCTCAATAATCCTTACCACCAGCGTTGCCGAGCATCCGATCAGGGTAGGCTGCCTCCTAACCTTGTTTGCTCTCTTTGAGTGGACCGGCTCCTCGGAACGCAAGCAAGTAGCGACTTCTGAGAGAGCCAGAACAATCAACTCCTTGAATGCCGAAGCCCAGTCGATCCTCTCTAGTTGACTTAAGTCATCCAAGTGCTGGATGAGATACCGTGGACATGTCTGATTAGACTTTGGAGCCAAAAATATGGCAAACATGTAGGCGATCCAAAGTCTGACGGTGTCCTCGACATCCTCCTATATCTTGGATGATCGGAGTCAAAATATTAACTTCTCCAACCCTTTTTGACGAAGATCTAAACCCTGGCCAAATCGTCTAAACAATCTTCTATTAAACAATGGCTGAACGTATCGATTTTCTTTCCATAAGCTGGAAGACCCAGAATAAGTGCGACTTCGTCGGCACTGAATAAGACCGGCTTGCCACAGAAAATGAACTCGTTGCCTCCATTGCGACATCTTATGATGTCTGCTAGCAGTCGCCCATCAACTGTGAACATCTGCATGTCGACGAAGGCACCAAATGGGGTTCTTCGGATAAGTTTTGTATGTGTATAGTAAACCCCATCATCCAAACCTTTTGAACGTATACGACCAGCCTGCAACTATTCTTAAACAACTGGGAAGCCTTCACTGGGGCAACTGAAATAATTTTCATATCATCTGAAACGGACGGGGATAAAATATACTTGTCAGCTGGGTGCCATTATATATGAACTAGGGTGTCATGACATTTTAAAAGAGGATGTCATAATATCTTAACAAAGGGATAAACATACCTGAAGGAGTCGCATCCTCATTCGAATAAAGAACGATGTCTTTGCTTTGTTTCGCCATTTTCTCCTTACGGTTCTTCTTTGTTCGCGATCTTCATCCACAAATGAAACCACTCATCTCCATGAATGAAATAGATGGAAGAAAGAACTGTGGAAGAAATTTAGGACACCAGTGGCTTCTCGAGCAACAAACGAAGGATCTCTAGGATTCAGAAATTTTTTTATGCCAATCTCAGAGGAAGATGAAAGGACACCAGGAGCGGCACGATCATATCACTGATACGCAAACCTGTAGCAACCGGCCATATTATGCAACTTTTCTAGAAAAGATGGCATAGCTATTTACTAGGGTGTCGTCGAATTACAACTAGTGTGACATCAAAATTCCCACCTAGTTCAAATATATCGTAGTGGTGTCATAAGTTTATACCAAGGGTGTCATAACGTTTCAACTAGGGTGTCACGAACGACAACCCATGAAACAACTTACGATACCCCATAAAATAACCTACGACACCCTAGAAAACAACTTACGACACCCTAGAAAGACTGTTGCAACACCCCAGTTCTCATATTATGACACATGAAATGAAATTGAATGCTGTAACATGACGACACCCCAAAAAATAACTTACGACACCCGAGCTGTCAAATGACGACACCCTAGCTCCAAATGTTAGCTATATAACTTACGACACCTCAGAAATAATCTGACGACTCCCTTTAGCAGTTAAAGACACCCCAGAAAACAACCTACGATACCCCGGAAAGCAACAAACGAAGATCACGAAGGTTATAAGCATGGGTGTCGTAGCGTTGTCGCTAGGGTGTTTAACATTTCAACTAGGATGTCGCAAAGATTTTCGGGCAAATTCCTCTTGGGGTCTCGCGGGCCTTCTCTCTAGCGTCTGTTATAAGCACGGGTGTCTTAGCTGAAATTGTTTAGGTAGGAACTAACGACACCCCATAAACAACTTACGACACCCCATATAAAAAAAATAACACCCTTTAGCAGTTAAAGACACCCCAGAAAACAACCTACGACACCCCGGAAAGTAACAAACGAAGATCGTGAAGGTTATAAGCATGGGTGTCGTAGCGTTGTCGCTAGGGTGTCGTAACATTTCAACTAGGGTGTCGTAAAGATTTTCGGGCGAATTCCTCTTGGGGTGTCATGGGCCTTCTCTCCAGCGTTCGTTATAAGCACGAGTGTCCTAGCTAAAACTGTTCAGGCAAGAACTAACGACACCCCATGAAACAACTTATGACACCCCATATAAAAAATAATGACACCCTTTAGTAGTTAAAGACAGCCCGAAAAACAACCTATGCCACCCCGAAAAAGCAACAAACGAAGATCACGAAGGTTATAAGCATGGGTGTCGTAGCATTGTCGCTAGGGTGTCGTAACGTTTCAACTAGGGTGTTGCAAAGATTTTCGAGCAAATTTCTCTTGGGGTGTCACGAGCCTTCTCTCCAGCGTCCATTATAAGCACGGGTGTCTTAGCTGAAACTGTTCAGGCAGGAACTGATGACACCCCATGAAAAAACATACGACACCCCATGAAACAACTTACGACACCCCATATAAAAAATAAAGACACCCTTTAGCAGTTAAAGATACCCCAAAAAATAACCTACGACACCCCGGAAAGTAACAAACGAAGATTGCGAAGGTTATCAGCATGGGTGTCATAGCATTATCGCTAGGGTGTCGTAATGTTTCAACTAGGGTGTCGCAAAGATTTTTGAGCGAATTCCTCTTGGGGTGTCGCGGGCCTTCTCTCCAGTGTCCGTTATAAGCACGGGTGTCTTAGCTGAAACTGTTTAGGCAGGAACTAACGATACCCCATGAAACAACTTACGACACCCAATATAAAAAATAACGACACCCTTTAGCAGTTAAAGACACCCCAGAAAACAACCTACGACACCCCGAAAGCAACAAACGAAGATCGCGTAGGTTATAAGCATGGGTGTTGTAGCATTATCGCTAGGGTGTCGTAACGTTTCAACTTGGGTGTCGCGAAGATTTTCGAGCGAATTCCTCTTGGGGTGTCACGGGCCTTATCTCCAGTGATCGTTATAAAGCATGGGTGTCTTAGCAATTAAAGACACCCCAGAAAATAACCTACGACACCCTGGAAAGCAACAAACGACACTCCTGATTAAAACTACGATACCCGTTAACAGTTAAAGACATCACATAGAATTACGACACCCAAGAAAACAACCTACAACCCGAGAAAATAACCTATGACACCCTAGAAAACATCTTACGACACCCCAGAAAATAACCTACGACACCCCAGTTCTCATAGCTGTAAACATGATGACATATCAGAAAACAACTTACGATACTCGAGCTGTCAAATGACGACACCCTAGCTCCAAATGTTAGCTATAGAACTTACGACACCTCTAAAATAATATGACAACACCCCAGCCTTACGACACCCAAGGAAACATTACGACACTGCAGGCCTTTTCGATCGCGAAGGTTATAAGCATAGGTGTCGTAGCGTTGCCGCTAGAGTGTCGTAACATTTCAACTATGGTGTCACGAATGATTTTTGGCCGAATTCCTCCTTGAGTATCGTAGGCCTTTTCTCCAGTGTCCGTTATAAGCACTGGTATCGTAGCATTATCGCTAGGGTGTCATGATGTTTGAACAGCGGTGTCACAAAGGATTTTTGACCGAGCATAACTGGGGTGTCGTATTTTTTTAATAGAGGTGTCTTGTTTCTTTAACGTTGTTGTCGCAATACTCCTGACTTTTTTCCTGGGGTGTCATCACTGATTTTCAGCCGATTTTCTCCTGCGATGTCGCGAGGCTTTTCTTCAGCATTCATTTGGAGCACGGGTATCGTAGGCTTGTAACTACGGTGTCTTAATAGTAAATCTGGGGTGTCGTAGCTTTTATGACGATTGAAATGCTATGACACCCCCGGATAGCAACAAACGACACTCCTGATTAAAACATCCTATGATACCTGAGAAAATAACCTACGACACCCTAGAAAACATCTTATGACACCCCAGGAAATAACCTACAACACCCCATTCGAATAGATGTAAACATGACGACACCCCAGAAAACAACTTACAATACCTGAGCTGTCAAATGACGATACCCTAGCTCCAAATGTTAGTTATAGAACTTATGACACCCAAGAAAATATTATGACACTGCAGTTAGAAACCTTCGACACCCCAGTACTTATATAACGACACCCTAGATGTAACCGTTAAGCCATGCCCCAACCGTCACCAACTCTCATATTGGGACACCCTAGCTGAAACTGAATGCAGAAAATCATAGGACACCCGAACCGAGTTGTCAAATGATGACACTAGAGCTATATGGATAGGAAATAACAGGGAATATAGGCCGAAACACTCTGACGACACCCAGTTCATAAGGTATAACATCCTAGTTAAAAGAATATGACATTCGTGCTACAAAATACTAAACTCAAGGTATTGACATTCGTGCAGAAAAATACTAAACACTAAACAGTTATGACTCCCAGAATGTCATAACTATTTTAGTCTAAGGATGTTACCTACGCATTAAACGGTTTCCTAATGCATTAACTTCCTCTAACAACAAAAACAGTTGGTCTAATAAAGGAACTTTAAAAAAGTGGGAACAAGGACTTTTTACTTCCTGTTGCGGATGACATTTTCTCCAGAAGATTATGAAGAAGTCTTTGGTAGCTACGTATTTCAGCCTCAAAGCTAAACTATTTTTTTTCGATCGAAAATCAAAAGGAGAAAAACCTGACACCGAACTCTCAGAGGTGTCATAGTAGCCAAAATCGTTGCCCCCCTCCTGAACAATCCCCGCATGGGTGTCATCACTTTAAAGCGAGGGTGTCATTAGACAAGAGCTGGGGTATCGTAGTAGCCAAAATCAGGGATGCTTGCCCCCCTCCTGAAAAGTCCCCGCAGGGGTGTCGTCGCTTTAAAGCGAGGGTGTCATTAGGCGAGAGCTGGGGTGTCGTAGTAGCCAAAATTGGGGATGTCGTCACCCTCCTCCTAAACAGTCCTCGCTTGGGTATAATCGCTTTAAAGCAAGGGTGTCATTAGGCGAGAGCTAGGATGTCATAGCATCCTAAATCGGGGATGTCGTCGCCCTCCTCCTAAACAGTCCCCACACGGGTGTCGTCACTTTAAAGCGAGGTTGTCGTTAGGCGAGAGCTGGGATGTCGTAGTATCCTCAATCAGGGATGTCATCGCCCCCCTTCTGAATAGTCCCCACATGAGTGTCATCGCTTTAAAGTGAGAGTGTCGTTAGGCGAGAGCTGGGGTGTCATAGTAGCTAAAATCGGGGATGTCGTTGCCCCCCTCCTGAATAGTCCCCGCAGGGATGTCGTCACTTTAAAGTGAGGGTGTCGTTAGGTGAGAGCTGGGATGTCGTAGTATCCTAAATTGGGGATGTTGTCGCCCCCCTCCTGAACAGTCCCCGCACGGGTGTCATCACTTTAAAGTGAGGGTGTCGTTAGGCAAGAGCTAGGATGTCGTAGTATCCTAAATTGGGGATGTTGTTGCCCTCCTCCTGAACAGTCCCCGCACGGGTGTCGTTGCTTTAAAGCAAGGGCATCGTTAGGCGAGAGCTGGGGTATCGTAGTAGCCAAAATCGGGTATATCATCGCCCCCCTCCTGAACAGTCCTTGTTGGGATGTCATCACTTTAAAGTGAGGGTGTCGTTAGGCGAGAGCTGGGATGTCGTATTATCCTAAATCGGGGATGTCGTCACCCCCTTCTGAACAGTCCCTGCAGGGGTGTCGTCTGTTTAAAGCAAGGGTATCGTTAGGCGAGAGCTGGGGTGTCGTAACAGTGCAAGCGTATTCATAAATGTCAAAGCAAGAGTTTCTTCTTGGCTGACGAGATGAGCACTTCATTTAGCTGAAAAAGACACCCTAGTTACAAAGCAACGACATCAGTGCTTAAAACACACTCTGTCGATGAGACTAAGACACCCTAGTTACAAAGCACTTCATTTGCGACTAAGACACCCTAGTTACAAAGTCATGACACCCGTATTTTATATATGCTCCTGTGTTAGTTGACTTAATACATAAGCATCAAACTCGTCCATCAAAGTTTTGAAAGGTGGTACAAGTCTTTCCATGTCCTCTCCGGTGTTAATTGACTGCATACAAGTCTGCCTATTGCTTGAAGCAGCTCTTATTTCATTTTGCATTGGTGGAGCATCAACTGAAGCCTTGACCATATTTTTCCTTGATCTTTTTGACTTCTTCTCGACTCCACTCTTTAATCTGTTCTCTCTTGGGTGACCTTTCATCCTAATTTGCTCAGAATCTTGAATTACAAGCTGTACTTGCCTTAGCTGCATAGCATCTATAGCAATTTTGAATATTGGTGTTAGACCATCCATCACTAAATTAAATGCATCTTCAGACATGGAGGCTATCTCTGTGAGCTTTATCATCCGATGACTCAGCAAACTATATCTACAATCAATAACATAATGTTATCGAAAACATATATTAAGACATTTCAAATTAAAATTTGTCACTGCGTACCATGATTTTCGTGTGCTTTTATCACAACCTTCAGTATTGCAGTCAAAATCATCGAATTGGTATTTCATGTCCTTGCACCGTCTATTCAAGAAGTATTTATCTGGTAAACAAAATACGTCACTTTGATGAAGAACCAACAAGGCATGCCTACATAGGTAACCCTTGAATTGAAAGGATCGAAACTGGCATTGGACATCCTCAATATTTCTATTGTATCACATGATATAATCTTTTATCATCTCCTTGCCGATTCCATTGACTTCAATCCTTTCATACGACTTTACAGAATATACACAACAGTTATTAGCTTCCTTGATCAATTTAGTATTTGAGGCAGCCATTTCAAGGATCTCATTCTGAAGTTTTTTAAAAATGCGCCTTGTATACCTTCCTACAACTTGTCTCTCAAAAGGTGATGATGTCTTTAGGAAAGCAATTATTTGCAATGTCCTATTATCTTCCTCATTTTTGGCCTCGTACCTTTTCTCCAAGGCATCTTCGTACTTACCTATGATCTCTGTTAGTGTAGTCTTCAAATTTATAAACCCATCGAAGAAGTGATTGATGCCCTCGCTCCTTTAAAGATGACATCCCTGTATATAATTTTGTTAAAAAAAAGAAGCGTTGAACATGAACATGAACCAAAGACAATGACGTACAAACCTGTGAAGAATGTATCCTTTAGGTAAACTGGGACCCATTTATCCCGACATTCATAAAGGATATTGAACCAATCTATAGCCTTGCATTCTTTATATTTCTCCATAACATGTGCCCACCTTTTCTCGAATGACTGTATTGTCAATGAATCATATATCGCCTCATCAAAATTAACATAAATTTGGGATTTGCTGTGCAAATATGGCTAATCTTTTCAGGTATCTTCTTCAATATATGCCAAAGATAAAATCGATGTCATGTGTTAGGAAAAACCTCCCTAACAGCAGCCTCGATTGCCTTATCTTGGTTAGTTATTATGGCAATAGGTGCTTGACCACCATTTGCATACAGCCATGACTAAAAAACTCATTTATATGTCTCAGTACTCTTATCAGACAATAATGCGCAACCAAGCAAGGTGGACTGTCCATGATGGTTGACCCCGATGAATGGACAAAAAGGCATTTGATATCTATTTGTCTAGTAGATTGAGTCAAAGCTTAGAACATCACCGAAGTATGTGCATGCTAATCTTGACCTTGGATGAATCCAGAAGACAGACCTAAGATGACCATTATCATTGAGGTCTAAGGTATAGAAGAAATTGGGATTTCTAAGTTGCATTTCGGTGAAATGGATTACCATCGATTGAGCATCTCCTTCTTTCAGCTTAGACTGACATTTGCGATAAATAAAATTACGAGCATCCTTCTCAGTGAAATTCAATTATCTTCTGCCCCCTTTTCTTCTTGCTATGACAAAGTATATCTGAGTTGTCGGCTCATTCACGGCATGTAAATTGCTGATCTATGCCTTCTCTGGTGTGTTGATCCTCCTATGCGACTATAGATAACCAGTTGATGTTATGGACATCCGATAGTTATGTTCTAGAGAAATCTCAACCAATATCACTTACCACTTATAAAATTCAGTCTTGCTTTTATGGATGCCATACAATCAACTTTTCTAGTATCCCTATGATTCATACTCTTCTCTATTTTTCTAGATTTTCCTTGCCTCCAACACGCCAAGTGCTTGAAGCAAAGTTGTTTGTTGTTGTTGGCCCTGCTACACACTGTTGTGATTCCAAAACCAACTATTTTTGCGTATCCATGGTAGAAAGTATATACATTATCTTCTGAATTAAATTTCATTCCAGTTTGAGGAAATACAGTATCATCCCCTGCATTTGGAGCGATGGGTGAAGGTGCACGGCCGGGAGTGTGCTCGATTTCTTTTCGATCTATAATTTCAGCATCGTCTGTAGAAATATAGGTACAGAGTCATGAACAATTATATCCATAGATTTAGCTGTCAATATATCCTGACAAAGCATTAGGACACTAAGGTTAAAAAAATACCACACCTTAGTTGAAGAAATACGACAACACAATAGCCGAATTCAGAAGTCACGATACCCCAGTTTACAAAAAAGACACTGAAGCTGTAAAATGATGACATCCATTCATAAGACATTGAGACAGGGCCTAACGACACCAAGGTTCACATATTACGATACCATAGCTGAAACTGTTCAGGCAGGAACTAACGACACCCCATGAAACAACTTACGACACCCCATATAAAAAATAACGACACCCTTTAGCAGTTAAAGACATCCCAGAAAACAACCTACAACACCCCGGAAAGCAACAAACGAAGATCACGAAGGTTATAAGCATGGGTGTTGTAGCGTTGTCACTAGGGTGTCGCGAAGATTTTTGGGCGAATTCCTCTTGGGGTGTCGCGGGCCTTCTTTCCAGCGTCCGTTATAAGCATGGGTGTCTTAGCTGAAACTGTTTAGGTAGGAACTAATGACACACCATGAAACAACTTACGACATCCCATATAAAAAATAATGACACCCTTTAGCAGTTAAAGACACCCTAGAAAATAACCTACGGCACACCGGAAAGCAACAAAAAAAGATCGTGTAGGTTATAAGCATGGGTGTCATAGCGTTGTCTCTAGGGTGTCGTAATATTTCAACTTGGGTGTCGCGAAGATTTTCGGACGAATTCCTCTTGGGGTGTCGCAGGCCTTCTCTCCAATGACCGTTATAAAGCACAGGTGTCTTAGCAATTAAAGACACCCTAGAAAACAACCTATGACACCCTGGAAAGCAACAAACGACACTCCTGATTAAAACTACGACACCCGTTAATAGTTAAAGATATCACAGAGAATTACGATACCCTAGAAAACAACCTATGATACCCGAGAAAATAACCTACGACACCCTAGAAAACATCTTACGATATCCCAGAAAACAACCTACGACACCCCAGTTCTCATAGCTGTAAACATGATGATACACCAGAAAATAACTTACGACACCCGAGCTGTCAAATGACGACACCCTAGCTCCAAATGTTAGCTATAGAACTTACGATACCTCTGAAATAATCTGACGATACCCCAGCCTTATGACACCCAAGGAAACATTACGACACTGCATGCCTTTTTCGATCGCGAAGGTTATAAGCATGGGTGTTGTAGCGTTGCCGCTAGAGTGTCGTAACGTTTCAACCGCGGTGTCACGAATGATTTTTGGCTGAATTCCTCCTTGGGTGTCATGGGCCTTTTCTCCAACGTCCGTTATAAGTACTGGTATTGTAGCATTATCGCTAGGGTGTCGTGATGTTTGAACTGCGGTGTTACGAAGGATTTTCGGCCGAGCTTAACTGGGGTGTCGTATTTTTTTTAACAGAGGTGTATTATTTCTTTAACTTGGGTGTCGCAATACTACTGACTTTTTTCCTAGGGTGTCATCACTGATTTTTGGCCGATTTTTGTGAGGCTTTTCTCTAGCATTCGTTTGGAGCACGGGTGTCGTAGGCTTGTAACTACTATAACTTAATAGTAAATCTGGGGTATCATAGCTTTTATGATGATTGAAACGCTATGACACCCCCGGATAGCAACAAACGACACTTCTGATTAAAACAACCTACGACACCCGAGAAAATAACCTGCGACACCCTAGATAACATCTTACGATACCCCAGAAAACAACCTACGACACTGTTGGGGAGATTGTTGAGAAACTATATGCCCCAATCCTATTGATTTTGATGATTACCAAAAGCCTTGTGTACATTAAAAGATGTAATGAGTTTATTTACATGAACAATGAATTTATTTAGAACAATGAATGAGAATGTTAAAGTATAACTTTAATCAAATTGAAAGTAACTTCAAGTTCAATGTTTAAGCTTTCAAAAAGAAATTCAATACTTTATATTTTAATCAATGAGTTTTTGGAACATTTCTTGAATTGATTCCTAATGTCAATTTTATTATATTCAAGTCAAAATAATGATTTAAAATGAATCTGGAACAAATTTAAAGTCAATCAGAAAACATTTTGATTTTTGATACGTTCCGGAGCCGACTCTTAAGTTTCAGAGTCGACTCCACTCAGAGTACAGAAATGACTGTCTGTCTCGAGTCGACCCATGTAATTTCTTGAGTCGACCCCCGATTCTATCGAGCCGACTCCATGACTGTGTGAGTCGACTCCGCTCAGACACCAGAGGTGTGTTTTTCTGAGCATTTCGCGAGTCGACCCCCAATTTTTCATGAGTCGACCCCCGACTGTCAGGAGTTGACACTTTACTTTTGATGAGTCGACCCTCTAACTTTCTGAGTATTTCTATTTTTGGTATCACAACCTTGAGCCGACTTACGGAAAGCAGGAGTCGACTCCAGCAAATCTGGGCGAGATTTTTCCGAATGCCAACTCAGCGTCAACGGTAAGATTTTTGATTAACGGCTATTTTTCTTTATTTCTAACGGCTATATTTTTGCAGAATCTATAAATAGAGAAGCCATTTTCAAATTAAAAATATACAAACAGAGAGATATTCATTTCAAGAGAAAAGAAAAGAAAAATCAAAAAAATAGAGCTTTATTTGAAAAAATCCGTGATTCAAAATAGAGTGAAAGAAAGAGTGTGAAATCAAAGGAAGCTTCTTCTGTGCTCAAGCTCAACATTCCAAGGAAGCTTCAGAAGAAAATCTAAGAGCTATTCAAGAGCATCTCAAGTGATTTTCAATACTCAAAGAAAAGAGGAAAAGCCCAAATCAACTCCAACATACATTCCGTGAAGAATCCGAGCTGAGGCCCGATTCTACACTTCAAAGGAGTTGAGGAAAAGAAGAAAAGCTCAAAGCCAACCATCTGCAAATCAGGCTTTCTAAACTTTATTCTTATATTTGTTTATCTGCTCATTGAGGAGCTTTGTAATTTAAAAACAACATTTCTATTATTTGTGCCTAGTTCAATCTGGGGGATTGAACTAGAGGAGGTAGTCTTACCTCGATTCAAGCTTGGTTAAGCTTGTGTTAGGGGTTTTTGTGCTGGTGAGCCCTTGAAAACCAGCTGGGTTCATTGTGATCCCGGGAAAACAATAAGTTATAGTTGTGAGCTTGTAAAACAACTCGGCTGTAATCAAGGAAGATTATAGTATGGACCCAAGTGAATCTTGGGAGTGGACGTAGGTGTTGGATACACCAACCACTATAAAATCTTTGTGTTTGCCGTGCTTCCATTGACTCTTTCTCTATCTCTGTTTTATTCACTGCACTTTGTATTTGCATTGCTATTGCCTTCATTCTTCTTAAGCTAACTATTTTAAAAGGCTAATTTTTAAAGAACCCAATTCACCCTCCCCCCTCTTGGGTTGTCATCTGGGCCAATAATTGGTATCAGAGCTAGTGCTCATTAGATTTTGATCACACGATCAAGAGCTAAAGTTCCAAATGGCAACACAAGTTGGATCATTTGCTGAAGGTCATTCTACGAATAGACCTCCACTGTTTAATGGTTCAAATTATTCATATTGGAAAGCTAGAATGAGGATATTCATTCAAGCTTCTGATTATGAGCTATGGGTTGTTATAATCAATGGACCTAGTACACCCACACATGTTATAGATGGCACTATTGTTCCTAAGCCCGAAAGGGATTGGAATGATAATGATAGGAAAATGGCACAGCTTAACGCTAAAGCCATGAATGTCTTATATTGCTCCTTAGATGCTAATGAGTTTAATAGAATCTCCACATATAATTCCGCAAAGGAGATTTGGGATAGATTAGAGGTTACCCATGAGGGTACCAATCAAGTAAAAGAATCTAAAATTAATATTCTTGTTCATAAATATGAATTATTTAGCATGGAACAATCTGAAACCATTGCATGCATGTACACAAGATTTACAGATATTGTAAATGGTTTAAAAAGTCTTGGTAAGACATATACTAACTCTGAACTTGTTCAAAAATTCTTAGGTCATTACCAAGATCATGGGAAGCAAAAATGACAGCAATCCAAGAAGCTAAGGACCTCAACACTTTACCCTTAGAGGAGCTTCTAGGATCTCTTATGACCCATGAGCTGACTATGAGGCAGCATGTAGAGGAGGACACAAAGAAAAAGAAAGTAATTGCCCTCAAAGCTGCAAAAGAAGAAGAGAGCAGCAGTGATGATGATGATGATATGATGAAGAGACTGCTCTCTTAGCAAAGAAATTTAAAAGATTCATGAGGAGAAAGAAACCCTTCCACAAGAAAAAATTTGGAGCTAAGTGGGAAGGAGAAAAGGATAAAAACAAGGACAAGGACAAAGAAAAAGAGAAAGACCCCTTGACTTGCTATGAGTGTAATAAACCGGGGCACTTTAGGAATGAATGTCCTAAATTAAAGAAAGCCTACAAAAAGAAAAAGAAGGCTTATGTGGCGACTTGGAGTGACAGCGAGGAATCTTCTTCCGAAGAAGAAGAACAAAAGGAAGTCGCAAATGTATGTTTTATGGCGGACGACAACGATGAGGTAAGTTCCGATAACCCTTGCGATGAATTTGCTTTTGATGAACTATTTGATGCTTTTAATGAACTTGTAGGGATTTCAAGGTTTTGAAAAAGAAATACAAGATTTTGAAAAATGAAAACTTAACTTTCATTCAAGAAAAGGAAAATCTTAATAATGAAGTTAAGAAACTTAAATCTGAAAATAAAATTTTGATAAAAGAAAAAGAATCAATCTCTAATGAAAATGATAAACTAAGAAAGAGGTTGAAAAATAAGAACATAGTTGATAAGTTTACATTAAGCTCAACTAAACTGGACATGTTATTAAATAGTCAAAAAGCAGTTTTTGACAAAGCCGGATTAGGATATAACACTTTAAGAAAACAAAAATCACTTAAAAATATTTTTGTGAGTGCTGGCCAAAGTAATTTTACATGCTTTAAATGTAATCAAAAAGGACATAAATCTTATGAATGTAAAATTCTAAAACCTAATAAAAACCTGAATATTAAAGGAAAGAAAATATGGGTTCCGAAAGGAACAATAATTATTGCTACTAACCATGAAGGACCCAAGAAAGCTTGGGTACCTAAACATAAAGTTTGATTTCATTGCAGGAATGTCTTGTGGCCAAGAGATCAAAGAGAAAGTGGTATCTTGATAGTGGCTGCTCAAGACATATGACGGGTGACAAAGAAGAATTCATCACCCTTGAAGAAAAGAAAGGAGGAGTTGTTACATTTGGCGACAATGGCAAAGGCCAAATCTTGGGGTTTGGTAACATTCAAATAACTCCCTCCACATATTTGAAAATGTACTTTATGTTGATGGTTTAAAGCATAACTTAATTAGTATAAGTCAATTATGTGACAAAGGTTTTAAAGTTTCATTTGAATCTTCTTATGCACTGTAGCTAATCCCATTGATAATAGCATTGTTTTTATTGGAAATAGAAATGGCAATGTATACATGATTGATTTAGACAAATTGTCTACTAATAATCATTGCTTAGTTGCTAATAATGCTAATATGAATGAGATTGGTTGGTGTGGCATCGAAGATTAGGTCACGCAAGCACACACCTGATTTCAAAACTAATTAGAATGGATTTAGTAAAAGGTTTACCTAAATTAGATTTTGAAAATAACAAAATATGTGATGCATGTCAGTTTGGAAAACAAACAAGAAGTTCTTTTAAATCTAAAAATTTGTTTCAACTTCTAGGCCATTAGAGCTACTTCACATGGACCTTTTTGGACCAACTAGAACCACAAGTCTAGGAGGAAAGAAATATGGTCTTGTGATAGTAGATGATTACTCTAGATTCACTTGGGTAATGTTTTTAGCTCACAAAGATGAGACTTTCTCGATATTCATGAAATTCTTCAAGAAAGTAACAAATGAGAAAAACACTACCATAGTGTCTCTAAGAAGTGATCATGGAACTGAATTTGAAAATCACTTATTTGAAAGTTTTTGCAATGAAAATGGTATTAATCATAACTTTTCTGCACCTAGGACCCCACAACAAAATGGAGTAGTTGAAAGGAAAAATAGGACTCTAGAAGACATGGCCCGTACCATGCTATGTGAAAGTAAACTCCCGAAATACTTTTGGGCGGAAGCTATTAACACAGCATGTTACATCCTAAATAGAGCCTTAATCAGACCTATTTTAAAGAAAACACCTTATGAATTATGGCATGATAGAAAACCCAACATTAAATATTTTCATGCATTTGGTTGTAAATGTTTTGTTCACAATAATGGTAAAAATAATTTAGGCAAATTTGATGCTAAATCTGATGAAGGAATATTCTTAGGATACTCAATAACTAGTAAAGCATATAGAGTATTTAACAAGAAAACTTTAGTTGTTGAAGAATCCATTCATGTAGTTTTTGATGAATCTTTAGCAACTCGTTCCGAAAAATTTGATGATGAAGAAGATACAAACTTAATTGAAAAAGATCTTGAAAAATTAAATATTGATCAAGAACAAGACGCTAAAGATAATGATTCACCTAAGGATGATGATACTAACACTAATCATAATGATGTAGATCTACCTAGGGATTGGAGATATGCTTATAGTCACCCTAAGGAATTGATTATAGGTGATCCATCTCAAGGAATAAGAACTAGATCATCTATGAGAAACATTAGTAATCATCTTGCATTTGTATCACAAATTGAACCTAAAACTATTGAAGAAGCTGAAAAAGATAATAATTGGATGTTAGCAATGCAAGAAGAATTAAATCAATTCACTAGAAATAATGTATGGACTTAGTTGAAAGACCTAAAAATCATTCTGTTATAGGATCAAAATGGATATTTAGAAATAAACTAGATGAAAATGGCATAGTAATTAGAAACAAAGCTAGATTAGTTGCAAAAGGATATAATCAAGAAGAAGGTATTGATTTTGATGAAACCTTTGCACCAGTAGCTAGATTAGAAGCCATTAGACTATTACTTGCATTTGCATGTCATATGAATTTTAACTTATTTCAAATGGATGTAAAAAGTGCTTTTCTAAATGGATTTATAAATGAAGAAGTATATGTAGAACAACCACCAGGTTTTGAAGATCACGAATTTTCAAATCACGTTTTTAAATTGCACAAAGCATTATATGGTTTGAAACAAGCACCTAGAGCTTGGTATGATAGATTAAGTAAATTTTTAATTGAAAATGATTTTATAAGAGGAAATGTTGATAAAACATTGTTTTTGAAAAGAAAAGGTAAGGATTTATTAGTAGTTCAAATATATGTTGATGATATCATTTTTGGTGCTACTAACAATATTCTATGTCAAGAGTTTGCTAAGTTGATGCAGGGCGAATTTGAAATGAGCATGATGGGAGAACTCAACTTCTTCCTTGGACTCCAAATCAAACAAAGCAAAGAGGGAATCTTTATCAACCAAACAAAGTACACAAGAGAAATTTAAAGAAGTTTGGTATGGAATCAATCAAACCCCTCGGAACACCAATGAGTCCTTCATGCAAGCTGGACAAAGATGAAGAAGGTAAGAAGGTTGATCAAAAATATTATCGAGGTATAATCGGATCCCTACTTTACTTAACTGCAAGTAGACCAGATATAATGTTTGCTGTTTGCTTATGTGCTAGATTTCAGTCTGAACCTAAAGAATCACATTTAATTGCTGTTAAAAGAATACTAAGATACTTAAGTGGAACAAAAAATGTAGGTTTATGGTATTCTAGAGACTCAACATTAAATCTGATTGCATACACTGATTCTGATTATGCTGGATGTAAGTTAGATAGAAAAAGCACAAGTGGTGCATGCCAATTCTTAGGAAGTAACTTAATCTCATGGTTTAGCAAAAAGCAAAATTCAGTTGCATTATCAACTACTGAAGCTGAATATGTTGCAGCTGGAAGTTGCTGTGCTCAAATCCTATGGATTAAGCGACAACTTGAAGACTATGGTATCACACTTGATAAAACCTATAAGATGTGATAACACAAGTGCAATTAATCTAACAAAAATCCAATTCAACATTCTAGAACTAAACACATAGAAATTAGATATCATTTTATAAGAGAACATGTTGCAAATAATGAAATTTGTCTTGACTATGTTAACACTGAAGAACAATTAGCAGATATATTTACAAAACCCTTAAGTGAAGAAAGATTCTGTTATCTTAGAGGAGAGTTAGGGATTTGTGATCCATTAGAATGAATTTGAAACCCCTAAGGAAATTTTATCTAAAATTCTTTCAAATCCTTGATCTTTAAGGAAATCTTATCTAGAATTCACATCTAATTGATCTATTCAAATCCAATGATTATTTTATCAATTTTTATGATCAATTTCGGACACATTTCAGAAATTTCATGTTTTTGCTCTGAAATGGTCTCGGAGCCGACTCGGTGAGTATCGGAGTCGACTCCAGGTTTCTACTGAAACTCTTGAGTCGACCCCTTCTCGGCGCGAGTCGACTCCACTTCGGGATGGTTTTCTGTGACTGTCCGGAGTCGACCCCTCGCTTTGCGGGAGCCGACTCGAAGTGGTCCCAGGTCGATTTATCTAGGGCAGAGTCGACTCGCCGTTCATTTCTATCGTCTCAATCTCTCAAATACTCTCTCCAAAATACTTCCAGACCTTCCAAATTCCCAAAATCCTGATTAACCCTTCCAATGATCAATGGCCCCTAAAACTCGAGGTTCTAACCTTGGTGCGGCCGGAGTGAAGAGGAAGAGGGCTGTGAGGAAGACCGTGAGGCGTCCGTTCGTGAGCCTTCACCTAGCTCGGATTCAACTTCATCTTCCTCAACTCCAAATGCTTCTCCATCTACAGCTCCTTCTCAGGTAGATAGACTCGCTGATAGAATTAACTACGGGGAGGAAAGTAGATTTTGAATTGTTTGAGGCTGAGGGATTTCTTTTGGGAAGACAGTTGATAGAGATGGGTTGGGAAAAGATCTGCTCCTTAGATTGCCCTACATATCCCCCTTGTCAAGGAATTTTATAAGAATCTATCTAGAGGAGATAATGGTCTTATAAGCATTGTTAGAGGAAACCGAATTTCAGTGACTGTAGAGCTGCTTTCAAGATTGTTGGATCTACCCATGTCAGGAACTTCTACATTTTCTTCGGATGACAGAAGCCCAGCACTGTCTAGACTACTTAACCGGGAGGTTGTCGGTTTTGAGGAAGTTTTTGCCAATCAGTTATCCTTAGAACTGAGACTGCTCCACAACATCTGTAGTAGAATCCTTTTCCCCAAAATTGGGAGATTCGATTATGTGTCAGAAAGGGATATTTTTGTGATGGATGCAATTGTAACGGGTAAACCCATTAACCTTCCTAGTATGATTTTATGGTATATTGCCGACTGTGGAGGTAAGAGAAAATCAAGCTTGCCCTATGGCATGATCCTCACTAAAATTTTCCAGAGCCAAGGGATTGTCATTTCTGATAGTGAGCCTATGAGGAACTTGAGACACACAGATTTTTACAGTTTGGCCACTATACATAGGATGGGATTTGTTAAGAAGAACGGAAGATGGGAAAGGAAAGGTTTGATGAAGAAAGAGCAGCGGATGCTGAGGCACCGGGACCATCGGTTAGACACTCTTCGCCTGCACCTCCGAGCCCTCCTATTCCTGCTCCTGCTCCTACCCCTGCTCCGTTGTTTGATCAAGCATCATCTCATCTGTTGGCTTCACAGAACTTCAGTTAAGGCAACTCAAAGGCCTTCTTGATGATCAGTCAGAAAAATTAAAATCAGAGTTTGAAAACAAGTTTATGAATCTCAAGGAAACTCTATACTCTTTGGATGACCGATCACCAAAATAGAATCTACTCTCAGCACTTCTTCAGAGTCTTTAAGTGGAGATCTAAAGAACATATTTGAAGAACTTAAAGATGTCTGCGGAGATGGCGAAACATATGCAAATGCAATGCTGAGCTACAAGATAAAATTTTGACTGCTTGCACCTTTGTGGATGAGAGACTAAAGGACTATGTGAAGATACAAACAGATGGAATGAAAAATATAATTGATCATTTGACTAGGATTGTTAGGACTCACTTTTAATGTATTAGATACTCAGTCCTTGCAATGTATTGAAGTTAATGTTATGTTTTACATTTTGACACTTTGATGTAATGAATTGTCTATTTTGAATACTCAATGTATTTCTTCCTATTATCAATGAATGAATGATTTTGGTTAAATCAATCTTGAATGAATGAATAAATGATATGTTTATGCTTCTCTACCTTTTTGTTGATAACAAAAAAGGGGGAGAGTTTTATAGTTTTATAACTGTATATGCATATGGGAGAAATTGATTAATCAATGAGATAAATAATTGAATGAATGGGATATTTATTTGAGTTTCATAGGGGGAGCTACCTCATTCAGGGGGAGCCTAAGCCTAACTATGAAATCAAAATAAATTCACGAATCAATCATGCATAAACTCAATGTTTTTGTCATCATCAAAAAGGGGGAGATTGTTGGGGAGATTGTTGAAAAATTATATGCCCCAATCTATTGATTTTGATGATTACCAAAAGCCATGTGTACATTAAAAGATGTAATGAGTTTATTTACATGAGCAATGAATTTATTTAGAACAATGAATGAGAATGTTAAAGTATAACTTTAATCAAATTGAAAGTAACTTCAAGTTCAATGTTTAAGCTTTCAAAAAGAAATTCAATACTTCATATTTTAATCAATGAGTTTTTGGAACATTTCTTGAATTGATTCCTAATGTCAATTTTATTATATTCAAGTCAAAATAATGATTTAAAATGAATCTGGAACGAATTTAAAGTCAATCAGAAAACTTTCTGATTTTTGATACGTTCCGGAGCCGACTCTTGAGTTTCAGAGTCGACTCCACTCAGAGTACAGAAATGACTGTCTGTCTCGAGTCGACCCATGCAATTTCTCGAGTCGACCCCCGATTCTGTCGAGCCGACTCCATGACTGTGCGAGTCGACTCCGCTCAGACACCAGAGGTGTGTTTTTCTGAGCACTTCGCGAGTCGACCCCCAACTTTTCATGAGTCGACCCCCGACTGTCAGGAGTCGACACTTTACTTTTGATGAGTCGACCCTTTAACTTTCTGAGTATTTCTATTTTTGGTATCACGACCTCGAGCCGACTCGCGGAAAGCAGGAGTCGACTCCAGCAAATCTGGGCAGATTTTTCCGAATGCCAACTCAGCGTCAACGGTAAGATTTTTGATTAACGGCTATTTTTCTTTGTTTCTAACGGCTATATTTTTGCAGAATCTATAAATAGAGAAGCCGTTTTCAAATCAAAGATATACAAACAGAGAGATATTCATTTCAAGAGAAAAGAAAAGAAAAATCAAAAAAAGAGCTTCATTTGAAAAAATCCGTGATTCAAAATAGAGTGAAAGAAAGAGTGTGAAATCAAAGGAAGCTCCTTCTGTGTTCAAGCTCAACAATCCAAGGAAGCTTCAGAAGAAAATCCAAGAGCTATTCAAGAGCATCTCAAGTGATTTTCAACACTCAAAGAAAAGAGGAAAAGCTCAAATCAACTCCAACATACATTCCGTGAAGAATCCGAGCTGAGGCCCGATTCTACACTTCAAAGGAGTTGAGGAAAAGAAGAAAAGCTCAAAGCCAACCAACTGCAAATCAGGCTTTTCTAAACTTTATTCTTATATTTGTTTATCTGCTCATTGAGGAGCTTTGTAATTGAAAAACAACATTTCTATTATTTGTGTCTAGTTCAATCTGGGGGATTGAACTAGAGGAGGTAGTCTTACCTCGGTTCAAGCTTGGTTAAGCTTGTGTTAGGGGTTTTTGTGCTGGTGAGCCCTTGAAAACCAGCTGGGTTCGTTGTGATCCCAAAAAACAACAAGTTTGAGTTGTGAGCTTGTAAAACAACTCGGCTGTAATCAAGGAAGATTATAGTGTGGACCCAAGTGAATCTTGGGAGTGGACGTAGGTGTTGGATACACCGAACCACTATAAAATCTTTGTGTTTGCCGTGCTTCCATTGACTCTTTCTCTATCTCTGTTTTATTCACTGCACTTTGTATTTGCATTGCTATTGCCTTCATTCTTCTTAAGCAAACTTTTTAAAAGGCTAATTTTTAAAGAACCTAATTCACTCCCCCCCCCTTGGGTTGTCATCTGGGCCAACAGACACCCTAGTTCTCATAGCTGTAAACATGATGACACCCCAGAAAACAACTTACGACACCCGAGCTGTCAAATGACGACACCCTATCTCCAAATGTTAGCTATAGAACTTACGACACCCAAGGAAACATTATGACACTGCAGTTACAAACCTTCGACACCCTAGTACTTATATAACGACACCTCGGATGTAACCGTTAAGCCACACCTCAATCGTCACCAGCTCTCATATTGGGACACCCTAGCTAAAACTGAATGTAGAAAATCGTAGGACACCCAAACCGAGTTGTCAAATGATGACACTAGAGCTATATGGACAGAAATAATGGAGAATATAGGCCGAAACATCTGACGACACCCCAGTTCATAAGGTATAACATCCTAGTTAAAAGAGTATGACATTCGTGCTACAAAACACTAAACTTAAGGTATTGACATTCGTGCAGAAAAACACTAAATACTAAACAGTTATGACTCCCAGAATGTCATAATTGTTTTGGTCTAAGGATGTTATCTGTGCATTAAACGGTTTCCTAATGCATTAACTTCATCTAACGATAAAAATAGTTGGTCTAATAAAGGAACTTTAAAAAGAAGTGGGAACAAGGACTTTTATTTTTTGCTACGGATGACATTTTCTTTAGAAGATTATGAAAAAGTCTTCGATAGCTACGTATTCCAGCCTCGAAGCTAAAATATTTTCTTTCGATCGAAAATCAAAAAAGGAGGAAAACCTGACACCGGAGTCTCAGAGTGAGGGCTCAGGATCTTGTTCAAACCTTGGACTGATTCCTTGCATCCGAAAGCCAGAGCGAGGGGGAAGAATGTTTTAGAATCGGAAAGAGTTTTTCTTGCACAAATGTAATCCAAGAAAAAATGGCGGTAGAAGTAGGCTGAAGGGGAAGGGCATTTTAGTCTGCACACTATTTTTAAAATAAAGGCGAAGTGCTTTTAATGGACGTCATGATCAGAACGTAACATCGTATCAGAGCCATCCCGTCGCGCATCGTCAGTCCATGCAGGATCCACGTGGATCAATAAGTAGAGGCAGTGCAGTCCACGTAGGACTTGCTGCACCGAAGGCGGTGTACAAAGACTTTTCCCAGCTACCTAACTTTTCAAGATCATTCGCGCAACATCTCTCATGCTCGCCAATTAGCGCATGGCCCATGGTGCAATTAATGTGATACGGCCGCATATTCTTAGAAGGAACCTCAAAAGTATCCAAGCGTACTAAAATTCATAATCAAATAATATTATCATTTAAATTATATTCACATAACATTACAATAATAGTAATACGAGTATATATACAATCATGTACAAATGAGACTTATAAGGTTGATCTTCTAAAATTCTAGATCTTCTAAAAATGATATTTGAGCCTATATCTCTTGTTTTGTTCATAGAAAATAATCATATTTATTTTCTTTGACATTTCATTTAATACATATTTTAAATTATAATATCTTTTGACAATGATAAGTGCATATTTTAATTAGCATCTAAGCTTATAAAACTTGGAAAGATGTGAATGTGTGTGTATGTGTGTGTGTGTGAGAGAGAGAGAGAGAGAGAGTGAGATGAAAACTAGATGTACTCAGCTATGTCAGCTCTCCTTTGATTGTTAGAAAGTAAAGAAATCGGTCAAGAGCATACACTAAGTTATCATAATTGCATGAATAACTAACCATGATATGGATAGATGACAACAATTATGAGCCAAGCATATAGGCTAGACCAAAGTTCTGAAGATGCACCTTTTAGTCAGATCCATATATTATTAGTTTACAATAATTTTGTGTATAACTATTTAATCTAACACTTATAACAACAATAACAACAACAAAGTTTTAATCCTAAACTAGTTGGGATCGGCTACATAAATCTTTTTTCTTCATTATATAAGGTTTAAAGTTATAATTTTTGTAAGATGCGATGAATTAATTTTTTTTTACTTTTATATAATTTTTGAACTACTATTATTTCTTTTTTCTTCTACATGTATCTAACCACTTCACATTGCTGCATCTTTAATCCTATGCTGTAAATATTTAAACCAGCTATGTAGTCTTCTCAATTTGTCCTCAATTGGTGCCAGCTTCATCTTTTTACAAATAATTTTATTTTTTATTCTATTTTTATATCATATATTCATTTCAAAATTTTTAATTCAGCTACATTCATCTTATGTACATATAATTTTTTAGCTGCCCAATATTCTGTCTCAAAAAGCATCATCGGTCTTATGGTTGTCTTATAATTTTTGTTAATATGATAGTTATTTTATATTATAATATTTTGTTGCATTTTTAATTTTATCTAAAATCTCAATCTCTTCTCTTTTATAAATAATTGATCCTAAATATAAAAAATTATTACTTTTAAAAATTTTAGGATTTACTTGACATTCATCTTTATTTCTAATTATACTAAAATTGCATTTCATGCATTTTTTCTTTGTCATACTTAACTTAAAATTTTTAGATTATAATATATTTCTTTATAATTCCAACTTATGATTAACCGTAGTCTTAGTTTTATCTACTATTAATATATCATTTGCAGATAACATGTATCGTAAAATATCATCTTGAATATATTTAGTAAACTCATCCGTAACTAATGTAAAATATATGAATTAAGAACAAATCCCTCATGTAATATATTATGATTTAAAATTCAATGGTATTATTATTAGTAGTTCTTATACTAGTAATCGTCATACAGGTCTTTTATTTCGTTAATATATGTAATGGGTACTTTTTCTTATCTAACATCTATTATAAGATTTTTTTAGAGACTCTATCATATTCTTTTTTTTAATCAATAAAACCATATAAAAATCTTTGTCTTGCTTCTTTCTTTATATTTCTTTATTAATCTTTTAAAGAGAAAAAGAACTTTTATAGTCAACCTTCTTGGCATAAAATTGAATTGATTCTCTAATATTTTTCTATTATATTCCAATCTATGCTTAATTATTCTCTCCTAAAGTTTTATAGTATGACCCGTATATTTAATATCATGATAATTAGAACAAATTTGAATATTTTCTTTATTGTTACAAATTGGATCTATATTGCTCTTCTTCAATTCATTAGACATCTTTTTAGTCTTTAAGATGTTATTCAATATATGTCACCAAAGGTACTCCTATATCATTTAAACATTTTCAAATCCTAATCAAAATTATATCAATTCTATTGCTATTCTTATTTTTATCTTTTTCATAGCCTCTTTAACTTTAGATATCCTAATTCTGTGAGTATACATGATATCTCTATCCTTAATAAAATTAGTAAAGTATATAAATTATCTATATAATTTTTATTTAATAATTTATTAATATAATTTCTCTAGTTTTTATTGATTTTGTCCTCTTTAATGAGGAAAACTTTTTGATCTTAATTTTTGATGCATTCAACTTGAATCATATTTTGGTTTTTCTTTTGTTAATCATGTAATTTTATATTAGTCTCTTCATCTTTAGTTTTGAGCTTGCAATATAACTTTTCATATGCCTTAAATCTAACCTCAGGAACTATCATTTTAATTCCTTTCTTAGCCATATTATTTTATATGGTTCTATATTTTTACATTTAAATAGTTTTCTATAACACTCTCCTTTAGTCTTAAACGTTAATCAAACTTTCTTATTCCATCACTAAGTTTCCTTACCAATATTGTCTTTTTTTTTTACTCTTTTCATACGTTTGTAGTTTTTTAATACTATTAATCATCTCATCTATATAGTGTTGAGTGCCAAAATAATTTTATCTTTGCTAAGGAACCACAAATTTGTCATCCATGAATATTAGCTCTAGTGATGATAGCCTTCACGATGTTGTTCAACATAAGATAACGCTGTTTATTCTAGCTATGCATTATTTTTGGTAATCTATTGGAGTGATCTATTCTTAAAATTTATGCACATGCAATATGAATGGAATTATATTGTTCAGTTGACCTTTTTGATGTTTCTGTTTACATTGTTGAAGACATGTCAAACTGCTGAGTTCTTCGTTTCTTTGATGCATGAACTGAATTTTTGGGAGAATGAGGTGTTCGCTTTCTTCCATCTAGGATTTCTCTAGCAAGACTGAGATCTATACTACTAGAAAAGTATGATTTACCAAGGGATTTTA
>UESW01003934.1:937554-1109737 GCA_900491605.1 Calamus simplicifolius | reverse complement strand
AATATTTTTGTTGCCATTCTGTCTGATTTTTTTTTTAAATTTTTTCTGATTACATAATTATTTATTCTTAGTGTATAAATATGGTTTATGTATATTTCTGCATCTTATTGTTGTTGACATAATAATTTATGCTTAGTGCATGAGGGGCATTTATATAAATTTTTATATATTTTCTACAAGTATGTTTATTTATGCTTGATGTATAAATAATATATATTGATTTATGTCTTTAGTTGACATGAAATATATGCTTGATATAACATATGCGGATTTGTTCCAATGCTGATTTTGTGGACAACATAGATATGTTCTATGAAAAATTATTGGATTCAGTGTTCTATCTTATTAAATAAGTAATGATTATGAGCTTAGCAAAATTTTTGATCTCATTTATAAGTAAGATTATTTGAAATCTAAATATTTTTTAAATAGAGATATATACTGATTATGTGCCTGATATCCATATTTTGCTTGACCAAATGTAGTGATGGCCTCCTGATCTGGTGTAGCTGGCCTCGATAGAGGCGAGAAATTGGAAGGACAAAATTATAATGTATGACACCGAAAGATCCAATATTTACTTAATGAGCAAGAAGTCTTGGAAACCCTAACACACAGTATATGACACCACCAGAACCTGGTACCTCTGAACAGAACCGTCAGGATCACGAAATCTATGAAAAATGGGTAAAGAATGATCATTGTGCATGCTTCACTATGTTAAGCTATATGCAAAATGACCTGATTGAAGATTTTAAGGGATTTTCAACTGCCCAGGATATGTGGAACCAGCTCAAGATTTGGTTTGGTCAGACCTCAGCAACAAGGATACGGGCCTTGAACCTCAAATTTATGCAACATGCCAAAAATCCCAATCATTCAATGTCTGAACATCTCCGTATGATGAGTGGCATGATTAGGGATCTGAGGGAGGCTGGGGTTGATCTCACTGAGGAATAGAAGGTCCTTGCATTGATTCGTTCGCTGCCTGACCCTTAGTGGAGTCAGATGAAGCTCTTGATGACTCATAGTGAGCACATCAAGACTTTTGAGGGCATATCTCATCATCTCGAGCTGGAGGCTGAGCGCATAGAGACTTCCCACTCCTTTGCCTATGTGGCTCACTCTGGAGCTTCGCATTCCAGAGGTAGAAGGAGTAAATCCAGTGACAAAAAAGGTTCACAGAGTTTCAAGGAAAAGAAGGTAGCCAAGCCTAAGAAAGGCTAACCAAAGGGTAAGAAGAATGTGGCAAAGATCAAATGCTACAACTATGATATGAAAGGTCACTTCGCTCATGAATGCACAGAACCAAAGAAGGTATATTCCACATTAACATCTCTCTATGTTTATTCTTATGCATTAGTTGCTGACACTCTCCTGATTGGATCATAGATACGGGAGCGAACAAACACATAGTTCGAGATCGAGCTGGTTTTATGGATTTTCACGAGATTTCTGCAGGCACCCAATATGTTGTTCTTGGGAACGGTCTGCATGAGCAGGTGTTGGGTATAGGAGCATGTCGCATTAGGTTGCGAGGAGGACATGTATTGCTCCTACATGATGTTTTGTACGTCCCAACTATCTGGTATAATCTGTGCTCAATACTTGCCCTATTAGTTCTTGTCTATACCTTTTGTTTTTCTGGTGATTGTATGTTTGTATATCTGAATGGTGTGTTATCCTTTTGTAGCTATTTATCGTATGGGTTTTTCAAACTTGATGTGGAAATATCTGACTCTTACTCTTCATATGCTCGTGCTTCTTTTCCTGCATATGATAATTCTTCACTATGGCATGCCAGACTTGGTCATATGGGCCAAGATAGGATGGCACGGATGGCTAGAGAAGGGCTATTGGGCCCCCTCAGCAAAATAAGCCTCCCTGTGTGTGAGTCTTGTTTGGCAGGAAAGGCATCAAGAAAGCCTTTTGGTAAGGCTTCTAGGGCCTCTCAACCATTAGAGCTAGTACACTCAAATATCTGTGGACCCATGAGTGTTAGAGCACGCCATGGCGCATCTTATTTCCTCACATTCATCGATGATTATTCATAATTTAGGTATGTATACCTAATCTCCCACCGCTATGAAGTGCTGGATTGTTTTCGCCGCTTCTTAGCTGAGGTGGAAAATCACAAGGAGAAGACTTTGAAGTCTCTCCAGACTGATAGAGGTCACAAATATTTATCTGATCAATTTCATAAGCTTTGTAAGGAGCAAGGGATACGCAGGCAGCTCACCATTCCTGGGACACCGCAGTAAAATGGTGTTGCAGAGCGTCGAAACAGGACTTTACTGGATATGGTTAGGTCAATGATGGCGCAAGCAAATCTCCCGATTAGTTTCTGGATTGATGCACTTTTGACTGCAGCCTACATCCTTAACTGCATACCCAGTAAATCGGTGTCCTCCACACCATATGAGTTATGGTATGGTGCGGGACCTTATATATATCATTTACGCTCATGAGGTTCAGCAGGATACATTCACAATACCTTCCATAAGTTGGAAAAACTAGGTCCTAAGGCCAGCAAAAAGGTGTTCATTAGGTACCCTCAAAATTCTAAGGGTTACGTAATGTATGGTGAACATCCTGATGGAGGACCGACTGAAATAGAGTCCAGAGATGTGGAATTCATAGAGAATGAATTTTCAAGCATTGGTGAGATCAAGAAGGACCTAACCCTGTATGAGTTACAGAAGGACCTTCCTACTATCTCTAGCGAGGGAGGGGCATTACGACCTGTTCCAGATATCGCCACAGCTAGTGGGCGTGCTGGGCCCAATGGGAGTGACGCATCAGACAGTGGGAGCGCACAAGCTGAGCCTAGTGGAAGCTCACCTATGAGGGTTAATATACCTTCAGGGAGTAGCTCTCAAAGTCTAGATCCATTGTTACGGAGAAGCACACATGGAATAGTTCCATGGTGATACTTTGAGGTCGAAGGGAATGTGTTTCTCTGTGCCCCGTTGGATCTAGATGAGCCAATCTCTGTTCATGAGGCACTTGATTCATCAGTTCGTAAAGAGTGGCTAGCTGCTATGGAAGATGAGATGGAGTCTATGGACAGGAACCATGTGTGGGACCTGGTAGACTTACCGTCTGGGCAAATCTATAGGAAATAAGTGGGTCCTAAAGATAAAGCGCAAGGATGATGGGTCAATCGATAAGTACAAGGCTCGACTTGTAGCGAAGGGCTATACCTAGATGGAGGGCGTAGACTATGAGGAGACATTTTCTCCTATGGTGAGATTTTCCTCTATTCGCTTGATCTTAGCTATGGTAGCTCAGTTAGATTTGGAGCTATATCAGATGGATGTCAAGATAGCATTTCTTAATGGAAGCCTGGATGAAGAAATCTACATGGATCAACCTTTGGGCTTTGTGGCTAAAGGAAAGGAGGGCAAAGTGTGCCACCTTAAAAGATCCATATATGGTCTCAAGCAATCATCCAGGCAGTGGTACTTTAAATTTCATGAAGCCATTACATCGATTGGCTTTACCATGATTGAGGAGGACCACTGTGTATACATTAAGAAAGCAAACGATGGGATTCTATTTTTAGCGCTGTATGTGGATGATATCCTAATAGCTGGGAGTTCTATAAGGGTAATCAATGCCACTAAGGAGTGGTTGTCCTTCGTTTTTTAGATAAAGGATATGGGTGAGGCGAATTTTGTGCTAGGAGTGAGGATCCTAAAGAATCGTGCTAAGAAGTTTCTTGGTCTGTCTCAAGAAACTTATATTCAAAAAATCTTGGAACGATTCCGAATGCACTATTCGAAACCCGTTGATACCCTAATAGAGAAGCATGCACCTTGAGTATTGACCAGCCCTAGAATGGATGAGGAGAGAGAGAAGATGAGTAGGATTTCCTATGCGAGTGCTGTGGGAAGTTTGATGTACGCTATGTTGTGTATACGTCCTGACATTAGCTTTGCAGTAGGCTTGGTTAGTCGGTACCAAAGCAACCTAGGGCTTGCTCATTGGAAGCAGTAAAGAGGATTTTTCGCTACCTTCATGGTACTGCTAATCTCGCCTATGTTATCAAGGAGGAGATTTGAGATTAAATGGTTTTTATGACTCTGATTGGGCTGGTGATAGAGATGAGCATAAATCCACTTCAGGATATGTTTTCATCTTTGGAGGTGGAGCTGTCTCTTGGTGCAGTAAGAAACAGAACTGCACAACCTTGTCCACTATGAAAGCCGAATACATTGCTTGTTCGACTGCTGTCCAGGAGGCCGTGTGGCTGAGGAGGTTCTTGAGACGACTCGAGATATCAGCTAGTGCTCATAATACTATTTAGATATGTTTCGATAGCATGGCAATATTGCAATATGCTAAAGATTCCAAGTATCATGGAAGGTCTAATCATATTGATATTAGATATCACTTCATTCGAGATATGGTCAAGCAATGAGAGGTTACCGATGTTGGTTGATCCATTGACTAAGTCTATTGCTAGAGATATCTTTCAGACTCATATGAGGAGTCTGGGTCTGCATTGTATCTGATAGACAGGGATTGTATGGATATTGTAAACTGTGTGTTATTTATGTTAAAATGAAATGCTTGTTTTCATTATTATCATGATGAGTTCATATTGGCAGGGACATATGTGTATAAATGTCATAGGCTTTGATCAGCCCACTTACAGGGGTGATCAACATGACACTTTTGATATTGTATGGGTTGCATATGATATTGTATGAGTTACAGACTGCATGAGTTGCAGATTGCATAAGTTGCAAAATGGGCTACATAAATTGTTATAATAAGTTTCCTCAGTTTGGACTGAGATGAGACTCAGAGAGTCGAGTACGGAGAATGTATATGTATGTCCACAGATCCATGCTAAAGCCTGTTATAGCCGAACTGGGAGCATTGGTGTGTGCTCGAGTCAGGCAACTTTATGATGCCTAAACTTGTGTTCGTACGGTGTTTGAGTATGACATAGCCCATTGAGTGGGAGCTCCACCGTAACATGCATTATATTGCATGTGCTAAAGTCGACCCAGTATGGGTAACGGGATACTCCCTCTCCATTACCGTGTGAGCCCTACAACTTTGTAGTGTCCTTGGACTTGAGCCTATATCATGAAGTTGGAGTTCAGGATGACTTTCTTAGCCTTATCCTCCAAGGTCATGAAATTAATACGGCCACATGAGATAATCCTAGGAAGTCAACTAGACAAAGATGGATTAGTATGGGCATTCAAGGAAGATTATTCGCGACCGCACCTTATCTGTTGTGATCCATAGCCTAGGCAATCATGTACATGAGTTGCATATGATTATAGACATAGATACTTGACTTAGTGTTTTTTCAAGTACTGCTCAGATTAAATCCTTGAGTGATTGAGAGTACTTTATTGTGGTGTGATCGGATTTTTTGGGATACGGACGAGATTGGATTGCATCGTTTAATGTACTACATTAGTTATTCATTAACTTAGTGCAGCATTTTCACTGTGTGTCATTGTGTGTGAATTTCGTCGGGTCACACATCCCGCTGTACTGCAAGAGGAGAGAGGTGAGATGACATTAAAAGTAAGATCCTGTGTGGACGAGTGGGAGATTGTTACGAAACATGGGCTGAAACAGGACATTCCCTGTTCTTCTTGCGGCTAGGATGGAGCCGCCCTCGTGGAACACGGCCGTCGTGCTCCTTCCTTCGAGGCTCCGATCGGAGGAAACGTCCACCCATAACCCTTAAATGGGTTGTCTCTCGGACGAGCAGAATAAAAGGGAGAGACGAGCTATCGGTTAGAAACACAGATAAGAAAAACCAGCTTCTTCTCTTCCTCCCATTGCCTTCTCCCTCTCCGGCACCGCGGTCCAGGGGTGTGGGCATTTTCGAGGACTCTTATAGCCCTTCCGATGACCGACGATCCTCGCCGGAAGCCTCCACTGTGCCACCGTGAAACAGGTGAGTCGTTCCTTTTTCCACGACTTCATTCCCTGTTCCATGGTTCCAATGATACCAACAATTATAAATGGAGAAATTTGAAACCATACGTAGCAAAGCACACACGCCATGGATGCAAGCGTTATTAATAAAGAGAAGTTAAAAGAACTTATATTGAAGGAAAAGATTATACAGAACCTTATAATCATGTGCGATCCTATTGTCACTACCATTGTGGAATCAAAGGCTAACTACAATGACTGTTGATGAATTATCAAGCTCTTTGGGGTTTACAAGCAATAGCTAATTAAGTAAAAAATATGTACAGAAGCCAGCTGAAAATGTAAAGGGTTACCTATACAATTGAAAAATAATTAATTCATCAATCTTAATATAGCAAAGGTAATATCATCGACAAAGACTCATGTTTCGAATAGATATCAAGAATGATGTCTATCCCTGATTTAATGCTATTGTGAAAGATGAATCGTTGTTATGCCATCTTAAATTTGGACATTTAAATTTTTGAAGTTTGAAATAGTTTATTCAGAAAAATATGGTATCATTGTGAACAATTTTGTGAGGAATATATTTTCAAGAAACTACATGAAAAATCATTTTTTAATAACTCTTGGCATGCTTGTAAACCACTTGAACTTGGACATTCAGATACGTGTAGCTCCATAAATATTTTGTCAAGTGGAGGGAATCATTATTTTCTTACCTTTATTTTTTTAAAAAAAATTTTGGACTGTGAGGCTTACCGTTTTGACAAGCATCTTAAGGCACTAATGATGCATGCTGTAGCATAATGGAGTTTTTGATATGAGGGATCAAACTATCATAGATATGACAAGGAGCATGCTAAAGGTGCATGATGTTTTCCTAATTATTTTTGGCCTAAAGCTATCTCATATTGTTTTGTTTGTCTCTCAAATGGATCTTAACCAGATGTGTACAGAATATTACCCCTCTCCCCTGGGGAGGCTTGGAGTGGATTAATTCATGCCAAGTGCCAGACATGTCAAGGTATTTGCTCAATTGTGTGGTCGTGCCAGGCTGAACAAGAAAAAACTAGACAATAGAAGAGACGATGATATATTTGTTGGTGGAGTTTATCTACTGCACTTTTGTAATATTTTTCTCGATAACAAAGCTTTAATTCCATCCATTTAACCTTTATCCCATGCCCTTGTATCCTTAGGTTTTTCATTATTTATGGCACCATTTACGTACAGCCAAAAGCGTGATAGCAAAAATCTTGTTGATGACAAATCTAGTCATTTTTGTGAGTGTAGACTATTTAATCCCACACAAAGTTATTAATTGTCAAAACAGACGTAATTTTTAGTGAAGGTGATGCGTCCAAGCTGAAAATTTAGTTGAAGCAGAAAGGCCTAGGAAAGCTCGACAATAATAATCCTGACAGAGATTTTGAGGTGATACCTAACAATGCTAATTAATGCTTAACAATGCTATTGATACTGCTGGAGAATTTGTTCACCATGAACTATGATCTTATAAAATTTGAAAAAGCTATGTATAATAAAAAATGGAATAAAGATATGGAAGAAGAGATTAGGATGATAGTAGAAAACAACACTTGAAAGCCAACTGGTATTCTGTCAAGACAAAAGGCCGTTGATTTAAAATTGATTTACAAGACAGAAGTCAAGCCAAATGCTGAGGTAGAATAATACAGCTCAAAATTAATGGAGAAGGCTAACAACAATGGCCTAGAATCGATTATCAAGAGGTATTTTCTTCTATTACTAGAATTGAAATAGTCAAATTGGTTGTTGCATTTTTTGCATAGAACCATTGTAAATTCAACAAGTGGATGTAAAGTTACTCATCCTTAATGGGCCTCTTGAGAAAGAAGTCTATGTCTAGTAGTGTATCGGGTTTGTGAAGAGAAGAAGTCAAAGACAGAGTCTACCAACACACATTTAAAAAAAAAAAAAAATCTTTTGCGTTGCCCTAAACAAGCTCCAAAGATATTATTACCATAATTGATACAGAGTTTAAGGATGTTACCAAAAAAAAATTCATGATGATAATTATCAGTAACCTTAGTTTAAGAATAGCATTGGAGAAATTGATGATACCCATATAGGGGTAAAGCTTCCTCCATCTAAACAAATATAATATATTGGTCAAAAAAGGTTTCCTATATAAAACAGCATTGCGCATTGTGATTTTGAAATGCATTTTACCTTTGTTTGATCTAGATGAGAGGGTATTGCCCAAGATACACACATCTTATTCTTTATGTAGAAAAGAGTTGCAATTTGTACACCCACCAACAATTATAAATTTTATTTTATATACACACACACACTCTCTCTCTCTCTCTCTCTCATGCTTGTTTGGTGGATGCAAGGTATCCTCATATAAGGGGATATTTGGGGCCATCCAAAAAGAAAAAATATTATCTATTAGATTTTCAACATAGAAGTCAACCAAACTGTATGTGTGAAATCTTTAATCATACATATTCCTCACTCAAATGCACTATTGAAAGGACTTTCGGATGTTGAAAAAATAGATAGAGAATATTTAGTATAATGCATACTGCCCAGTTATCTATACTATAAACAAGTGAAAATTATAGTAGTTTGTATCATGCAATTAAAGATTTTGAATTTCAACCTTATGATGATGAGGATCCTACTTCCTCTTAATTATTTGGAGTTTGATGAATCATAGGAATAATAAAGTAGAGAACAATGTCAAACAACAAATAATCATGGGGTGGATGCTTTATATGATTGTATTACAATACATCTATTAAATCATTAACTTATCTATTTATGATATTTGTTTATAAGATATATAATGAGAAATATTAATAAAACAATTTTATCGCTATTATGATGGTAGATATATGAACAATTTTATTATTATTTTGTACATGAGTAAACAAAGTCAAATATTTATGTTAATATTAGAATGAAGAAGCTTTAATTTACAATAATAAGATTCTTTGCGACTTGGTAATTGCCCTTGAAAAATAATTTCTTTATTTATTTAGTAATTTATATTAGGATATTCAAAATATTTTTTTAACTACACTTTATAATGGTAGTTTTTTATATTATGATATAACAACAGGATAATATAATAATAATATAAGATAATATATTATAACACAATATAGCACAATATAATACTACATAATGTAATGCAATAAAATACATTGAATATAATATGATATGATATCATAATATATATAGTTGAAAATATTATAACTATAATTTTTAGCCATTTACACATTTTTAAAATACTTTCACAATTTGGTTATTAAATAAATATTAAAATTTAAATTCTGCTGTCAAAAGCTCTATTATATATATAATTTGGAATAAGGATCTTAAGTGATTGAAAATTATTAATGTGGCAATATCATTTGGGCTACCAAATGCCTTTTTGGTGGTTGTCAATGTTTAATTGTTTATATTTATCCTAGTTGTACAACCACCATGAATAATAGCTTATTTACCATGTGTGTAAATAAAAGGGTCTTCCTCTCATTATTCTTGTTCTCTTCTCTTAGGTAGTGTTTGAAATAGGGGATAAGAGAGGATATCCAGAGGATTATATCGCCTAGCATCAGTGTGGCATCACGTGGCTCGTGTGCAATAATTAGTGCCTGTAATGCTTTTATTTCTCTACTAAAAATTATTTGAAGATGGGAAAAAACAAACCGCAGAAGTTGGTGCCTCACTGACCTACATCTCTACCACCTCTTTATGTAACAACCACCTTAATTAACAAAAATACCAATACACATTTAAAAAAAAAATCCTTTGCACTGCCCTAAACAAGCTCCAAAGATATTATTACCACAATTGATACAGAGTTTAAGGATGTTCCCAAAAAAAAAAAAAAAAAAATTTGTGATGATAATTATCAGTGACCTTAGTTTAAGACTAGCTTGTAGAAACTGATGATACCCATATAGGGGTAAAGCTTCCTCCATCTAAACAAATATAATATATTGATCCAAAAAGGTTTCCTATATAAAACAACATTGCGCGTTGTCATTTTGAATTGCAATTTACCATTGTTTGATCTAGATGAGAGGGTATTGCTCAAGATACACACATCTTATTAGAGGCTTTATGCAGAAAAGAGCTACAATTTGTACACCCACCGACAATTATAAATTTTAATAATATTTATTATTATAATAGATACATATTTTATGATATATATATATATAATGTGCTTATGTGTTTGAAGATAAGTACTATTTGGTGGATGTAGGGCATCCATAAGAGGATATTTGGGGCCATCCAAAAAAAAGAAATATTATTTATTAATTAGATTTTCAACATGGAAGTCAACTCAAATGCACTACTGAAAGGACTTTTGGATGTTGAAAAAATAGATGGAGAATATTGAGTATAATGTATAATGCCCAATTATCTATACTATAAACAAGTGAAAATTATAGTAGTTTGAATCATGCAATTAAAGATTTTGAATTTCAACCTTATGATGATGAGGATCCTAGTTCCTCTTAATTATTTGGTGATTGATGAATCATAAGAATAACAAAGTAGAGAACAATGTCAAACAATAAATAATCATGGGGTGAATGCTTTAATTGACAATAATAAGATTCTTTGTGACTTGGTAATTGCCCTTGAAAAATAATTTCTTTATTTATTTAGTAATTTATATTAGGATATTCAAAATAATTTTTTCAACTATACTTTATAATGGTAGTATTTTATATTATGATATAACAACAAGATAATATAATAATAATATAAGATAATATATTATAACACATTATAGTAAAATATAATACTACATAATGTAATACAATAAAATACATTGAATATAATATGATATGATATCATAATATATATAGTTGAAAATATTATAACTATCATTTTTAGCCATTTACTCATTTTTAAAATACTTTCATAATTTGGTTATTAAATAAATATTAAAATTTAAATTTTGCTATCAAAAGCTCTATTATATATATATTTGCAATAAGGATCTTAAGTGATTGAAAATTATTAATGTGGCAATATCATTTCGGCTACCAAATGCTTTTTTGGTGTTTGTCAATGTTTAATTGTTTAGATTTATCCTAGTTGTACAACCACTATGAACATTAGCTTACGTACCATGTGTGGTCGTAAATAAAAGGGACTTCCTCTCGTTATTCGTGTTCTCTTCTCTTATTTTTATCAAGGATGCAGGGCAATGCTCTAGGACATCGACGCAGTCCTGCATGCAAGTCTATTTCACCATATGGGCCAAAACAAACTACATCAAACATCGATGAAAGATACGTGGGAGGGAGAGAAATAGAAGGGGACCAGAACCTAAATTGAATGCCAAATTGACCCACTTCTATAATTTTTCATGAAAAATCTTGCTGCACCATCGCTCAATGATTGACGTGCATTACATATACATACATCAAAATAAAAAAGAATGATTTTGCTTCTAGCATGCATGTGTACATATAGTGTACGTCAATCATCGGGATCGATGTGCACTTGCTGCACCATTTTTCATTTGTTCACTGATCTAGCATTATATCACCTACAACATTTTTCATTTGTTTCACTGTATGCATGCATGCGAACATCACTAGGATTATATCGCCTAGCATCGGTGTGGCATCGCAAGGCTCACATGTAAGAATTAGTGCATGTAATACTTTTATTTCTCTACTAAAATTATTTGAAAAACAAACCGCAGAAGTTGGTGCCTCGCTGGCCCACATCTCTACCATCTCTTTCTATAACAACTACCTTAATTAATAAAAATAAATACACCCTTCTTGCTTCTCTGTTATTGCTTTCTTCATAATGTTATCCAGTCAACTACACTGCACATAGACAAATATTGAAGGGTTCACATTAGGGATGTAACTGAAAGACAACTCATGAGTAGCCCGAAATCAATTCAAAAAATACTCGAAATCGAATCGCTGCTTATCGAGTCGAACACTACAAGAAAAATAAAATATTACGACGCCCAAATGCATCGCAATTGCATCGCTAAACATGCTATTGCGACGCAATGACAGCGTCGCTCAGATGTCCGTCGCAATACCCATTTGTCGCAATTGCGTCGCAATATTGCGACGCTCTGCGAGTCAACATTGCATCGCAATATTGCGACGCATCCAAATGCGTCACTAAATTTAAAATTAATTTTTAATATTTAAAATTATTATTAAATATTACGATACATTAAATTACGTCGCAATATTGCGATGCATCTAGCTGCGTCGTAATATTTAATAATAATATTTTTGGTATAATAGCGATGCAATTTGAGTCACTAATGCGTTGCAAATAATTTTTTTTAAAATATTACGACGCAAGGTCATTGCGTCACAATATTTATTAAAAATATTTTAGATATAATAGCGACACAATTTTAGTCGCTAATGCATCGCTATTAAATTTATTTTTAAATTATTGCGATGCCAGGTCATTGCGTCACAATATTTAATAATAATATTTTAAAAATATTAGCGATGCAATTTCAGTCGCTAATGCGTCGCAAATTAAATTTTAAAAAAAATATAAAAGATTAAAAATTAAAACGGTTAATACAATTTCGTTAAATCTAAATATTGATAGAAACATTTTTTACTCAATCCAAATAATAATCAATTTCCAAAAATAATATATATATATTAAAATTTTGAAGTTTTTACAACATAAAAAAAGAAAAGAAAAATATATCAAGAATATGAGCGATCATGTGGAGGCTGTGGAGGCTGAAGACTCTGCGACAAGCGGCTAACCATATCCCGCAAATAATGCATCTCATCTCACATGTCTGCAATCTCCTGATCCCGGCCTCGCATACGATCCTCGAAATCCTGCTCAACCTCCTGGCGAACCTCCTCTGCAATAGATCTGCGAAGGTCGTGTAAACGCTCGGGAGGAATATCACCAGAAACTCGCGAGCTGGAGGCATGATGGGGAAAATATGTAGAAGCTCTAGTGCCCAGACCATAGACCCTGCGTCTCGTGGCTGGGCACCAACAGCCTCCAAAAATACACGCCGACTCTCCTTTGCTGAGAGTTCGATGGGCGTCTTCCCATTAGTAGAGTTGACCTGCGATGCCTGGGAGCGAAGCTCCTTGACTCGTGTCTTGAAATTATGAAATCAACAATAAATGAGTTAATAAATTTTTCGAAATAAAATTTTAGAAATTAAACAGATACTACATAAATCTAATTTCTTACCGCAACCTCCCGTGATCGCGTGTCGACCCAGAAACCATCCCTCCTAGTGTGTGTCGCCCTGAATAGACGAAACTCACCAGGATCTCTGCCCTCCTGCTCAGACTATAACAAAAAAAAAGATATTAATACAAATATTTGTAAATAACTAAAATAGTAATTAAAATATTTATGTTTTCTTACCATACGCCGTCTGTGCTCCTGAATCGAAATGGAGCCCGAAGTATGGTGGGAGAGACCCATGCCAGGACCGCCCTTCTCAGATCGGCAATTCGTGCTGGTTGATGCGGACCTCCTGTGCCAGCCATCGGACTGCTAGGCCTGCTGCCACTCGTGCCAAATACCCTCTGGCACGTGCTCAAGACGCTGACCCGATGACCTCCAACGATGAAGCATGTCGGAGTATCGGCGTCCCATCAGAGCCTCCCATGCTGCCCTAATGGCATCATGGCTGGCAGGATCCTACGTAAACTTTTTCTACATTAAAATAAAAAGTTAGTATCTGAATTTATTAAGTTTAAAAATTTTATATCACTGATAAATTGTATTTAATAAGTTTACCTGAAACTCAGAAAAATAAAACTCCCTCGTGGCTGGAGATACATGGCGCCAATCGTAGCCACTAGAATCTGCACGCCTCTGAAATACGGCACTGATGTGGCTGGATACATGATGCTGCTCAATGAATCTGTTAAAAAAATGCATGTTTATAAGAAATTGACTTAAAAACATAAACATACATTTTTAATTAGTATATACTTACATCCCCTGAGCATCAAGTCGAAGTACAGTGCGGCCGATGGTGGAAGAACTCTCGGAGGTATGTGCCGATCGGCTGGATGGTAATACTGCTGGAGAGATCGAAGGCTGTGTGACTGCTGGAGATCCAAACTCTCCATCTCCGATGCTCATGTGATCTGATGTAGCAGGGCTACATCCCTGCTCACTCCGTCTGTCGTCGGTAGATCTACCTCTGCCCGTCATACTGAAAATACTAAAGATTCATACAATTAAATTATGATTAATGATTGACTATGTAAAAATTTAACACTTATAAAAAAAAGTTAAATTTTAAAAAACCTCTATGTTTAATTGGTGTCATTTGTTTCGTGAAATGTTGGTTCAACATCCGATGCCGTATCGGATTGCGAATCAGTTTCATTATCATCGGAAGGAAACCGAACATTTGCATCCGTAATTTCTTGGACATCACCATTTGGATCTCTAAGTGATGTTTCAGGAGCCCTTGTGTCGTCCTCAATTGCATGCATTTCCATCTCATCCTCTTGAAATGCAGGGCACTCGGCTGATTGACTTGATGAACTCTCCTCTATTACGATTGTTGAACGTGGGACGATTTTAGAAACGGCCCACCAATCTTGCTTGTCGTTGTGCAAACTTGGATATCCACAGTAAAAGACTTGCTGAGCTTGGGATGCAAGGATGAATGGGTCGTATTTCTGCAATCTTCGTCGATGATTCACTTCAACAAAATTGTAATCGTTATGAACCTTTTTGCCCATAGGAACTATCAGATCGAACCAATCACAATGAAACAATACGGTTCGTTTCATAGGCCAACCGGGATATTCAACTTCAACCACCTCTACTAACTTTCCATAATAATCCTGCATATTTGCTCCAACACTTTCTCCTTTCACACACACGCCCCAGTTCTGCGTGCCTCTTGAAGCTGCTAATCGTTCAATCTAAAATTTGTACCCATTTACAAAATAGCCAGTAGAGGTTGTTACGGTCTTCAATGGCCATTGCGATAGACATTTAATGAAAATATTGTCGGTTGTGGACCATGGACCGTTGACCTATAAATTAATAAGCTATTGACATCCAATTCAAAAAGTAATAGCCATTATCGAAATTGATTGAGTGATACTACTCACAAATTCATAAAACCAGTAAGCAAACTCCGTTTCTAATTTCTGCCCAATTGCAACTTGACTGATGTCGGGATTCATCTGTCGTTGTCTATCGCAAAACATCCTTATGGGATGAAAAGGATGAAAACTAATGTTAGAAATTAAATATTATGGTATATTGTAATTTAAATTAAAATTTTAAATTTAGCATTGAAGTATACACTTACTCAATATATGGATCGACTTCTCTACAGTTCATTAGGATATAATAATGTGCTGCATTATACTCCATATCGCTAAGATTTCTTGACTTCTGCCCACCAAATCTTCACCCCAATATATCATACAATTGTTCAAGCACAATCGATCTTATTAACCGGGAGCCCAAGCCCATGCAACAACTTCTTCGTTGAGTAGAAACTGTCTGCTACAACATTATCATTTGGCAAAATTTCCTTGATTAACCCAGCTACAGAATTACACGCCTTTTCTGATAATCGATGTTCTGCCTTAATATTCAACAACCGAGTAGCCGTAGACAACTGGGAATGACCCTCACAACCAGGATACAATTCTTGATTTGCAGCACGCAACATATCATAAAATTGTTGTGCATCTAATTTGGTTCTTCCATAAATGTATTCTGATTGAATTCATTACCCAATGCATTCATCACCATTTCTTCATATGTGTTTAGATTCACAAATGGTTCATCAACGGGAATTGACACTTGTTGGCTTGTAACAACGGCTGGAATTTCCTTTGGTTCACCATGACAGTACCAAACATCGTAATCAGGAATAAACCCCTTTTTACACAGATGCACCTTAACAGTTTCGACATCTCTGTAGGCTTTATTCTGACACCTGTGATAGTTGCATGGGCACCTAATCCTAGGCCCATCCATCCATTCAGGTTGGCTACATGCAAATGCGATAAATTCTTCCAATCCATTCAGAAAATCTGGATTAAGCAAGCCATCTTTTATCCTTGCATACATCCACGAGCGAGCCCGCTCATTTTTGACCGACTTATATAATTTCTGGTAAACCATTAAAGGAAACCACATTATAAAACTATATTAGCATTACTAAATATATAGCTAAGTTATTTCTTTTAACAACCATTTAAATAATTTATAACTAAACCAATTTTGTTTAGACAACTAAGGTCCCTACCCTGTAAGGCCCGGCCACGGCTACGATCATTGGCGTGCTAGCAAGGACCGAGGCACAGGTTCATGTTAGGCTAATGCTAGGGCTTGAGTTCGGGCCGGGCCGCAAGGCGGTCCGTTTAATCATGAGACTCCACAAGCATTCAAGTGTCCTAAATTAATTCCACCTTCACTCCATGTCTAAAAGGTAAGGCCCTATCCCATTCAAGAATATTTTTTGTGATATGTTATTCTGCTATTAATTATCATCGATCGGTTACGTTGAAATTTTAGCAGCATTTCCCCATATGTTCTCCTAAATGTGTGGCATATATGCCATACTAGGAGAACGTATGAGCAAATACAAACCGCAATCTCACCCAATGATGATTAATAGCAGACTAACATATCGCAAAAAATATTCTCAAACTGTCCACCAGGATAATTTGAGAATTTGCAAGACTAAGTCTTACAAACTCTCAAACGGGTCTAAAGGTTATAGTGCTGTGATTAATAATATGAAAATCCGAAGACAATCGAACTTATGCTTGTTATTCTTAACTTCTTGTTAATTATACATATATAGGAATAGTGTTCTATATATATAGTCAGTGACTTCTTAAGATTATTATGTCGAATCTAAATGTTTGTGAAGACTAAAATATAAATCATTGAAACTACTAATTTGTTGCTGAAAATTACATAATAATACAACAAGACTTTCTATGTAGCATTACATAATTTAATGCATCATTCAATTTGAAGCAGAATGTAAATAATCAAGACATAACAATTGTAAATAACTATAAATGCACAAATATTATTGCATTAACAGCTATAAAGAAATGAAAATCTACGATAGCAATTTTGAAATTACCTAATCTAAAGATTATGGTTAATGAGCTAAATTAGTTGACCTAAATAGCTAAGCTAATTCAGCTCAACCTATCTAAAGAGTTTTGATTGATGATCTAAAGAGATAAGGTTGATGGTCTAAAATCAGCTTACTTGAGAAGTTAAAACTGATAAGCTAAATTAATTGACCTAAATAGCTACGATTTATGAGTTTAATCAGTTGATTTAAAGAGTCATGATTGATGAGCTAAATCAGTCTATCCAAAGAGCTACAACTAATGACATAAATTAATTAATTTATAACTAATCTAATAAAAAATTAGATTAGTAGTCACATTTTTTTAATATTTATCATTAAATTATTTGAAAATATTTTTAAAAATAATAAAATATAATAGAATCTAAATTTTTGGTGTTAATTTTTTTTCATGAGTGTTAAAAAAATTTTTTTAAGGGGTCGGGGGTGGGGAAAACCCCCCTAGCTGTTACTATTTAAAAAAAAATTAAGTTGCCCATGTTTTAAAAATATATTTATATTTTTTTATATTGTCATCAAATTATTTGAAAATATTTTTAAAAATAATAAAATATATAGAATCTAATTTTTTTGTTAATTTTTTTTAGTGTTATTTTTTTTTTAATTGAAGGGGCTGGGGTGGGGAAAAGCCCTCTAGCTGTTACTTTTTTTTTGGTCTGGCCACCGTGGCTGGAGAAGACGAACGGGAGGGGGGGTTGCCCCCCATAACTATTTTTTTTTCGGTGGCCTTGCCACCGTGGCAAGGCCACAGCCGGCCACGGCAGCAGCCGTGGCCGGAGAAGATGACCACAGCCATGGCCGTGGCCGTAGAAGACGAAGGGGGGTGGTGGGAAACCCCCCCCCCCAAACTGTAATTTTTTTTATGGTGGCCTGGCCACCGTGGCCAGGCCACGGCCGGCCATGGCCACGGCCGGAGAAGACGAACGGGAGGGGGGGGTGGGGAAACCCCCCCATTAATTTTTTTTTTCGGTGGCTTAGCCACCGTGGCCAAGCCACGGAAGTGGCCGTGATCATGGCCATAGAAGATGAAGGGGGGTGGGGAAAACCCCCCCAAACTGTAAATTTTTTTTTTGGTGGCCTGGCCACCATGGCCAGGCTACGGCCGGCCATGGCAGCGGCCGTGGTCAGAGATGACGAAGGGGGGGTGGGGAAACCCCCCCCCAACTGTATTTTTTTTTTGGGTGGCCTGGCCACCGTGGCCAGGCCACGGTCAGCCACTGCAGCGGCCATGGCCAGGCCATGGCCAGCCACTGCAGCGGCCGTGGCCGGAGAAGACGGCCACGACAGCGGACGGCCACGGCCGTGGCCATGGCCGGAACCTATCTTTTTTTTAAAGAAAACAATTTAGGAGGAGGGGAGGCTTACCTTGGTCGTGAAGGGACTCCGCCGGAGTGGGGGGAGCTTCCGCCGGGGAGATGACGGGGGGAGCCGGAGGAGCGAATGGACGGTGGCGGCTAGGGTAGGAATAGGAAGAAGAAGAGAAGGGAAGGGGGGGGCCGGCCCGACCAAGCGCTAAATAGTGGTGATTAGCGATGCAATTTATGCGTCGCTAATCACTCGCTATTTTTTTAAAATTTTATTATGGATTAGTGACGCAACTAATTGCGTCGCTAATGAGTCGCTAACTTGGCGCCAATGTCCGGCGAAAAAATAATTTTTATTTTCTAGGAAATTGCATCGCAAATGCGTCGCAATATTTTTTAAATATTTATAACTGATCAAATTTATATTTTCTAAAAATAATTGCGATGCAAATATTGCATCGCAATATTTTTTTATAATTTTTTAATTACATTTATTTTTCTAAAAAACATTGCGACGCAATACATACGTCGCAATATAAAAAATTATTATCTCCGGAAAAATTATTTTTATTTTCTAGGAAACTGCATCGCTAATGCGTTGCAATATTTTTTAAATATTTATAACTGATAAAAATTATATTTTTTGAAAATAATTACGACGCATATATTGTGTCGCAATATTTTTTTAATTTTTTATTACATTTATTTTTCTTAAAAACATTGCGACGCAACAAATGCGTCGCAATATTAAAAATTATTTTCTCTAGAAAAATTATTTTTATTTTCAAGGAAATTGCGTTGCAAATGCGTTGCAATATTTTTTAAATATTTATAACTGGTAAAATTTATATTTTTTGAAAATAATTGCAATGCAAATAATGCGTCGCAATATTTTTTTTAAAATTTTTTAATTACATTTATATTTCTAAAAAACATTACGATGCAATATATGATCGATCCAAGCCGTGATCCCGATCGGCCACGATCGATCCGGACCATTGCAATCGGTCTGAGATCGCCGACGATCCGATGGTTGCGATCGATCCAAGCCATGATCCTGATCGACCACGACCGATCTCGGACCATGGCAATCAGTCCGATCGGCGATGAACGATCTCGGACCGTCGCGATCGATCCGATAGGTGACGATCTGACGGTTGCGATCGATCCAAGCCGTGATTCTGGTCGGCGATGAATCTCGGACAGTTGCAATCGGTCCGAGATCGCTGACGATCCGATGGTTGCGATCGATCCAAGTCCTGATCCCGATCGGCCACGATCGATCTCGGACCATGGCGATCGGTCCGATCGCCAACGATCCGATGGTTGCGATCGATCCAAGCTCTGATCCCGATCGGCCATGACCGATCTCAAACCATGGTGATCGGTCCGATCGGCGACGATCCGATGGTTGCGATCGATCCAAGCCGTGATCCCGATCGGCCACAACCGATCCTGGACCATTGCAATCGGTCCGAGATCGCCGATGATTCGATGGTTGCGATCGATCCAAGCATGATCCCGATTAGCCATGACCGATCTCGGACCATGGCGATCGATCCGATCGGCGATGAACGATCTTAGACCGTCACGATCGATCCGATCGGCGATGATCTAATGGTTGCGATCGATCCAAGCCGTGATCTCGATCGGCGATGAACGATCTCGGACCGTTACAATCGGTCCAAGATCACCGACGATCCGAAGGTTGCGATTGATCCAAGTCCTAATCCCGACGCATTATTTGCGACGCATTATTTGCGACGCATTATTTGCGTCGCTAAATTATTTGCTAAATTAATTTAAAAATATTGCGACGCATTATTTACGTCGCTAAATAAAAAAATTAATTTTTTTTAATTTTCTGGTTTATTGAGTCGCTAATGCGTCGCTAATTGCGTCGCAATGTTTTGTTATCATGGAGGCATCGCAAAGTGGTCGCAATTTAGCGACACAATGCTGCGTCGCTAAATTTGCGTCGCTATTTCAATATTTTCTTGTAGTGTGAGGCAGGTGTTTGCTCGGTTGAGGGAGAATAGCCTTTATGTAAAGAAGGAAAAATATGAGTTTTGCGTTGGGGAAATCAGGTTTCTTGGACACCTAGTGGGCATTGGGATGGTGAGGATGGATCCAAGGAAGGTGCAGGCCATCATAGAATGGCCAAGACCCTGCAAGGTGACGGAATTGAGGATTTTCCTTGGGCTAGCCAATTATTATCAAAAATTTGTGGCAGGCTACTTAAGGAAAGTCTCTCCTTTGACGGACCTTCTGAAGAAAGACCAACCTTGGCTATGGACAGATCGTTGTCAGGAGGCTTTCGATGATATCAAGGTGGCCATTTCTTCAGAACCGGTGCTCCAGTTGCCTGACTTTGCCAAACCCTTTGAAGTCCAAACAGATGCTTTATATATGGCTGTTGGAGGGGTTTTGGTTCCAGATGGACATCCGGTTGCCTTTGAAAGATGGAAACTCAAAGAGGCCGAGCAGAGATACCCTGCTCATGAGAAAGAAATGCTTGCAGTGGTGCATTGCCTTCGAACTTGGCGGGTTTACCTAATGGGGACCAAGTTCGTGGTGAAGACGGATAATGTGGCCAATACATTCTTCTTAACTCAGAAGAAGTTATCTCCCAGATAGGCACGGTGGCAAGAATTTCTTGCAGAATATGACTTCCAGTGGGAGCATAAACCTAGGAGACACAACCAGGTTGTGGATGCCTTGAGTAGGAGGGGCGTCCAAGAGATAGTTGCTGCTATCTCTCAAGTTGAAGCAGATTTTTTTGATAAAATTCGAAAGGTGGCTGAGTTGGATGTGGGTTATCAGAGGCTACTTCAACAACTCCGAGACGGTGAAACTCTAAGATATTGGCTAAGAGATGACCTTTTGGTGGCAAAGGGTAGTCGAGTCTATGTTTCTCATGGTGGAGGATTGCGGAACCAGTTGCTGAGGGAAACCCACAACCCTCAATGGGCTGGTCATCCGGGCAGAGAGCACATGATGGCTCTCTTATCTCGCTCCTTCATTTGGCCAAGGTTGGAGCAAGACATTGAAGCTTATGTCAAAACTTATCTTATCTGCCAACAAGACAAGGTGGAAAGGCGGAAGGAAGCAGGCTTGTTGCAGCCTCTTCCAGTTGCGGAGAAGCCCTGGATTTCTGTCTCCATGGACTTCATCGGTGGGTTTCCAAAAGTGGATGGCCTGTCATCCATCTTCGTGGTGGTGGATTGCTTTTTCAAGTATGTTGTCTTTATCCCAACAACAGCAGAATGTCCTGCAGGGGTGGCTGCAGACTTATTCTATCGGAATGTGGTCAAGCATTTCGGGTTGCCTGTAGAAATCATCAGTGATCGGGATGCTCGGTTTATGGGAAGGTTCTGGACTTATCTTTTCAAATTGGCAGGGTCAGAGTTAAAGTTCTATACTGCTAATCATCTTCAGACTGATGGCCAGACTGAACGGGTGAATGCTCTTTTGGAAGAGTACCTTCGGCATTATGCCTCGCAAATCAGCGAAACTGGGTAACATTGCTTGACTCTGCTCAATTTTGTTATAATCTACACAGATCTTCTTCGACAGGGTTTAGTCCCTTTGAGTTGGCAACAGGACTGCAACCCCTTACTCCTCAAGAAATTGCCTTGCAAAAGAAATGGGGCCTCTGTCCTGCTTCCTATCGCTTTGCCAGGGACTAACAGGAGATGTTCGATGAGGCCCAAGATAGCCTAAACAAGGCTGCAAAGCGAATGAAGAAATATGCTGATCGGGGATGCCAACCCTTAGAGTTCAATATGGGGGATCAAGTGATGCTCAAACTTACCCCATAGATCTGGAAAAGAATCACTTGAAATAGAGCACATCGGGGACTAATTCCTATATATGATGGTTCGTTTGAAGTTGTCAAACAGGTGGGAAATGTTGCCTATAAACTGCGGCTGCCGGATAGATTGAAAGTGCACCCTACTTTTCATGTAAGTTTTCTGAAGCCTTATCATCCAAGTGCTGATCCTTCAAGAGTGCAGGAACAGCAGGCTCCTCCTACTGTTCGGGAATAGTTTGAGAAGGAGGTCCAAAGAATCTTGGATCATCAGACTTTGGGACACAGCAAAATGAATCGGCGGACAAAGTATTTGGTTCATTGGAAGGGTGAATCAGAGGGCGAGGCTAGTTAGAAAAAAGAGGCTAACCTTTGGCAGTTCAAACAGGAAATTGACAAGTACTTATCAAACCTCCCTCTAAGGGCGTCAGGATCTTCTGGTGGGGGAGGTTTATCATACCCAATTTTGACCCGCGCAGAGGGGGCTGCGCGGGCCATGGATGCGCCTGGCCATGCAGGGGCCTTGGCCGTGCCAACCTTGGCCTAGCGGGCGCCTGGCCACACTGGCCTTGGCCACGCAGGGTCCTTGCCGCATGCACACATGGCCATGTCTGGCCATGGCCATGCGCGCGCGCATGGACCATGTTGACTTGTTGACATAGACTTAGCCGAGGCGGAGCTTTGGGCGCGCGCCATGGCCGTGCTGGGCCTTGGCGGCATAGGGAAAACACTTGGCTGGCACGCGCTGGGCCTGGGCCCATACGATAATGTAACTCAGACTGCTAGAACCCTGGGGTGGCAGAAGATAGGAGGCTACGCAAGAATATTGAGGGGAAGGTAGTTGACAGACCAACCAAGGCCAAAGATGGTTCGTGGACTTAGCCAAGACACGCATGGGCGTGGCCTTGGCATGCCTTTCACCGGCAAGGCTTGGCCTTGGGATCCACTCGGAATGACCGGACCGTGACGTGGCAAATTGGATGACATGGCTAGTTGGATGACTTGTGCACCATTGCTTGGAGCACGGATGCAAGGCACGCTTCTGCGCGTGGCACGAACGGTTGGCCGAATAGCTTAGGTGGCATTCGTTTGTTGGCTGAGGGAGTTTTGGTGGTTCTGAAAACTCCCTCGCCCATGTTGCTTGCGGCTGCAAACGGCTAGGACGCGCGGGCCGTGCGGTTGCTAAGTGTTTGAAATCCCAGCGGTTGGGGGAACTATCCACCTTCAGGCTCTATGTAAAGCCCTGATGCCTTCGGGCAGAGAGACACACAACTTTGACAAGACCTTGGGGCGGTTCCAATGTGTGTGTTGTATCCTTGGGAATTCATAAAGAAGTTTTCTTCACTTCTGTCTTGAGAGAGGGAAAGGTTGGCTAGATCTTGAGGAAGACTAGCGCCACACAAGGCCTTTGCAAAATAATTGTAGTCTAAAAAATTGGCCCTGTCACACTAGGCAGGTAGGAAACAAGTTTCTAGACTTGGGCATTGGGCCGTGCCTATCATGGCACAGCCCAGGCCTGCCGAGCCTCACCAAAAACCAGGCCATGCCAGGACTTGGGCACTAGGCCATGCCTGGCACGGCACGGCCCAAGCTTACCATGCCTAACCAAAAACCAGGCCATGAAAAAAAAATTTCCTAGGCCGGCATGGCCTGTGGCCCATTTTGGGCCACGGGCCATGCTGGGCCCAGGCCGTGCCGAGCCAAGCATAGCCCCTAACAGCCTTAACTAGGCCGTGCTAGGTACTCTAGCATGGCCCGCCATGGGCCAAGCTGGCATGGCCCAATTATGGCCATTTCTAGCCATTGAAAACGGCTAGAAACGACTATAAACAGTCATGGGGGGTGTTTTGACCATTTTAACCCCCTCAATAGCAATATAATAGCTATATTGAAGGATATTTTTGAAAAAAAAATTTAAAACTTCTATAAATAGCCCATTCCTTTCTTATTCTCATCACACCAAATCAACTATTCTCTCCTTCTCTACTACTATTATTTTTCTCTTCTAGCTAGTGCTCTAGCAATTTAATTTTTAGTTTGCAAGTGGCAAGTGCTCAAGTGCTACACAATACTACAAAAAAAATTATGAAATAGTGATGCAACTTAGCGACGCAAATTTTCATCATAAAATAACAACAAAATTGCGATGCAATTGTGACCCATGAAATATGCGATGAAATAGCGATGAATTTGTCTCCATTTAGTGACGCATTAAATCGGTCGCTAAATAGCAACACAATTAGTGACTCCAAAAAAAAAATCCATCGCTAAATAGCGACTCAAGAAAATGTGTTGCTAAATAGCAATGCATTAATGCGTCGCTAAATAGCTACTCATGATGCATTAATGCGTTGCTAAATAGTAACTCACGAATATGCATCGCTAAATAGTGACGCATATGTTTGTGTCGCTATATATAGCAACGCATAATTGCGTCGTTAAATACTGACGCATCAAAATGTGTCGCTAAATAGCAACGCATACTCGCGTCGCTAAATAGCGATGCATAATTACTTTGCTATTTAGCGACACATCAAAATGCATAGCTAACGCATATTCATGAGTCGCTATTTAGCGATGCATTAAATGCGTCGCTATTTAGCGATACACGAATATGCGTCGCTATTTAGCGATGCATTTTGATGCATCGCTAAATAGCAAACCAATTATGCATCACTATTTATGCTATTCATCATCGAATTCATTACTCGTTCTTTTGGACTTGATCGAATTGGAGGCAGTGTCGGTCCTGGGTAGGACCTTCTAGTCGGTCATCTGGGCTGGCTTTAGTGAGTCCCCGGATAGGACCTTCTAGCTATTAATGGAAGTTCGACCGATGGATCTGTGCTCATCTTGACAGCTGGCATGTCTCTGGGCTTTATGATAGGGGTGGATCACCTTACTGCGATCTATCCTCACTTCCCTTCCTCTATATCTCTTATCCACTATTGTCCTCCCGAAGATCTGTCTCCACCAAATTAAGCGGCCCTTCTGTGATTTTCTCTGGGCTTTGAGCCATGGCAGTCACAGTACCCACCTTATCTCATGGGAGCTCGCTTGTTTGCCTCTTCATAAGGGCGATCTTGGGATACAGTCGACCTTGGTTGTTCGAAGGGAGGCTCTTATCGCTCGATATGCGCGCTACCAGATATTGGCTCGACCCCTACTACCTCTAGAGCTCTTTCATGATAGGCATATACGGAGCTGAGCACCGTGATGCGGAGTTCCACGCGCATGCCTGTGGTTGTTCCTACCTTTGGCGTGAGATCTGTCACCACACTTCGACCATTATGAAGGATATTCACTGGATGATTGATGACGGTTCATTCTACTGTTGCGAGCACATGCATATCTATACCATAAGTAACAAAAGAGTCTCATGCCAAGTTGCTTAATGTTTGTGGTCTCCATTTTTATTCTTCCTTTATTTAATTTGCTGTTGTAAGCACATATCTGTACCACATAATGCAAGAGCTTCTCTTCAAGTTATTTTTTAGTTGAAGGTGATAGCTTGTCAAGCTGGTGAAATTTTTGACAATTATGCTACATTATTGGAATTATATCTAGTCTACTTTCATCAGGATTTGGAGAATTAATTAAGAATATTTAGGGAAGGATTCATGGCATCCTATTGCATATGTAGCCCACATGCCTATAGGCTTCTTCTATTTTTTTTTTTAAATCTAATTGTAGGCTTCATTTCATATCACTTTTTTTAAGTAAAAAATTCTAATGTAAAAAAAGTTTGATTCTCTTATTTTTAATTATTTATAAAATAAACTTTCAAATTTTAGAGAATAAGTGAAAGTAAAAATTTATTGCATCTACTATTTTAAGGGTTTGTTTAGTTCGGTATCAAAGTTAGAATTGGAATCAAAAATAATTTATGAATCCTACTAATAATATATTAAAAACATACAAAATATATGTTATAATATATTATAACATAATTTATAATATATATTAATATACCATAGTAATAGATTATAATATATTAATATATAAAATTATCATTATATATATTATTATTATATACTATAATAATTAATATATAAAATTACCATTATATAATATTAATATTTAGCAATGCATATTGCATCGCTATTTAGCGATGCATATTCTATGCGTCGCTAAATTCCCACCTTATCCCGTCAAATTAGCGGTGCCACTTAGACGTTGCTAATTAGCGATGGATTAGCGATGCCATAGTGGAGTCACTAATCTCAATTTATGAAACCACCCCTCCCTCTCCCCCCCCCCCCCCATTTCGTCTGCCCTAACTCCCTCTCCCCCCCCCCACCCCCCCGCGGTGCAGACCCCTTCCCCAGTGCAGCCCCCTCCCCCTACCCCCCGGTGCAGCCGCCTCCCCCTTCAGGTGCACCCCTAACCCCCCTTTTCTTTGGCCTCGATGACCCCATGGTCGGCCAGGCCGCGTGGCCATGGCCTACCATGTGGCCAGGCCCGGCTGGGGCTTGGCCAACCTAGCCCACGGCTAGGTCCGACCAGGCTTGGGCCTTGCCCTGCCCGGTTGTGCTAGCCCCCACCGCGGCTAGGCCGGCTTGATTTAGTTGTACTAGGCCCGGCAACGGCTTGGCTGAGGCTTACTGCAATACCTAAACTCCTGAATATGTGATGATATTATCTACTAAACTACTGAATTATTGTGTTATTGGGACCCAGTAATGATAAATGTATTTGTGATGATATTTTTACTAAACTCTTGAATTATGTCGAATATGTTAGTCTTTTTTATTGTTACTATACTGATATGCATGATGTTATATGCCATGTATTTATGATTATAGGTCATATTGCATATGAATGTATTTATCTACTAAACTTCTAAATTATGTTGGGTATTCTTAAGCTTAGACTCATTGAATGTCTTTCAATTTATTTCTATTTTTCGCGAAACCTTGGGATGCTTAGAATTAAATGAATTATATTAGATTTTCCAATGCCAGTATTTATATATAATTGATTTAACTTAATTAGTAATTATATTATATATGAACTTAATCAAAATTGATGTTATTACTTATAAAATAATTAATTAGAATTGATGTTTTACATAATTTTTAGAATTGCACTTAAGCATTGCATGGCGTATCATATGTCTCACGGTTGATGTGTTATAAAAATATCCGGCCCTGCCTGTCCAATTTTAAAACCATAGTATTATTGGATAATACTATGCATAAATATTGGATTAAGGTTATTATCTTGGACATAATAATCTCAAGAAGTTAGTGACTATAGACCACTATCAAAATATGTATAACAGACAAGAAAACTTTATCACAAGCATAAGTTCGATTATCTTTGGATTTGCATATTATTTCTCACAGCACTATAACCTTTAGACCCGTTTGAGAATTTGTAAGACTTAGTCTTGCAAATTTTTAAATTGTCCTAGTGGACAGTTTGAGATTATTTTTACAATATGTTAGTCTGCTATTAGTTATCGTTGGTTGAGATTGTGGCTTGTATTTTTTCATACATTCTCCTAGTGTTGCATATATGCTACACATTTAGAAGAACATATGGAAAAATGCTGCTAAAATTTCAACGTAAATGATGATAATTAATAGAAGAATAATATATCACAAAAAATAATCTTGAATGGGATAGGGCCTTACCTTTTAGATATGCAGTGAATATGGAATTAATTTAGGATACTTGCGTACTTATGAAGTCTTATGATTGAACAGACCCCACATGGCCCGACCTTGCAGGGCAGGGACCTTAGCCCTGGCTTGGCCTAATCAATTAATTGCAATCATTAAAAATAAAATTGATTTGTCATTATAAATGATTTAAATAGTTGTTATTTACCTTAGATGTGTAAAAGAAATAATTTAGTTATATATTTACTAATGCTAATATAGTTTTATATTGTGGTTTCCTTTAATGGTTTATCAAAAATTGTATAAGTCAGTCAAAAATGAGCAGATCTCGCTCGTAGATGTATGTAAGATAAAAGATTGCTTGCTTAATCCAGATTTTCTGAATGGATTAGAAGAATTTATTGCATTTGCATGTAGCCAACCTGAATGGATGGATGGGCCTAGGATTAGGTGACCCTACAACTTATATAGATGTCTGAATAAAGCCTATAGAGATGTTGAAACTATTCATACATGGCCGACCCCCGGCACTGTTCATACATAGCCGACCCCCGGCACTGTTCATATGTGGCCGAGCCTGAAAGGGGTCTTGGGGTAGGATGTTGATGGACCAGGAGGTCAAGGTGGGCCGGAGCCAACGTCGAGACCGACACCGAGATGAGAATGGACCGCTGCCGATGCGGAGGTCGAGATGGGCCTTGGAGGTCGAAGCGAGGCTCTATCAGCTTCCTTCACGGTTCTCTAACGGTGTTGGATCAGCCACATCATATGCCCCCTCGCCCCTGAGACGAAGCGGGCCTACCCAGCAAGGCGAAAGGGGCGTTACCTCCCAAGTGGCTGATCCTTGCCTGATGCAGGGCTTCATGTGCCGACGGGCATCGGGCTTCATGCCTGGCTGGTGCAGGGCTTCATGTGCCGACGGGCGTCGGGCTTCATGTGCTGACGGGTGTCGGGCTTCACGCCTGGCTGGCCCAGGGCTTTGGTGCCGACCGGGGTCGAGCTTTTATTGCTGAGAGCTGGTGGTACACCGCTCTGCCAGTGGTACACTGGGCTTCGTGCCTGGCTGGCCCAGGGCTTTGGTGCCGACCGGGGTCGGGCTTTTGTTGCTGAGAGCCGGTGGTACACCGCTCTGCCAGTGGTACACTGGGCTTCATGCCTGGCTGGCCCAGGGCTTTGGTGCCGACCGGGGTCGGGCTTTTGTTGCTGAGAGCCGGTGGTACACCGCTTTGCCAATGGTACACTGGGCTTCATGCCTGGCTGGCCCAGGGCTTTGGTACCGACCGGGTCGGGCTTTTGTTGCTGAGAGCCGGTGGTACACCGCTCTGCCAGTGGTACACTGAGCTTCGTGCCTAGCTAGCCCAGGGCTTTGGTGCCGACCGAGGTCGGGCTTTTGTTGCTGAGAGCCGGTAGTACACCGCTCTGCCAGTGGTACACTGGGCTTCATGCCTGGCTGGCCCAGGGCTTTGGTGCCGACCGGGGTCGGGCTTTTGTTGTTGAGAGCCGGTGGTATACCGCTTTGCCAGTGGTACACTAGGCTTCATGCCTGGCTGGCCCAGGGCTTTGGTGCCGACCGGGGTCGGGCTTTTGTTACTGAAGCCGGTGGTACACCGCTCTGCCAGTGGTACACTGGGCTTCATGCCTGGCTGGCCCAGGGCTTTGGTGCCGACCGGGGTCGGGCTTTTGTTACTGAGAGCCAGTGGTACACCGCTCTGCCAGTGGTACACTGGGCTTCATGCCTGGCTGGCCCAGGGCTTTGGTGCCGACCGGGGTCGGGCTTTTATTGCTGAGAGCCGATGGTACACCGCTCTGCCAGTGGTACACTGGGCTTCATGCCTGGCTGGCCTAGGGCTTTGGTGCCGACCGGGGTCGGGCTTTTGTTGCTGAGAGCCGGTGGTACACCGCTCTGCCAGTGGTACACTGGGCTTCATGCCTGGCTGGCCCATGGCTTTGGTGCCGACCGAGGTCGGGCTTTTATTGCTGAGAGCCGGTGGTACACCGCTCTGCCAGTGGTACACTGGGCTTCATGCCTGCTGGCCCAGGGCTTTGGTGCCGACTGGGGTCGGGCTTTTGTTGCGCCAACATGAGGTTGGTCTTGAAGGCTGATACAAGGTTGGTCTTCCCTGCATGACATTTTTAAGTGTTAATGAAAGAAAATTGTCTTAGGTGCATCGTACTAGCTCTTGTAGCGCCCCTGTTTTCCTTATGTGGATTTGAGCATTTCCGCTCGCTGGTGGTCTGCCCCCCAGGGAATCAAGTTGGGACGGCGCCTGGAGTCGGTTGATGACCAGCTCCTTTCTGAAATGAAGCTGGGGACCCATCTTTGGAGCGCAATGAAGAGAGAGATGGGATCCAGAGCCGGGGACGCTGGAGCAGAGCCACGGACAAGAGTCGGAGTCAAACTCGGGAGCTAGAGGTCGCCGAGGGAAGCCCGAGCAGCCAACGGCTGTTGGAGATGAGCGGCTGGGAGAGTCCGCTGAAGTTGGATGGTTAGGAGATGATGTTGTTGGGAGTTATAGGATTCGGGCAGCCTCGACATTGATTCAAGGTAAGGAGCCCTCCAACTTCCATGGTCCTTCTCTCTCCTATGAAGTCTCATTACGTGCATGGGTGCATGTAATGCATCTGGACGTGGCTGCTTTGGGAGCTTTCACTTGGGCTTGGGATGCGGCAGAGAGGAAGAGAAGCTTGCCTGGCTCTCGGGGATGTGGTGCTAGGAGCATGAAAACGGGAGCCTCCGGGGCCGGATCTGAAGCCGAGGCGCTAGCGCCAGGTCTGGAGAAGAGCCAATGCCTCGGGGCAGAGTCGGGAACCGGAGCCATGGCCGAACCTTCCTCTGCATCGCTGTCCATAGGTGAGAAGGCTGCTTGTGCGGCGAGTGGTGGCTCTCTGAGCTTTAAGTCGCTGATGGGCTTAATGATGTTGGACCTCTTGCTGGGGAGATTCCTAGCAGGATAAAGGATGGTTGGCCTTGGCAGTGACCAAAGGGCGAGTAGAAGCTTTTGCTCGCTGTTGCGTGGTCATAAGATGTTGCTTCTAGAGCTTTTGGACAGCCACCTTCAATATTTGGATTTGTAGAATGAGTGGCAACATGTTCTGTTTGAATGGTCTGAGATAGTGATGATGGAACGAAAGGCTGGCCTCCTGCTGCTCAGCTCGTTGAAGGTGCCCCCCAGCTTAACTGGTGAAATCTTCACAATCCACCATCTTCACGATCCACCGTTTTGATAAAAAGGGATGAGGATCTGCAAACCAGCATCGTTGATCCCCCCCTTCCTGGCGCGCCAATCTGATGACGCCAAATCACCGGCCTCGAGCATGCGGTCGTCTCCTCTAGTGAGCTCCTCGCGCCTGCAAGCAAGTCCCGGGGGCCGGAGGGGGCCCCAGCGGGACCCTCCGACGCTCAAGTCAGTGGTCTGGGCATCAGCCGTGAGCTTGAGGAAGCTCGAAAGAGAAAAAGAGAGAAAGAGGCCCAGAGAGGAGCTCCCTCTGTATGAGCGTTTAGGTGTTATGAGTGTGTTACCTGGTCAGGGGTCCCTCTTACCCATTTTATAGACGCTTAAGAGTTTGTCTGGCTTGAGTGGTTGAGGCTCCATAACGATGACTTTGATGGATGAAGTGTCGGAACTGATGTCCGGGAAGCATAGGGTGCTGTCACTAGTCAGAGCATTAATTGATGTTCGTGAAGCATGGGGTGCTGCAGGGCATGGCTAACCGCTACGGCACTGCCAGACGTGTCCCCTACGTCATCTTTTTTTTGCATTCCCGTGCGGACAACGATGAGTGATAAAGTTAGGCGTATGGGCCCCAAAATGCAGCCATTGGGACAGAAGATGCAGTTTGGAGTTGAAGCCCGTTCGCTTGCATGGCACTGTTCACTTGCATGGCACTGTTCATATGGCACTGTTCACATGGCACTGTTCATATATGGCCGACCCCCGGCACTGTTCATACATGGCCGACCCCCGGCACTGTTCATACATGGCCGACCCCCGGCACTGTTGATATGTGGCCGACCCCCGGCATTGTTCATACATGGCCGACCCCCGGTACTGTTCATACATGGCCGACCCCCGGCACTGTTCATACATGGCCGACCCCCGACACTGTTCATACATGGCCGACCCCTGGCACNGCATGGGGTGCTGTCACTAGTCAGAGCATTAATTGATGTTCGTGAAGCATGGGGTAATGCGGGGCATGGCTAACCGCTACGGCGCTTGCCAGACGTGTCCCCTACGTCACCTTTTTTTTGCATTCCCATGCGGACAACGATGAGTGATAAAGTTAGGCGTATGGGCCCCAAAGTGCAACCATTGGAACAGAAGATGCAGTTTGGAGTTGAAGCCCGTTCGCTTGCATGGCACTGTTCACATGGCACTGTTCACATGGCACTGTTCATATATGTCCGACCCCCGGCACTGTTCATATATGGCCGACCCCGGCACTGTTCATATATGGCCGACCCCCGACACTGTTCATACATGGCCGACCCCCGGCACTGTTCATATGTGGCCGACCCCCGGCACTGTTCATATATGGCCGACCCCCGGCACTGTTCATACATGGCCGACCCCCGGCACTGTTCATACATGGCCGACCTCCGGCACTGTTCATACATGGCCGACCCCTGGCACTGTTCATATGTGGCCGTGGCCGACCCCCGGTACTGTTCATATATGGCCGACCCCCGGCACTGTTCATACATGGCCGACCCCTGGCACTGTTCATATGTGGCCGAGCCTGAAAGGGGTCTTGGGATAGGATGTTGATGGACCAGGAGATCAAGGTGGGCCGGAGCCGACGTCGAGACCGACACCGAGATGAGAATGGACCGCTGCCGATGCGGAGGTCGAGATTGGCCTTGGAGGTCGAAGCGGGGCTCTATCAGCTTCCTTCATGATTCTCTAACGACATTGGATCAGCCACATCAATCTGTAAACATGAGATGGTGATCGATGGTACCCCACTAATAAGCTAAAAGCCTCGTAACCTTCTAAACACCATTGTAGCTTGAAGACTTAATGTCAACATCTCAGCACACAGGATAAACATATAAGGAGAAAGAGGGCAACGTTGTCTTAGGCCCTTGGTAGATAAAAAAAGTTGGAGGAAGACCTATTCAATAAGACAACAAATTCAGGGCCCCCAATACAACCCCTAATCCACCTTATATTTTATGGCTTGAATATATCATAACTACTTATTTTGCATAAGTAATATTAATTTATAATTATTTTCATTATTATCACATATAGTATTATTGTTATTACTATTATTATATTATATTATATATTCATTTTAAAATAAATAGATTATGCAAAATAGGCTAAAATTTAAAAACAATAACATTAAATATTCAAATGCAAATGTTAAAGTACCAAATTTATTTCACAAAATATAGATAATAAGCCGTATACAAACAAACATTAATACTTATTTAAAAATTATATAATTTAATAATTTATTAAAATTATTAAATTATAAATGGCTTACTTACCTTTATTGCAAAACCACAAATCAAATCCAACTAATTACGTTGCCACCTATAATATAATATTTAAATTTTTAATTTTTAAAAATTATGGTGCCAAAATAAAGTCAATCATTCGATCAAGCCTAGTTAATTTTGGACACGGTACAGTGTAACAATTTTTTTTCATAAACTAGACCAATCCCAAATTTAATCCTGATCCTAAAATGGTTGGATTAGGATTAATTTGGGTTTCAAAAATTGGGTCGAACTTGTGTTATTTGGGTCCCTCCCCGCTGGGGCACAGGTCCAACGAGAATCCGATGGCTCATCGGCTGTCCATTTTTTTTTTTTTTTTTGTCCTTTTTGGCTACTCTGGTCCCATGTCTCCTTGTCTTTCTCTTGCTCTCAGACTCTTCGATCCACCCAACGCCACCAGCGACAGCTCTCGTCGCCAGCGACTACTGATCATTACTCCCGCTTGACGCCGGAATGGAGACGGCGCCGGAGAGCAACGCCCCAACCTACTCTCTCGTAATCTAGAATAGGGACGCGCGCGATCTCTATGGATCCCATCTTACCTCCAGATCAAAATATAGGCTATAACATAAAGCAAATGGAAGGAAGGAAGATTATCTGAATCGTTTTTTAAACCAGCGTCTTTTGACACTGATTTTAAAATAACAGAATAAAAAATAAAGATATTTTAGTACCACTTTCATCTTATCCCTCCCATTTGAAGTGACGATTTTAGTACCATAAAAATCTCATAAAAATTTCTACTTCAAATAACGATTTCTGATTCCGATTTAAATGGATCTTTGAAGGGATTATTGAGATTTATTGAGGGGCTCGTTTTCAAAAAGAAATTTATTTGAATAACGGTCACTTTAATGCAGGTAGAGCAAATTCCTGATATTATTTGATTTTGAGTAAACTCCAAATATCAAAAGATTTAAATGAATCCTTCAATAAAATTTTATATTTTCAAGTAGGTTAAAATTGTCATTTAAAATGATATTTTTTACTTTAATATTTTTTTTATAATATTTTTATTTTTATTTTAAAACCGATGTTAAAAAAATCGATTTAAAAAATGACTCAAGATTATCTGCGGGTGGTCGGAGCTGTCACAGGATCCGCCAATCCTTCGACCGCCGAATGCATCACAGGGAAAGGAACTCCGCTGTCATCCAAGAAACCCTACTTTGATAGGGAATAAAAAAAAGAAGAAGGGATGATGAGAATAATAATAAGAAAGAGGGAAGGAGGAGGAAGAGGCGGAGGCGGCGACTGGCTCTCCCCTCCTTTTTATTATTGTTATTAAAAGAGTAGAGGGGAAGGGGGGACTGACGGGGTGAGATGAAATTACGATGGCGACAGAAAAGGGGAGGAGGGGATGGATCAGGACTCTGGGGTTGGACAGTACTTGGACTTGGAAGGAGAGAGACAAAAAGGAGACGGCGAGTACAAAAAGTCGATAATTCTGTTACTTGCCGACGATTTACCGTTTAACTTGCTGTGGAGGTGAATGCTTAAGGTTACGTTAAGAGCATGAAAGGCCATGGTCAATTAAAAGGGACCGAGGGGATCAGGACGAGGACAAATTAAGGGCAGGCAAAAGAATTGCAGATACAAAAACGATAGATACCAAACCGTGGGGAACGGAGGTAATTCAGGGAGGCCATGTTGCCATTGTCCATGCATGCGAATGGAATCGAGGCCTTATGGTAGTAGGACCACCGATCGAACCTCGGCACATCCATGGCCATGGAAACGAAAAGAAGACAGATAATCTCGGTGAGAAGCAACAGCAAGAATGGAGACAACCTTCGTGATAAAAGATGTGCTTCACTGGCTAAACTAATAGTGCTTTCTGTACGTCGTTAATTATTTACCCTTTTTAGAATGATGATAGCGGTTAGGTGCCGAGTGGACTTTGTTAGGCGAAAGGCCTTTTCCCATGTGAACGCACATGTATTATGTGTTCTTTTAATTTATCCCGGCCCACACTGCCATATTAAAATATATATAATCGGTCGCATTTGGGGGGCTGCACGCAAGTGGCTAGAGCCTAGAAGAGAGGAGGAAGGAGCCTAGAAGAGAGGGAGGGCAGCATGCCACTTTCTATTTCCTTACTTCATCTGCATGCCACTTTTTTATTTCCATTTAAAGAATTTAAAGAAAGAAGGGAATTGGATGCCTACGTCCTCAGCCATAATCCAAACCAACCCCTTCTTCTCCTCCTCCCATTAATTTGAGCTCTCTGGAGATGAGGATAACAGCAAACCACCAACATCTCTTCTTCCTCCTCCTCCTCCTCCTAACCACCGCCCATTCTCAGTCAAACACCACCAGCTTCAGCTATAGTTTTCCATCCTTCGACAGCAACGACAACAGCAGTGTCATCGTCCTCAGGGACTCCAACATCAACCTAGCCGCCGTCCAGCTCACCCCTGACACCATCAACTACCTCGAATACTTCGCCAACAAGTCCGGCCGCGTCTTCATCAAAAAGCCTTTCAAGCTCTGGGGGCATCTCGCTGGATCCAACGTCTCTAGCACCACCAACGCCACCACTAACACGTCGCCTCTTTCAACACCTCCTTCTCCATCAACATCGTCCGCGCCAATGGCTCGGTCCCCGGTGAGGGTTTCGCCTTCCTGATCGCTCCCTCCCCCGACAGCCCCCACCTGGGAGCATCGGCCGCTTTCTTGGCCTCACCAACGCCTCCATCGATGGTAACTCCTCCAATTACCTCATCGCCGTCGAGCTGGACACCAAGAAACAGTCCTATGACCCTGACGACAACCACATCGGCCTCGACATCAACGGCGTCGCCTCCCACACCGCCGTCTCACTGACCCCCTTCAATATCGAGATTTGCCCTGTAAACATGACCAGATATACCGTATGGATAGATTACAGTGGTGTAGCCCGCCATATCTGGGTCTACATGGCCCTCCGGGGCAATCCAAAGCCCAATTTTACCGTCTTAAACACGTCCCTAGACATCAGTGACCATGTTCAAGAATGGTCCTACTTCGGCTTCTCGGCCTCGACCGGAACCACTTATCAGCTCAACTGTCTGGTCGATTGGAATCTGACAGTAGAGGCGCTCCCCGACGACCTGCTGGAGGACGGCCGAAGCAGCCGCAGGCAGAAGTTGTACCTTTGCGTAGGCCTAATCCTAGGAGCTGTGGTGGCCGCCGCGGTGATCTTAGGTTTATTTTATATCAGGAGGAGGAGTAGGAGGAGGGATGGTGACAATCCCCGCGTGTTGATGGACGCGCTCAACAGTCTTCCAGGCATGCCGAGGGAGTTCAAGTTCAGTACACTAAAGAAAGCTACTAATAACTTTGACAAGAAATTGAAGCTTGGGGAAGGTGGTTTTGGGGAGGTGTACAAGGGTTTGCTCCCGGGGCAGAACGTAACGGTGGCGGTGAAGAAGTTCTCTAGGGACAAGATCAACGGCCAGGATGACTTCCTCGCCGAGCTGACCATCATCAATCGCCTCCGCCATATAAATCTCGTCCCTTTAATTGGTGAGTTCCAAGTATATATTCTCGTTATTAATTACTTGCCATTTTCTAATCGTTTCCGTGGACTGGATATATATGCTGCTTTTCCTTCATCTCTTTTGATGCAAAATTAACCAAATTAATATACAAATTAGTAACAATACATACTTCCAGCATGCCATATATCATCATGCCTTCTTTCTTTCTTAATTTCTTTCTTTTTCTGGAGTTTCTGGACTTCTATTTCTAATTTTCTATTAGATCCATTTGCAAATCATTGTTTAAAGGATAACTAGGAACGTGTTTCTTACAGATATAAATAAAAAATCCGTGTCAGAGATTGGAGATAATCCCTACACGTCCTTTTGCAACGTCTTACGGTCATATGGAATTTATTCTAATCTCTTATAGTTGAAATTTAATGAATGGTGGTGGCCCATCCAACGTGTTTCTCCAAAAAAAAAAATAATAATAATAATAATAACAAATAAATACAAAATTTTTCAACAAACTGCTGTTGACTTTACTTAACTAATTAATCGAAAACATTGCTGCATGATATAGAAAACAAACCATCTATGATTTTATTACTAATAAAGAAAAAGTTATTATTCTTTATCCAAGTCGATGTCCACCCAAAAATTACCTAACCATAAGAAACCTTATAACATTATGTAGGAAACGACCATCAACAACTTGCTCATGTTGCTTGATTATAAGTCCCACCTAAATCCACAGTCTCTTGGAAACAACCATCAACAACTTGCCCAATTTGCTTTATTATGAGTCCTAAATAAATCCGCAATCCCCGATCTAGCTACCATTCGATTTGGACCCGGTTTTAAGTCAAAGATTCAAATTAAGTTAGATGTGCAAGTTTAATTGATGGAGACTGCAGGTACAAAGTTTGCCCAATCTCAACTTGACCAATGACAATGATGAACAGAATGATCAGATAAACATGAAAGCAGAGACTTGATTTTGATTGGCTAGTCTACAATAGTTCATACACACGACTACATGGAGCACCAACCTCGATCATGTCTCAATTTGCCTAACAAAAATCTTTTTGTGGAGCCAAAATAAAATAGTTCAAGATTTCTAGCTACGCCACTCATCCAGATCTTGTGAAATTTATATCCAAGGGAATAAGTAACTAAACAATTTATCTTTTGATTATTAACATATAGATTGTATTATGCAAGACCACTTATTGCGTCTATCATGCTTAACATGTACGGTATACTCTAACAAGGACATATGCAATTTCAAATTTATTGTTCTAATTTCATTTCCAACTTTGTAAAAGTTTGGTTCGTGAAAAACGTCTTGGTCCCATTAACTTAATTTATTGCTCTAATTTCATTTCAGTTTTGAAGCGTCAACTCCAAACTGTTTCACCGTTAATCAATCAATCACAATATAAATAAGCCTAAATCCTAATTAAGGGACAACTGCATGAATACTGAAGTTAAATTGTCAAAACCTTAGATTCATGCAAACCCTAGCACTAATTAATACTGATATTATAATGAGACAGGGTGGTGCCACAAGAAGGGAGTGCTGCTCCTGGTATACGAGTTCATGCCCAATGGCAGTCTAGACCAGCATCTCCGCGGCGGTCCCGGCCGGCCACATCTAAGCTGGGAACGTCGGTACAACATTCTCACAGGCGTCGCTTCTGCCCTCCGCTACCTCCACCACGAGTATAATCAGATGGTCGTCCACCGCGACATCAAATGCTCCAATGTCATGCTCGACTCCGCCTTCGATGCCCGTCTCGGCGACTTCGGGCTTGCCCGCGCCGTCAACACCGACAAGAACTCCTACACCGACCTCAATGTCGCAGGGACCTGCGGCTACATCGCCGTCGAGTGCCTCATCAACTATAAGTTCACTCGCGAGTCCGACGTTTATGCCTTCGGCACCGTCGTCCTCGTCGTCGTCTGCGGCCGCGGCCCGATCCTCCCCAACTTCGAGCCGATCGTCGAGTGGGTCTGGAAACTCCACGGCGAGGGGCGAATTCTGGACGCCGTAGACCCCCGGATTGCCGGTGAGTACGTGCGGGAGGAGGCGGAGCGGCTGCTCCTCCTCGGCCTGGCGTGCTGCCACCCGATCCCGGGGGAGCGGCCCAAGACGCAGGTCATCGGGCAGATCATTTCGAAATCAGCGGCGCCGCCGGAGGTGCCTTTAATCAAGCCAGCGTTGGTGTTTCCGGCGTTGGTGCCCAAGAGGCAGCTCGACAGCGAGGACACGTCGAGCGCGTGGAGCAGCACAGCCGCGTCGTCGTCGTTGCTGTCGGGGAGTTCGGCTTCACATTCGTTGCTGTCGGGGAGTAGAGTGTTACTTGCAAGCGGTGATCAGCCTCGAGGATAGCTTCTGTGAATCCTTGGTTGACTTTTTTTGTTATCAATTCAAACCACGTTTTTTTTTTAAACAAAAAAAAAGGAGCTAATAAGTTTTCAATTCAGGCCGTTGGTAGGCCAACGCAATGGGCGGTCAGGAAAAGTCTTACTGTTCGGCATGTAATATAGTAGGGTTGCAATGATTACCGCATAGTGCATACATATATATTAAAGTTAAAAAATAATTTTTTAAAAATAATTTTTTTATTAATAATTAATATAAAATAATTATAAAAATTTAAAATTAAGAATGAATAATTATTCGGATCTAAAAACAGAATCAAATTTAATCATGATTGAGAACTACCCAAGAAGAGCTCTTTATCTGACTCAGCATTTGACCAGTCTTAGCATAGATTATCTGTCAATGAAGTTTTGATAGTTCAACAGTTATATTTTTATTTGATCCTTGGAGTCTGGAGATGCCTTTGAGCAATGTTTTGAGGACCAGATCGAAACGGAGGTTCAATCGGTGATGTGGCTGATCCAGCGCCGTTAGAATAAATGGTAACAGCAGTTAACGGAGGTCCTCCCCTAACCCCGAAACTCCCTCGGTCTTGGGGTTCACAAGCATCATCTCACCCCCGAGACCCCCTTCGGTCTCGGGGTTCACACATCTCACCCCAGAGACCCCCTCGGTCTCGGGGTGAGGTCACTACATCTCAACCCCAAGACCCCCCTCGGTCTCGGGGTGCACAAGCATCATCTCACCCCCGAGACCCGGTCTCGGGGTAGGTCACTGCATCTCAACCCCGAGACCCCCTCGGTCTCAGAGTGCACAAGCATCATCTCACCCTCGAGACCCCCTCCGGTCTTGGGGTGAGGTCACTACATCTCAACCCCGAGACCCCCCTCGGTCTTGGGGTGCACAAGCATCATCTCACCCCTCGAGACCCCTTCCGGTCTCGGGGTGAGGTCACTGCATCTCAACCCCGAGACCCCCCTCCGGTCTCGGGGTACACAAGCATTATCTCACCCCCGAGACCCCCTCGGTCTCGGGGTGAGGTCACTACATCTCAACCCAGAGACCCCCCTCCGGTCTCGAGGTGCGCAAGCATCATCTCACCCCCAAGACCCCCTTTGGTCTCGGGGTGAGGCCACTGCATCTCAACCCCGAGACCCCCCTCTGGTCTCGGGGTGCACAAGCATCATCTCACCACCGAGACCCCCTCCGGTCTCGGGGTGAGGTCACTGCATCTTAACCCCGAGACTTCCCTCCAGTCTCTGGGTGCACAAGCATCATCTCACCCCCGAGACCCCTCCGGTCTCGGGGTGAGGTCACTGCATCTCAACCCGAGACCCCCCTCCGGTCTCGGGGTGCACAAGCATCATCTCACCCCTGAGACCCCCTCCGGTCTCAGGGTGAGGTCACTGCATCTCAACCCCGAGACCCCCCTTCAATCTCTGGGTGCACAAGCATCATCTCACCCCCGAGACCCCCTCCGGTCTCGGGGTGAGGTCACTGCATCTCAACCCTGAGACCCCCTCCAGTCTCGGGGTGCACAAGCATCATCTCACCCCTGAGACCCCCTCCGTCTCGGGGTGAGGTCACTCCATCTCAACCCCGAGACCCCCTCAGGTCTCGAGTGCACAAGCATCATCTCACCCCCGAGACCCCCTCCGGTCTCGGGGTGAGGTCACTGCATCTCAACCCGAGACCCCCCTCCGGTCTCGGGGTGCACAAGCATCATCTCACCCCCGAGACCCCCTCCGGTCTCGGGGTGAGGTCACTGCATCTCAACCCCGAGACCCCCCTCTGGTCTTGGGGTGCACAAGCATCATCTCACCCCCAAGACCCCCTCCGGCCTCGGGGTGAGGTCACTGCATCTCAACCCCGAGACCCCCCCTCCTGTCTCGGGGTGCACAAGCATCATATCACCCCCAAGACCCCCTCCGGTCTCAGAGTGAGGTCACCGCATCTCAACCTCGAGACCCCCCTCCGGTCTCGGGGTGCACAAGCATCACCTCACCCTCGAGACCCCCTCCGATCTTGGAGTGAGGTCACTGTATCTCAACCTCAAGACCCCCTCCGGTCTCGGGGTGAGGTCACTGCATCTCAACCCCGAGACCCCCCTCCGGTCTCGGGGTGCACAAGCATCACCTCACCCCCGAGACCCCTACGGTCTCGGGGTGAGGTCACTCCATCTCAACCCCGAGACCCCCCTCAGGTCTCGGGGTGTACAAGCATCATCTCACCCCCGAGACCCCCTCCGGTCTCGGAGTGAGGTCACTGCATCTCAACCCCGAGACCCCCCTCCGGTCTCGGCGTACACAAGCATCATCTCACCCCGAGACCCCCTCCGGTCTCGGGGTGAGGTCACTGCATCTCAACCCCGAGACCCCCCTCTGGTCTTGGGGTGCACAAGCATCATCTCACCCCAAGACCCCCTCCGGTCTCGGGGTGAGGTCACTGCATCTCAACCCGAGACCCCCCTTCTGTCTCGGGGTGCACAAGCATCATATCACCCCCGAGACCCCCTCCGATCTCAGGGTGATGTCACCGCATCTCAACCTCGAGACCCCCCTCCGGTCTCAGGGTGCACAAGCATCACCTCACCCTCGAGACCCCCTCCAGTCTCGGGTGAGATCATTGCATCTCAACCTCAAGACCCCCTCCAGTCTCGTGGTGAGGTCACTGCATCTCAACCCCGAGACCCCCCTCTGGTCTCAGCGTACACAAGCATCATCTCACCCCCGAGACCCCCTCCGGTCTCGGGGTGAGGTCACTACATCTCAACCCCGAGACCCCCCTCCGGTCTCTGGGTGCACAAGCATCATCTCACCCCCGAGACCCCCTCCGGTCTCGAAGTGAGGTCACTGCATCTCAACCCCGAGACCCCCCTCCGGTCTCAAGGTGCACAAGCATCATCTCACCCCCGAGACCCCCTCCGGTCTCGTAGTGAGGTCACTCCATCTCAACCCCGAGACCCCCCTCAGGTCTCGGGGTGCACAAGCATCATCTCACCCCCGAGACCCCCTCCGGTCTCGGGGTGAGGTCACTGCATCTCAACCCTAAGACCCCCCTCCAGTCTTGAGGTGCACAAGCATAATCTCACCCCCAAGACCCCTCTGGTCTCGGGGTGAGGTCACTACATCTCAACCCCGAGACCCCCCTCCGGTCTCGGGGTGCACAAGCATCACCTCACCCCCGAGACCCCCTACGGTCTCGGGGTGAGGTCACTCCATCTCAACCCCGAGACCCCCCTCAGGTCTCGGGGGGTACAAGCATCATCTCACCCCCGAGACCCCCTCCGGTCTCGGAGTGAGGTCACTGCATCTCAACCCCGAGACCCCCCTCCGGTCTCAGCGTACACAAGCATCATCTCACCCCCGAGATCCCCTCCGGTCTCGGGGTGAGGTCACTGCATCTCAACCCCGAGACCCCCCTCTGGTCTTGGGGTGCACAAGCATCATCTCACCCCCAAGACCCCCTCCGGTCTCGGGGTGAGGTCACTGCATCTCAACCCCGAGACCTCCCTCCTGTCTCGGGGTGCACAAGCATCATATCACCCCCGAGACCCCCTCCGGTCTCAGGGTGATGTCACCGCATCTCAACCTCGAGACCCCCCTCCGATCTCGGGGTGCACAAGCATCACCTCACCCTCGAGACCCCCTCCGTCTTGGGGTGAGATCACTGCATCTCAACCTCAAGACCCCCTCCAGTCTCGGGGTGAGGTCACTACATCTCAACCCCGAGACCCCCCTCCGGTCTCGGCGTACACAAGCATCATCTCACCCCCGAGACCCCCTCCGTCTCGGGGTGAGGTCACTACATCTCAACCCCGAGACCCCCCTTTGGACTCGGGTGCACAAGCATCATCTCACCCCCGAGACCCCCTCCGGTCTCGGAGTGAGGTCACTGCATCTCAACCCCGAGACCCCCCTCCGGTCTCGGGGTGCACAAGCATCATCTCACCCCTGAGACCCCCTCCGGCCTTAGGGTGAGGTCACTCCATCTCAACCCTAAGACCCCCTCAGGTCTCGGGGTGCACAAGCATCATCTCACCCCCGAGACCCCCTCCGGTCTCGTATGAGGTCACTCCATCTCAACCCCAAGACCCCCCTCAGGTCTCGGGGTGCACAAGCATCATCTCACCCCCGAGACCCCCTCCGGTCTCGGGGTGAGGTCACTGCATCTCAACCCTGAGACCCCCCTTCAGTCTTGGGGTGCACAAGCATAATCTCACCCCCAAGACCCCCTCTGGTCTCGGGGTGAGGTCACTGCATCTCAACCCCGAGACCCTCCTCCGGTCTCGGGGTGCACAAGCATCATATCACCCCCGAGACCCCCTCTGGTCTCGGGGTGAGGTCACCGCATCTCAACCTCGAGACCCCCTCCGGTCTCGGGGTGCACAAGCATCACCTCACCCTCGAGACCCCCTCCGGTCTCGGGTTGAGGTCACTGCATCTCAACCTCAAGACCCCCTCCGGTCTCGGGGTGCGCAAGCATCATCTCACCCCGAGACCCCCTCCGATCTCGGGGTGAGGTCACTGCATCTCAACCCCGAGACCCCCCTCCGGTCTCGGGGTGCACAAGCATCATCTTACCCCCGAGACTCCCTCCAGTCTCGGGGTGAGGTCACTCCATCTCAACCCCGAGACCCCACTCTGGTCTCGGGGTGCATAAGCATCATCTCACCCCAGAGACCACTTCCGGTCTCGGGGTGAGGTCACTGCATCTCAACCCCGAGACCCCCCTCCGGTCTCGGGGTACACAAGCATCATCTCACCCCGAGACCCCCTCTGGTCTCGGGGTGAGGTCACTGCATCTCAACCCCAAGACCCCTCTCCGGTCTCGGGGTGCACAAGCATCATCTCACCCCCGAGACCCCCTTCGGTCTCGGGGTGAGGTCACTGCATGTCAACCCCGAGACCCCCCCTTCGGTCTCGGGGTGCACAAGCATCATATCACGCCCGAGACCCCCTCCGGTCTCGGGGTGAGGTCACCGCATCTCAACCTCGAGACCCCCCTCCGATCTCAGGGTGCACAAGCATCACCTCACCCTCGAGACCCCCTCCGGTCTCGGGGTGAGGTCACTACATCTCAACCTCAAGACCCCCTCCGGTCTCGGGGTGCGCAAGCATCATCTCACCCCCGAGACCCCCTCCGGTCTCGGGGTGAGGTCACTGCATCTCAACCCCGAGGCCCCCTCCGGTCTCGGGGTGCACAAGCATCATCTCACCCCCGAGACCCCCTACGGTCTCGGGGTGAGGTCACTGTATCTCAACCCCGAGACCCCCCCTCCGGTCTCGGGGTGCACAAGCATCATATCACCCCCGAGACCCCTTCCGGTCTCGTGGTGAGGTCACCGCATCTCAACCCCGAGACCCCCCTCCGGTCTCGGGTGCACAAGCATCACCTCACCCTCGAGACCCCCTCCAGTCTCGGGGTGAGGTCACTACATCTCAACCTCAAGACCCCCTTCGGTCTCGGGGTGCGCAAGCATCATCAACGTTCAGTACGTGAACCTGCCTTCGAACCAACGACAACTTCGGGCCACCTGGCGCACCCACGTGACCTGCCGTGCACTCATGGCTGCTTGCGACCATACCTCATAACGGCGTATGGTGCATTGCATGTGTCACTGTGCATGACCATGCCCCATTACGGAGTACGATTCATTACCACTTGCAACTGTGTGCAGTCATGTCAAGCAACGGCGCGCACCAAATGCAACCGCGGCTACTAGACACCTTTAAAGCCATATTAACAGGCAGCGCAGGGTGCCTCCGGCGCGCACAGTGACGGTACGACAGCAATCTTCTGAAACAGAAGGATGGGACATTCAAACATGTATAAAAGCATGCGCTCGCATTGTAAGCAAGGAACTTGAACTCTGGTTTTCTAGTTTTTCCTACTAGCTGAAACCCTAACTGCATCAGCTCCCTTCTGCTGAGCAGTTCTTTTATGATCCCAAGTAACTAACTTGAGCGTCGAAGGGTCCCCACCGGAGCATCCGATCTCTGGGGACTTTTCTTGCAGGGGTCCGGAGAGAAGGACATCTGTCTTCCTGATGCTTGAAGAAAGTGACTTGGCATCATCATGCCTAATGACGCTCGATCACCCCTCCTGGACGTCGGGAACGGAGGCTCTTCTTCCTCACCGGATCGCCTGCAAAGAAGTCCCAAGACCGGAGAGGGTTCTCCGGGGGGACCTCCGATGCCCAAGTTAGTGACAAAGGTCACAACAGAGAAGGAGCTCGAGGGAGCTCTTGAGGAGGGAGAGGTCTTAGAAGGATCAAGCGGTTCCTTTGAGAATTAGGGCATCAAGTGCGTAAAAATATATGTTAAAAATGCCCTTACCCGATTCTCGACGTAGTTTACCCTTTTATAGGGGTGACGCTGGCATGATCACGTGGGTCTGCATTCCATCAGCCGACGGAGCCATTGGATTGTCGGATCTGGCGCTATCGGCAGCACATGTTGGCGCTGCGGCGCGCATCGACGCTGTCGGGCGGCGCGCATCGGGCGCTGTCGGGCGGCACGCATCAGAGGAATGGATTCTTGAACTGCTGGGGCTGATCTGGCAGGAACCGGGGGTCCCGTCTTATCGGAGCCGAGCTGGGTCGACCTGAGATGGCTGGGGCCTATCCCGCCGGCAAGGCAGTGTCGGGGTGGGGCCGAATCGGCGGACTTGGAGACGATAGGGCCGAGTCGGGCTGGCCGAGGACGGCCTTGGCCGACTCGGCGGGACTAGAGTCGCTGGGGCCGAGTCGGGCCGGCCGGGGATGGCCTTGGCCGACTCAGCGGGACTGGCAGCCTTGGCCGACTCGTCGGGACTGGAGACGCCGGGGCCGAGTCGGGCCGGCCGGGGATGGCCTTGGCCGACTCGGCGGGACTGGAGACGCCGGGGCCGAGTCGGGCCGACCGGGGATGGCCTTGGCCGACTCGGCGGGACTGGAGACGTCGGGGCCGAGTCGGGCCGGCCGGGGATGGCCTTGGCCGACTCGGCGGGACTGGAGACGCCGGGGCCGACTAGCAATGCGCCGGGGCCTGCTAGCTTGGAGACCCCGGGGCTGGCTAGGAATGTGTCGGGGCCGGCTAGCTTGGAGATGCTGGGGCTGAGTCGGGCCGACCGGGATGGCCTTGGCCGACTCGGCGGGACTGGAGACGCCGGGGCCGACTAGCAATGCGCCGGGGCCGGCTAGCTTGGAGACACCGGGGCCGAGTCGGGCCGGCCGGGGATGGCCTTGGCCGACTCGGCGGGACTGGAGACGCCGGGGCCGACTAGCAATGCGCCGGGGCCGGCTAGCTTAGAGACGCTGGGGCCGGCTAGGAATGTGCCGGGGCCGGCTAGCTTGGAGACACCGTGGCCGGCTAGCAATGTACCGGGACCGGCTAGCTTGGAGACACCGTGGCCGGCTAGCAATGTGCCGGGGCCGGCTAGCTTGGAGACGCCGTGGCCGGCCTTGGCGGGTGTCGGTCTTTGATGTGCCGGCCTCGGGGGCCAGCCCTGGAGCCTGTCGGCCTTTGGCTAGCGCTTGGGGCTGGCGCTGGTAGCCGACGCTGGAGGTCATCGCTGGAAGCCAACGCTGGAGCTGACGTTGGAGTCCGTCGACCTTTGGCTAGCGCTGGGGGCTGGCACTGGAAGCCGACGCTGGAGCTGACGTTGGAGTCCGTCGGCCTTTGGCTAGCGCTGGGGGCTGGCGCTGGAAGCCGACGCTGGAGGCCGTCGCTGGAGGCCGTCGCTGGAGCTGGCGTTAGAGTCTGGGCCTTTGGGGCCATCCAAAAATTTCATTTTTCATGGGGTCAACTGGCCCCATCAAATGCCCCCCACACTCCTTGAGCTAGCGTGCCCCGCATCGGCTAAGCAAAGGAGTGTAGGACTTTTACCTTGGTACCTCGCGCTGCCTTGGATGGACGTCTGCGTGCCTTCTTTGGCTAGCTGAGGGTGGCTAGTAACCCTCTCCCAACGCGGGGTCTGGGAGTGAACCCCGGGGGGTGACCTGAGAGCTGGGCGTCGTCAGGTTCCTTTTAAATCGCCTCGGGGGTGTGGAACCTCTGCGAGGGGCGACTCAGCCGGGTACGGAGCCTTTAGGGTCTTAACCAACTCGGGGGCACCGCCGTGCCGGAGCCGAGTGGTGTCCCATGGGCCGCGATGCCAGTGAGCTCCTTTTGAACCAGCCTGGGGGTTTGTGTTCCGCCCAAGTGGCTACTCAGCCGGGTACGGAGCCTTTAGGGTCTTAACCAATTCTGGGGCACCGCCGTGCCGGAGCCGAGTGGTGTCCCGTGGGCCGCGATGCCAGTGAGCTCCTTTTGAACCCGCCTGGGGGTTTGTGTTCTGCCCAAGTGGCGACTCAGTCGAGTACGGAGCCTTTAGGGTCTTAACCAACTCGGGGGCACTGCCGTGCCGGGGCCGAGTGGTGTCCCGTGGGCCGCGATGCCAGTGAGCTCCTTTTGAACCAGCCTGGGGGTTTGTGTTCCGCCCAAGTGGCGACTCAGCCGGGTACGGAGCCTTTAGAGTCTTAACCAACTCGGGGGCACCGCCGTGCTGGGGCCGAGTGGTGTCCCGTGGGCCGCGATGCCAGTGAGCTCATTTTGAGAGACTTGCGTAAGGGAAGACAAACTGTGTCGCCAGAAAGGACCTTTTTCTTTATTGCTTATGCCTCTGGGAGTACATTATTGATAATATCAGCGGAGGTTGTCCACATTCCAGGTACGCGGAATGGGCTTTCCGTCAAGCTCTTCTAGTTTGTAGGCCCCCCGATGGAGCGCCTCGGTGACACGGTAGGGGCCTTCCCAGTTGGGAGATAGCTTGCCCCCTTCGGTAGGCTTTGATACCTCGGCCTTCCGCAATATCAAGTCTCCGCGGTGAAAAACCTTGGGACGAACCCGGGCGTTGTAGTACTTAGCCACTCGCTGGCGAAAGGTCGCCATGCGCAGTCTCGCTCTGTCATGCGCCTCGTCGATGAAGTCTAGGTTGGCCCGAATCAGCGCGGGGTTGCTTTCCTCACTGAAGGACTCCACATGTGGACTGGGCAATCCAATCTCGACGGGGATGACGGCCTCGGATCCAAAGGAGAGGCTGAAAGGAGTTTCGCCCGTCGGGGCTCTGGGCGTTGTGTGGTAGGCCCATATCACACTGGGGAGCTCTTCTACCCAGCGTCATTTGGAGCCGTCTAGGCGAGTCCTGAGCCCTCTGAGGATGGTGCGGTTCATGACCTCAGCCTTCCCGTTGGTCTGGGGGTGGCCGACGGAGGTGAATCGGTGGCGAATGCCTAGCTCCTCGCAGAAGGTTTTGAATGCCTCGTTGTTGAACTGGCGACTGTTGTCCGTGACGAGGGTGTGAGGCAAGCCAAAGCGGCATATGATCGACTTCCAGAAGAAAGCCTTAACTTTGCTTTCGGTGATTTTGGCCAACGCCTCGACCTCGACCTCGACCCACTTGGTGATGTAGTCGATGGCGACCAGCAAGAATCTCCGCTATCCTGAAGCTGGGGGGAACAGTCCAAGGATGTCCATTCCCCACTGGGCGAAAGGCCACAAAGCCGAGAGTGGGCTCAGCGGGGCAGGCGGCTAACGCTGGATGTGCGCGTGGCGCTAGCAGCCGTCGCACCTTTGAACTAGCTTGGCTGCGTCGTCCCTCATAGTGAGTCAGAAGTACCCCTGACGGAGAGCCTTCTGGGCCAAGGATCTGCCCCCCAAATGATTCCCGCAAATGCCCTCGTGGATTTCTCTGAGGATGTAGTCGGCGTCGGCGGGGCCTACGCACTTAAGCAATGGGTAGGAGAATGACCTTCTGTATAGGCGCCCGTCGAGGAGGATGAACTTGGAGGCTCTCCACTTGAGCAATCTGGCTTCATTGCGGTCGTCAGGGAGGGTGCCGTTGGCGAGGTAGCGGACATAGGCGTCCATCCATGTAGGTTCCGGGGTGAGTGGGAGGACTTCCTCCCCGCCCTCTATACTGGGCCTTTCTAGATATTCGATGTAGGCATCCCTTGTCAGGCCGTCGGCGGAGGTAGCCAGTCGAGAGAGGACGTCGGCCTTTGCGTTTTCGCTCCGGGGTATGTAACTGATGCTGAAGTAAGGCAGTGAGGAGGTCAAGAGTTGAACCTTTTTCAGGTATTGCACCATAACGAGGTCGTGCGCCTCATACTCTCCGTTGATTTGCCCGGAGACGAGTTGCGAGTCCATGTAGGCTCTGAGGTGCTTTGCTCCAACCTCCTGGGCTAATCTTAACCAGGCCAGAAGGGCTTCGTACTCTGCCTGGTTGTTGGTGGCTTCAAAAAGAAATCTCAGGGTGCACTCGGTTCTTTCTCCTTTCGGTCCGGCAAGAATGAGGCCGGCTCCACTCCCTTGAAAATTTGATGCGCCGTCTACGTGGAGGATCCAGGTCTTTCCGTCATCTCTCGGCTCGGGCCTGGGCTGCTCCCCAGGGGCCTCCTTGAGATCCTCCTTCGCCCAAGTGCACTCGACTAGGAAGTCGGCCAGAACCTGGGACTTCAAGTCCGGTCGTGCTTGGAAAGAAATGTCGAACTCCCCCAGCTTGATGGCCCATTTGGCGAGTCGACCCGAAGTATCCGGATGGGCCAGGATGGCTTGGAGAGGTTGGTCCGTGAGCACCACGATAGGATGGGCTTAAAAATACGGGCAAAGACGCCGGGCGAAAACTATCAAGGCGAATATGACTTTCTCTATTTTGGAATACCTGACCTCGGCGTCGTGCAGAACCTTGCTCACGTAGTAGACTGGCCTCTGGGTTCCGTCAGCGTCTAGGCGCACAGGACTGAGCTGACGGCTTCTGAGGAGGCGGCTATGTAAAGGAAAAGACTCACCCCGTCTCTCGGCTTGGAGAGGAGCGGTGGGGAGGACAGGAACGCCTTTAAGCCGTCGAAAGCTTCCTGGCAGTCGTCCGTCCATGTGAAACCGTTCACCTTCCACAGGGCCTTGAAGAAAGGCAAGCACCTCTTGCCGATCTAGAGAGAAAACGACTCAGTGCCGCTACCCTTTTTGTTGGACGGCGGCCTCATGTCAAGTATGGCGCTGATCTTCTCTGGGTTCGCCTCGATTCCGCGCTGGGTCACCATAAAGCCCAAAAATTTACCTGCCGTGACCCCAAAAGCACACTTCTTAGGGTTCAGCTTGACTTGGAAGCGACGGAGGTTATTAAAAGTTTCCTCCAGGTCGGAGATGTGGTCGGCGGCACGGGTGCTCTTCGTTAGCATGTCGTCCACGTAGATTTCCATGTTCCGGCCGAGCTGGTCCTGGAACACCTTGTTCATTAGCCGCTGATAGGTCGCTACCGCATTCTTGAGGCCGAAAGGCATCACCTTGTAACAGTAAATGCCTTTCTCTGTCATGAAGGAGGTGTGCTCCTCGTCGCCGGGGTCCATCCTTATCTGGTTATATCCGGAGAAGGCGTCCATGAAGCTAAGAAGCTCATGACCAGAGGTGGAATCGACCAGCTGGTCAATTCTTGGCAAGGGAAAGCTGTCCTTTGGGCACGCCTTGTTGAGGTCGGTGAAGTCTGTACATATCCTCCAGCTTCCGTTTGCCTTGCGCACCATGACCACGTTGGCCAGCCAGCTCGGGTAGTGCGCCTTCCGGATGTGGCCGGCGCTGATCAGCTTGTTGACTTCCTCATCAATCGTCCTTTGTCGGTCGGGGGCAAAGCTCCTCTTCTTTTGACGGATGGACGGTGGCGCGGGTCGATGTTGAGCCTGTGGGTGATGACCTCCGGAGGGATGCCGGGCATGTCAGACGCTGACCAGGCGAAGACGTCCGAGTTAGCCCTCAGGAAAGCTAAGAGGCGCTCCCGATCTTCCAGGGGAAGGAGTCCGCCCACGCGGACGGACCTTGCTGGGTCATCGCTGAGGGGGAAAGTCAGGAGGTGCTCGGCGGGCTCCCCTCCTGTGGCGGAATCTCTAGGGTCGGATCTTCCAGGGCCGGGCCGGCCTCCAAAGGGCTTGATGCCTCATGATAGCAAGGTAAGACCGGGCTTATCTCCCCACGCATTTCTCCAACTCCTTCGCTGGTGGGAAACTGCACCAGTAGACGTCGGATGGAGATAACCGCATCCAAAAGATTCAGGCTGGGACGCCCAAGAATGGCGTTGTATGCCAAAGGGACCCTCACAACTAGGAATTTCATGATTACGGTGCTTTGGCATGGCAGGGTTCCGGCCGTTACGGGCAAGGATATTTCTCCCTCGACCCTCACAGAGTCTCCAGTGAATCCGACTAGCGGGGTTGCAACGGGCTGAAGGGAGTCAACAAATAAACCCATCCGAACAAAGGCGTCGTAAGTAAGGATGTCAGCTGAGCTGCCACTATCAACTAAAATCTTTTTTACAGGGTGTTTGGCGATCGTCATAGCGACGACTACGCCTTCATTGTTTACATTCTCCATTACAGCCGTCTCCTCCCGAGGCATTACATTATTTGGAGCGTCCTCCCCCCTCGGCCGCTTGGATGCAGAGGCTGACCCCCAGGACACCATTCCGACGGTCCGCTCCGTGGGGTGTTGTCGACGGCGGCTTGAGCTGGTGGAGGCCCCATGATGGCCGGCAGCGGTTATGGCGTCTTCTGGACATACTTGCCGAGGTAGCCCCATTGGATGAGCTCCTCGATGGCCCGTTTCAAGCTGTAGCAGCTGTCGGTGTCGTGGCCGTAGTCCCGGTGGAATCGATAGTAGCGGCTTCTGTCGCGGGATACACCCTTCTTCATGGGGGGAGGACGTTGAAGGTGGGGCTCGCCCTCGATCTCCATCAGGATGTGGGATCGAGGGGCAAGGAGAGGGGTGAGCTTACCCTCGTCGGGGACAGGGCTCCGGTGCCTGTTGTCGGACCGGCGAGGTGGGTCGGATCGGCGATGTCGAGGAGGCCCGCTCGGCTCAGGGCGAGCGGATTTGTGGCTGGAGCCCTTCGAAGACTCCCGGCGAGTGAGGTCGGCTTCATCTGCCCGGATGTACTTCTGGGCCCGGAGAAGGAGGTCGGAGTAAGAGCTCGAGGGCTTCTTGTCCAAGGAGAAGGTGAAGCAGGACGGAAGGAGTCCCCGCTTTAGCGCCAGGGTGGCCACCGCATCATCGAGATGGTAGACCTCTAGGGCGGCGGTTTTGAATCGGGACACAAAGTCCCGCAGGGACTCTCCTTCCTTCTGGCGGATGGAGAAGAGGCTATCCGCCACCCTCGGAATTGGCGGCAGGCATCAAAGTGGGCCAGGAATGCCCTCTTCAGCTCCCGGAAGGAGTCTATGCTGTGGGGTGACAGGCGTGAATACCACGCACAGGCGGCCTTCCGCAAGGTTGCAGGGAAGGCCTTGCAGAGAAGGGCGTCTGAGGCGCCCTGGACTTGCATCATGGCCATGTAGCTCTCGAGGTGGTCGAGAGGGTCGGTCGTACCGTCGTACGGGTCCACCTGGGGAAAGCGGAACCTGGAGGGGACCGGTTCCTCCAGTATGTGATGGGTGTAAGGAGGACGAGTGTCAAACTCTTCCTCCGGCTGGTGGTTTATCTTCCTGGCGAGCTCGTTGAGGCGCCAGTTGTACTCCTCCAGGCGTTCCTCCGCCTGGCGGTTGATCGTCGGAGCCCTTCGAGATGGCTCGGAGGAAGAAGAAGAAGAGGAAGTAGAGGATGGAGACGGAAGTCGGGACTTTCGCCTGGGTTCCTCGCGATGATTTGGCTTGGGAGGAAGCTCGCTGGGGCCGTGGCCAGGGGACCGCGGCCGCTTGGAGGGCTCATGTCGAGGCTTCCTTGGGGAAACCTGACGTCGGCCGGCGGCTCACCGAGGAGAACCTCCCCTCACCGACTGCTGGCTGGCGGGGGGAGCAGTCTGGTGCTGGGTGGCCACAGACTGCTGCTGCTGGAGTCCGTGGACCATGGCAGTGAGATTCTGAACTTGCTGGGAGAGGGTTGCCAGCTGCTCCGCCATTTGGAGGGCGGCGTCCGGCGGCAGGCCGGCAACCGGAGGGCTGGTAGCAGGGGGATTGGCCTCCTGCTGTCTAGCTGGCGGGGGGAGCCCCGCAGGGCAGCTGACGGAGGCGTCCTGGGCTCGTGTCACCACCATGGCTTCTAGGAGAAGAGAGGGGATGGAAGGTGCAGCTCAGGGAAGATGTTCGCTACTTTTTCTTATGCAGCCCCCCCCTTCCTGGCGCGCCAATCTGATGACGCTTGATCACCCCTCCTGGACGTCGGGAATGGAGGCTCTTCTTCCTCACCGAATCGCCTGGAAAGAAGTCCCAAGACCAGAGAGGGTTCTGCGGTTGGACCCTCCGATGCCCAAGTTAGTGACAGAGGTCACAGCAGAGAAGGAGCTCGAGGGAGCTCTTGAGGAGGGAGAAGTCTCAGAAGGATCAGGCGGTTCCTTTGAGAATTAGGGCATCAAGTGCGTAAAAATGTGTGTTAAAATGCCCTTACCCGATTCTCGACGTAGTTTACCCTTTTATAGGGGGTGACGCTGGCACGATCACGTGGGTCTGCGTCCCATCAGCCGACGAGGCCGTTGGATTGTCGGATCTGGCGCTATCGGGCGGCGCATGTTGGCGCTGCGGCGCGCATCGGCACTGTCGGGCGGCGCGCGTCGGGCGCTGTCGGGTGGCGCGCGTCAGAGGAACGGATTCTTGAACCGCTGGGGCTAATCTGGTGGGAATCGGGGGTCCCGTCTTGTCGGGGCCGAGCTGGGTCGACCTGAGATGGCTGGGACCTATCCCGCCGGCAAGGCAGTGCCGGGGTGGGGCCGAATCGGCGGACTTGGAGACGACGGGGCCGAGTCGGGCTGGCCGGGGACGTCCTTGGCCGACTCGGCGGGACTGGAGTCGCCGGGGCCGAGTCGGGCCGGCCGGGGATGGCCTTGGCCGACTCGGCGGGACTGGAGACGCCGGGGCCGAGTCGGGCCGGCCGGGGATGGCCTTGGCCGACTTGGCGAGACTGGAGACGCCGGGGCCGAGTCGGGCCGGCCGGGGATGGCCTTTGCCGACTCGACGGGACTGGAGACGCCGGGGCCGACTAGCAATGCGCCGGAGCCGACTAGCTTGGAGACGCCGGGGCCGGCTAGGAATGTGCCGGGGCCGGCTAGCTTGGAGACGCCGGGGCCGAGTCGGGCCGGCCGGAGATGGCCTTGGCCGACTCGGCGGGACTGGAGACGCCTGGGCCGACTAGCAATGCGCCGGGGCCGGCTAGCTTGGAGACGCCAGGGCAGGTTAGGAATGTGCCGGGGCCGGCTAGCTTGGAGATGCCGGGGCCGAGTTGGGCCGACCGGGGATGGCCTTGGCCGACTCGGCGGGACTGGAGACGCCGGGGCCGACTAGCAATGCGCCGGGGCCGGCTAGCTTGGAGATGCCGGGGCCGGTTAGGAATGTGCCGGGGCCGGCTAGCTTGGAGACGCCGTGGCCGGCTAGCAATGTGCCGGGGCCGGCTAGCTTGGAGACGTCGTGGCCGGCTAGCAATGTGCCGAGGCCGGCTAGCTTGGAGACGCCGTGGCCGGCCTTGGCGGGTGTCGGTCTTTGATGTGCCGGCCTCGGGGGCCGGCGCTGGAGCCTGTCGGCCTTTGGCTAGCGCTTGGGGTTGGCGCTGGAAGCCAACGCTGGAGGCCGTCGCTGGAGGCCGTCGCTGGAAGCCGACGCTGGAGCTGACATTGGAGTCCGTCGGCCTTTGGCTAGCGCTGGGGGTTGGCGCTGGAAGCCGACGCTGGAGCTGACGTTGGAGTCCGTCGGCCTTTGGCTAGCGCTGGGGGCTGGCGCTGGAGGCCGTCGCTGGAGCTGGCGTTAGAGTCTGGGCCTTTGGGGCCGTCCAAAAATTTCATTTTTCATGGGGTCAACTGGCCCCATCAATGCCGGTTCAATCGGATCTAATCACTAGTTCGATTCAATTTTATTATTAAAATTAATTTTTATATGACTCGATAAAAATTTAAAAAACTTATTAAATCGATCGAGTTTCAACTTATCCAATCCAATTTTTAAATTTTTTATTTAAATTATATTTATATTTTATTATTTTATTATTAAATTAAAATTTAATTATAATATTATTCAGATCAATTAAATTGATTCATTCAATCGAACCAATTAATCCGCAACCTAAATGTTAAACCGTTCGTTGTCCGATCCAAATTTCAAAACATTGCCTTTGAGCCCAAATGATAATATTTTGAAAGCCCTATAAAATGAGAACTTGCGTGGCTGCATGCGTGTGGCCAATCATGGGGTGCGAAGAGTGCGACCTTTTTGACACCCGATCCATAAAGACTTTCTCTTCTGGGTATCGGTTGGAGGTTTCAAAAGGTCCAGCAAATAAATCAAAAAAAAAAAAAAAAAAAAGGGGCTTTTCCAGATGGGTTTCCCATTTCCCAGTTCGGTTCTCTCTCTCTCGATCTCTGGATCCCTCCAGATCTCCCATCTCTCCCGATCCATACCTTTCTGTCTAGGGCAAGAAAGGTGTGAGGGGCGCTCGAAGACGAATCGGTGGCGACGACAAGCGAGGATCGGTGGTGTTCGAGAGGCCTTACGGGTAAGTCCGGTCCCTCTCTTGTCTCTGTTGTATCTGTGGTGAGGATGAGGATGATGTGAACGTGGGGTCCGTCGCGAGGCCGCGCTTGAGGGTAGAGGTGTGGACAACAGCAAGGCGGCACAATGAGCGAAAGGGGAGAGGTAGCAGGTGAAGAACTTGCCCTTGCTGGAAGCTAAGATCATGTCAGCAAACATCTCATCAGCAAGCATGCGTCTCGTGGAAGGCATCCTCTTCTCTGTTTTTGAGATAGAAGGTAACAATGTTGAAAACAGAGACTTTGGTTTTGGGAGGCAGGCTCGCGGTGACCAACTCCACTATGGAGACTGCATTGAACGAGTGGGAGCAATAGCACCTTATGATGCTAGTTGGAAGCTTAGCAACCTTGAATAAAATTATGGTCATCTTTGGTAAGCATTGTTAGTTCATTGTAATCTTAGCAAGTATCAGCAGGCTGACAAGTGACTTTGCATCGTTCCGATATAGGTTTCTCCATGTGGTTCTTTACATGGCTGGAAGGGCTTAGAGCCATACCATTGCAATCTGAAAAATTGTTCAACATCGAATAAAAAAGAAAGTATTATGTCCTTATAACTCAGTACAATTTCTACCTATTAACTTTCATTCGAGTTTTTGGACCATATGTTTTAGTCCGCTAATAAATTAATTGGATTAGAAAGAAGGCTTAAGGGAAGCAGATTCATGTAGCCGACCTTATGTAGTTGGAAAAAGGCTTAGATGAGATGAGTTGTTGAGTTGAGTCGAGGAAGAAGCCTTTTAGGGCATTATAAATAGTATTAGAATTGAATTCAAGTATATGAAAGTTAGAAGTTGATGGGTACAAAGAAAGAACTATTCATGGGATGATGGTGAAGTCCTGCCATAGCATGAAATCATTCTTGCAACACCAGGAACCCTGTTCGGAGATAAATTGTAGCTAGCTTCTGGCATGAGAACATTGTGTTATGAGGAGAAGAGATTGTAATATCCCAAAAAATAGTTTCACATTGGATGAAAAAGAAAGAGCTATTTTTATAACTCAAATCCACTTGCTACCTATTAACTTTCACTCGAGTTTTTGGGATATACGATTTCGGTCTGCTAACAAATTAATTAGGTCAGCAAATGGGCTTAGGGCGTTATAGCCCTGAAAGTAGAAGTATATATTCTATTAACTTATTGGCTGACTTCATTGTATGAGGTGTGGATACAAGTAATTATTTTTCTTGTTAAAAGTTTGTGTTACATTAGAATTGTACTATACATATATTTGATCTGGTTCATACTCCGACTGTTATAGGATCCGATAACTAAGTTTTGAGTTTTGCATTTATTGGAATGACAGTATACTTTATGACAGACAAAATCACTTATGTGTTGTTTGTTTTGCTTAAGTAATATAAGTTCTTAGCCTGCCTAAGCCCACCTTATAAAGATACAATGCAATTTGCTATTTCTAATTAACTTATATATTTATTGGACCAAAGAATACCATTTATATCACAATGGCCTATGAGAATTTGAATTGGATGGTGAATAACAAGATTGATATTACCATTGTTATATCTAAAGGGGCCAATTTCCATCTGCAATGCAATCCTATTATGGATACCAGTGCTGGGCATGTGTGGTGAACGTGATGGAAGCATGGATGCCTTGGATGATGTGTCCATCTCAAATATGTTTTATGGTTGGCTCTTACAGGCGTTCTGATATTTCTTTTCAAGATTCTTCTTGATTGCAATTTTTTTGAGACATCAATTATCATTGATTTTAATCTATGCAGCATGCTTGCTTGGTTAATTTTGATAGCTGTGCAAAGTATCATAATAACAAAACCCTTATAAACTTAATATTAATTTTTATGCACAGGCTTGTGCCTCTTACATGAAAGATACCTTATTGTTCGAACAAGATCAGAACTAGGAAACTGCATTGATAAATTTCAGGAATGCTAGGTATTTATTTGTTTGAATAAGAACTAGTTCCCCTTCTCTTACCATCTTGATATTTTGTGGTACTAGGAGTTGCTGATTCACTCCACAGAACCAATTTGTCATGCAAAGTTCCTAAACAAACTTCTTTGCTTCAATCCTATGTTGCTATTTGTTTTAGTATTTAATTTAATGCTCCTAAAACTAAAGATTTTAGAAGTTGGTGCCGAACCCTCTGCCGTTTTTTCTACCAAAACAGTATGGTATTGGTGCCAATTGTAAAAACTAACAGATTCTAATAAATATTAAAAAATAATTACCAACCATTACAGCCTACCAGCGTGGACTGATATGACCGGTGCCAATACAGTTGTTTCAGCTTCTCAACACCTGTGTCAGTGCCAGTTTGATGTTGGAATGGTATGGTGCTGATTGTACCATCCTGTTGCAGCAATTTTTGAAACCATCCCCAGTGCAAAGTGTTCATCCTCATATATCACAGTTGTATTTTCTTGCTGCAGTTTTTCTTATTGTGTAAGGAAGTCATGTTTAGCTAACATCTGGTTACTTTACAGCGCTTTCTATGAAGAGCTGGGGAAATATGGTGATATAGAAAACCAAGTTATATGCCATGAGCATGTTGAAGAATTGGAACCAAGCATCAGGTACTATTTACACAAAGTAGGCGAATCAGATTTGCAAACTTCTAAACTTTGAGATGAAAAATGAAGCGGCCTGTCTTAGGCCTTTTCAAAGCCAAATTAGAGGTAAGTTCTCTCCTTGATGCAAGAGCTTTCGTTTTTCTTATTTGTTTTTTAACCCAGAGCTTGCTAAACGTTGATGTTGAACTTTGATCTTGCTAACTATATCTGCAAAACATAATTTAATGCTTAAGATAATATCATAACATCGTGCATTTTCCTCCTAAGAGCTTGTTCTGAAGCTTACAGCAGTATCTTTGTAAGGTATCAGAATGGTCTAGTCTGTATTGTTTGACATTTTGCAGAACCTTTTCAGAAGGATTCATTCACAAACGTATTTTTCCCAAATAATTGATATACAAAACTTTTGGGGAAGTGTGTCTTTTCTTTCAGCGTATCTCTAACTAAGTGGAATGAGATGGTTGATTTAAGTTTTCTCATGAGATTTTTTATGGATGGTTCTTTTCTTAAATTTGTAGGAATAAAAGGTGAGAAGCATTGTTGATGGCATAGAAGATGAGGTACATGGCAAGAGATCAGAACATACGAAGAGCCTTGGATATGGGCCTAAGTCTAGTACTTTTTAACCTTCACAAGGAAGGATGGCTGAATTGCAAGGAAACGTAAGATGAGCTACAAGCGTGCCTGTCAAAGCTGAGACCATGATCACTCTATTTGAGATGAAGTTAGAGGCTACAGTGAATAGTCATAATCAACTTTATCAAGCTTTTTTAGCATCGAGAATCGAATTGTCTGCCTTCCTATTTCAAGATAAAACATAATTAAATACATAATTCTAATGACAACTAATTATATTGGAAAAATTAATTTCTTTTATATGATATGTTGGAAGTTGTAAACTAATATTTTTTTTTTTTTTTTTTATGATGAAGTGCAGCATCCAACGATTAAGCTTGTTGCCAGCACAAGGAGCTACTTGACAAATAAATGAGTTTGCATTTTTATTGTCAATACATGCAATTGGTCTTTGTTTACAAGGGTCAAAATTAAATATTGAAGCTCAAATATTTGGTGATGCCACATAAGCTTATCTCATAAATAATATGTCAAATATTTGGTGATGAATAGGGATATATATTGATGCAATTTTAAAGATTTTTGTAATGTATTATATGTCATCAATTGTTCGTATTTTATGATGCTCCTCATTTCGTTCCCGTTATTAGAAATAAACCCTACATAAGATGATGAATAGGGATGCTAATGAGAAAATTGTAAGATATTATGTAACGCATGTAGCGTCACCAATATGTATCTCAATAGTGATGCAAACATCTTCGTCACATGATGAACTTAAGCCACCTATTTATAGGCGCTTTAAGACTTTCAATGTTAAAATTGTAGAGTAATGATTAATATTTGTGTCACCTACACTTAGTATTTGTGTCACCTTAGCTTAGTATTTTATTATGAAGTGGTATTTATCACCACCTTGAACCTTTAGTAACGCGAAAGTGACGAATTAGTTTCATCACCGGCAAGTTTTGCGATGAAACATTTGTATTTTGTGATGATAATGATGCACTATAAATTTCCACATTTGTTGTAGTGGTAATAATGAATATTTAGTGGCTATTAACTTTCAGATTTCAATCCAACTGGTGACAATAAAGACTAGTATTTTACAATTCAGTCATAAGCTGGATGGGCATTTGCCAGAAAAATGTTTACATAATGGGTCTTCCTTCCTAATATCACAACTTCAAGTATCTTTTTTGAGGGAAAGTTAGCTATCGGTAATAATGCATCAGATCAGCATTAGTTGATCTAGCATCTATTAGATACTAGGGTGCTCATCGGATGTTTGTTAAAATATAATGATTGTTAGTTTTTAATATTTATTCTATTTTATTATTTTTAGTTTGAATTAAACTTTTACATAATGGGCCTATTTTATATGCTTATTAGTTTCATACGGATAAGAAGCATTATGTTAATGGTAGAATAAGAAATAATATTTATATGGTAATGTGCTTAATGAAATCATAGTTCTATTTTTCTTTTTAAATTTTTTTTTTCTATTTAAATTTTTCTTTAAAAAATAAACTGTGTAGAAAATAATCTCAACAATACTAAGGTGCTTGCTTGATAGTGCAATGATCACTAGCTTGGCCGATTACTAGGGCGTTCGCTGAAGGGACTGGCCGGCCTAAAGAGAGATGGGGTTAAACTCTAGCTGAAGGAGGCGAGCGCTGATTGCTAGCTGTAGGAGGAGGATAGCACCGGGATAAATTTGAGGGATGAATTTTTGGGCAAAATGGCAAAGGAAAAGGTTTTAAGAGAGGGGGACTGCCTTCATATCACATTAATAATTAAAATAAAAACAAATGTAATTCCATATAGCCTTCTTTTACATGAGATTAAAAAATCTTAAGATTGCATTTAGTAGTTAATAATTTATCTAGATTATCGGTAATTTAAAAGAGGTTCATCAAATAATTATATTTGGTACGTATTTTGAATTACAATCTATCTTATAGTAATAATCTGTATTACCTTAAAAATTATGGTTATTTACATTACTAGAGATATGGTAATCTGATAAATTATTATTTGATAAAATTACCTTTTCTTCTTTCGATCGCTCTCTACTTGTCTCCTACTCTACTGAACTTCGGTGTCCAAAATCTTGAGCCACACCCTCTTTCGCCGAATCAGGCCGCGAATCTATGTTGTTGTTGTTGGGGCTCACGGTCATCTTCAAACGAAACTTCTTTCGATCGGTAACCTTTAGCATCCTCAGCGGCCGCTTTGAATATTATTTATAAATATATTTTTAAATATTATTATTTATAAATATATTTTTTAATATCAAATATATAATAATATATAAAATTTTAATATATTTAATTTAAAAAGTATTTTAAAAATTTAATGTTATATAATTGATAATTTATTTATCATACCAAATATAGTAATTAATATTATTATAGCATTATATATATATATATATATATATATATATATATATAGTAATTAATATTATTAATAATTTATTAAAGATTATCTATTTTATAAATAATTTATATTATCATTCATTATGATGTACCAAACGAAACCTACGGCAGACGCTGGTGCATGGACGTGGGGGACACCCGAATCACCTTTCTGATTTTTTTTTTTAATAATCTTGTTGGTATTTGCTTGCGGAGTACCGAGTTTCACAGCCCACCCATGTGCCATTTGCAGGACCTTTTCGCAATGCTCCAAGTGCTTTTCTTTGTACCAGAGATCATTGTTTATGGTTAAAGACAGCTAACAGCCTTAATTTTGATGACTACTCGGTTCTTGGAATCGTCAAAGTATCTGAACTTCGCACATGCTTCTCTCTCTTTAATATACGGAACTCTCATAGGTCAATTTTATTCCGTTTTTTTTTTTTTTAAATATGGATGATGGATGTCCCATATGAACGCATCACAAGGCAAACCCTCCTGATAGCTAGCGACCGGTGACTGGTGAGTTTTCGCATAAAGTATAGCACAGGCGGCTTCCCAACTCACCCATGAAAAGCCTTTTATCTGCAATATTTCGGAAAAAGAAGGCCAACAAAATAAGTACTGAAGCCTAACTCATCCTGGAAATTGGAAAAGTCTTTTATCTATAATATTTCGGAAAAGGAAGGCCAACAAAATAAACTGAAGAAAAAGAGAGAAAAAAAAATCTACATGTGCCTTTTTTTTTAAAAAAAAATCATACAAATCATAAACCGTAAATCTAACGAGAGAACAGGGGATTTATTTATAAAGAAACTCTAATACATTCTTCTATCGTAAGTTACTATTAAGCTTTAAGCTCGTAAAAATCATTAACCATATCATTCAATAAAAGTTTGCTCAAATTTAAATCATATAAATTATAATTTTAATCAATAGTATATTCATTCAATTTGTATTATCGGATTAAATTTGTTTGATCAATATTATAAAATTAAAATTATAATAATTAATAATACTTCGTATGTGAATAATTTTTAACATCCACGACTAAATTATTACAATTGATAGGTCATTATCAATACATTTCTTAAGAACGATAATAATAAAAAAAAAAATTAATTAGATAAATATGAATGGGAAGACCATGACCAATCCCTACCTGCTCCCCGTCCAAATTTATTAGATATATAAGAGTTCCGCTTGCCCCCATCAAACCCACTTTTCTCCTTCCCCTAGGTTATCCCTGAGATGGGCGCTCCTCAGGACCTCCTCCGCCTCCCATTCGCCGCCGTCGCCCTCTTCCTCCTCCTCCTCCGTCTCCCGACCACCACCCTCTCCCAAGTCGTGAACACCACCACCACCACCTACCTCACCTTCTCCTTCCCTTCGTTCTATAACACCGACGCGATCACGCGCCAACTCACCGTAATCGAAGACGCCAGCTTCAGCCAGGGCGCCCTCCAGCTCACCCCCAACAGCATCAACGCAGTGGGATACCTCATCAACAAGTCCGGCCGGGTCTTCCTCTCCCAACCCTTCACCCTCTGGCAAGACCTCCCCATCCATCCATTAATTCCACCACAAATACCTCCGCCGGCGGCGGCGGTGGCGGCAAGCGCGTCGCCTCCTTCAACACCACCTTCGGCGTCAACGTCTACCGCGTCAACAACACCACCCCCGGCGAGGGCTTCGCCTTCATCATCGCCCCGCAGCTCGACAAGCCGAAGGGCAGCGAGGCCGGCTTCTTGGGCCTCACCAATGACACCCACAACGGCGACCCCAACAACCACTTCGTCGCCGTCGAGTTCGACACCTTCAAGGAGTCCTACGACCCCGACGACAACCACGTCGGCCTTGACATCAACAGCGTCAATTCCTCCGCGACCGCCTCCCTAACCCCGTTCCACTTACAAATCGCCCCATCAGATGCCACCAACTACACCGTCTGGATCGACTACGACGGCGACGGCCGCCGCATCTGGGTCTACATGGCGGTCCAGGGCTATCCGAAGCCGACCTTCGCCATTCTTAATTCGTCCCTCGACCTCGGCGCCTACGTTCTTAAAGAGTCGTACTTTGGCTTCTCGGCCTCCACTGGGAACGACTACCAGCTCAATTGCATTCTTTCGTGGAATCTAACCGTCGAGAATCTCTCTAAAGGCGGTAATGGTAGCAGCGGCATGGCTGCCTGGAAGCTTGGCTTGGCGATTGGTCTTCCGGCGGCCGCTGCAGTACTAGCAGTAGGGCTCTTGGTGGTCTTTTATAAGAGGCGGCGGCCGGTGAGGGACGACCCCAGTGTGTTGATTGGCAAGTTGAAGAGCTTGCCGGGCAACCAAAGGAGTTTATGTTTGAAGAGCTGAAGAAGGCTACTCATAACTTCGATGAGAAATTTAAGCTTGGCCAGGGGGGATTTGGGATGGTGTACAAGGGAGTGCTGCCGGGGGACAATCCGGGAGAGAAGATTGAGGTGGCCGTGAAGAAGTTTTCCAGGGAAAACAGCAAAGGTGGTCAGGACGACTTCATTCACGAGCTCAGTATCATCAATCGCCTCCGCCACAAGCATCTCGTCCGTTTAGTCGGTAAATTTCTGATGACTCTCTCTAATTAAGATTAGTTTTCGAACTTTGTTTTAATTAATTCTTTTGCATGTGTAGTCAAAATTTGATTTCTTATGATCCACGTTCCATCCCACTTTAGATCTTAAAGTTTCTGAAACTTTTATTTACTTTACAGATAATCCCTGAAGATATCGTTTACTTTTCTGCATATATATATATATATATATACGTTTACAGATAATCTTTTGAGCAGGTAGGTGAAGTTGATATATATATATATATATATATCTTTTGAAATTATTATTATATTGAAATTGCTTGCCATGTTGACCGTTGTTATATTGATCTCTTGAAAATGTCGACAGCTAGCTAGCCTAGCCTGTCGATATCAATTGCGTGGCATTCTGATTTTGATAATTCAACAGCGGACCAGGATATATAGATAGAAATTAATGTGTTGGCTGGCTCGCTATTTTAATTTAAATCCACCCAGATAACCTTGATGCAGCGACGTACGGCTCAGTCGTCGTTTGTGCTTTCGAAGAAGATGACATAGACCTTTTACCATAGAAATAATTAATTACAATCGAAACAAAGAAATAATTTACATTAAACTAAGTTGGATAAAACCCAAGGAGGAGTTCTGGGTAAAATAAAAAGCAAATTAATGAAGTCTTCTTGTTTTGATTTCCATAATATTATCATTAGAACAAGGCTTTTATTTTCAACAACTTTTAATTAGCCCCCTTGATATGTTTTATGCAACTGGTGACTAGTGCGTGTCATCAATAAATGTATTAATTCATGTTTGATAGTGATTGAAAACCAAGTTCTTAATTATCAATTCCTGTGTAGAAAACAAAATTTTTTGATGGACGGACAAGAAATCCTGATCATCAACTTGTAGCAAAAGTACATACAGAAAACTAAAATTTGAAAGAAAAGCCGTGCCGTAAATTAGGTACTTAATTAAGAGCTAGGGAGAGCTAATGACAAGAATGGTCGTGGTTGACTACAGGGTGGTGTCATAAGAATGGTGTGCTGCTCTTGGTGTATGATTACATGCCCAATGGCAGCCTAGACCGGCACCTGTTCGGCGGCGCCGACAAGCCTCTGCTCAGCTGGGATCGGCGGTACAACATCATCGCCGGCTTGGCGTCGGCTCTCCACTACCTCCACGACGAGTACGACCAGAAGGTGGTGCACCGCGACCTGAAGGCGTCTAACGTCATGCTGGACTCCTCCTTCCACGCCCGCCTCGGCGACTTCGGCCTCGCCCGCGCCATCGACATCGACAAGACCTCCTACACCGAGCACGAGCTCGGCGGCGTTCCCGGCACCATGGGCTACCTCGCCCCGGAGTGCTTCCACACCGGCCGCGCCACCCGCGAGTCCGACGTCTTCGCCTTCGGGGCCGTCGTCCTCGAGACCGTCTGCGGCCGCCGCCCCCGCTGCGACATCTCCGGATTCCAGTTCCTCGCCGACTGGGTCTGGAAGCTCCACCGGGAACGCCGCCTCCTCGACGCCATCGACCTCCGCCTCGCCCAGGCTGGCGACTACGTGGTCAACGACGTCGAGCGGCTCCTCCTGCTCGGTTTGGCGTGTAATCACCCTATCCCTGTGGAGCGGCCGAAGACGGCGGCGATACTCCAGATCATATCCCGGTCGGCGGAGCCGCCGGTTGTGCCGCCGTTCAAGCCGGCGTTCGTGTGGCCGGCGGCGGGGCCCTTCGACGAGGAGGAGGGTGAGTCGAGTTTGTTGTCCAGCACCGCGTTGACGTCGTCCTACTGTGCGTCATCCACGGGGTGGACCCCGCGGTACCACAGCACGGAGGAACACGTGGAAGCCAGTGATACGTCAAACTCCATGGTGCGGCATGGTCATAGATACCGAATGACCGGCACGGAGAGTTATAAGGTTGGTCCCCGCCCCGCGAGGCTCCGAGAACCACCACCCCTCATTGTCTTATTCTATTGTGGGGCATAAAGGAATTGGTGGTGATTGGGTGAGGGCTGGGATAAGCTTGCAAGTTGTTGTTGAATTGTTGAAACTTGGAACAGTTCTTGGGTTCCTGATTCCATTCCTCTCTCTCTCTCTCTCTCTCTGTGAGCTGTCAACTTTCTTTTCTTTTATAACATTTCTTTGTCTGCTTGCGTCTGAAGGCTTTCCCTTCGGCATGGTTCTGTCCAATTTTGTGTCAAGGAATCCCAAGTTGTCTAGTTTCGTTTGTTCACGCTTGTAGGCTTCAACCCAACTTGGCTTTTTAAATGGATACTTGCGATCATGTCGCCTGTGGGTGGCATTTTGCTTTCTTCCGTGTAAAAATCATCAACCTATAATATATATACGCATGATGGGTGTAACATCTTATGATGTCTCATCATCAAGTAGTTATATATGTCTTTGTGCAATCTTTTTCATTATATTGCTCTCTTTTTTACCTGTATTAATCACTTCACAATGCCGAGCCATCCTCTAGAAGCATCATAACGCTTAAAAATTATTTAGTTTATAATAATCTATCTTAATAATTTAAAATGATCTTAACATACTACCAATTGGACATGATCATTTAAGCGATGATATTTAATTTTTAATAATTTATAATTATCATAAATCATAATAATTTAATTTTTATATAAAAAATGACTATGCAAAATTATCAAAATCTATTCATCTTTATTACACTCTTAACTTACATATAAATATTTAATAATATATTAAATATTAAATATTAAATATTTTAGACACTATTATATATATTAATAATAATGTGTAAATATTAAAATTTTAAATTATTGATATTTATTACTTTTTGCATATTAAATTATTTTATAATATATTACTAAATATTTATATATTATATACTATTATATATATATGATTATATTTAATAAAATAATATATATTATTGAGAATGAATCAATAAAATGATTCTATTTTTTAATCTTTTAGACTTGCTGCTCGAAGAAGGTCATGAAAGATTCCTTAAAAGTAAAATGAAAGTTTGCTTATCCAAATTTTTCTTTTAAGTTGGCAAAACAAAAACTCGAAATTCATCTCATTATATATTTAATTTTTTTTGTATAAAAAATTTTAAAATCAATTTATAAATAATTTTAATTTTTATTAAAATATTTTGTATTCTATTAAAAAACAAGTTAAAAATAAATAATTTTAAATAATTTTTTTTAAAAAATAAATTGATTACTATATGGATCAAATGTGATCATATTTTTAATAATACCATATTCATGAAATAATCCTCATCTAAGTTTTATTTAGATAGTGTTTGATAGCTTTTTGGCTATCCCTGGATAAATGTACATGATAACATTTATCCAGGGAATAGCTGAAGGGATAAGTACCTTTTTAAAATTACCACTCTGCCATCAAGGGATAACTTTAGTTATTCCTGGGTTCTTAGGTAGTGTTTGAAATAGGGGATAAGAGGGGATATCCAGAGGATATTCCCTTTTATTCCCAAAAGCCATAACTATAAGGGATAGCAGAGAATAAAGTTAACCTTTTATTCCCAAAAGCCATAACTATAAGGGATAGCAGAGAATAAAGTTAACCAAAAGGATAATCCATGATTAATCATGGTTAACCATGGGATATTTCCTCAATTTATTTCCTAGAAATGCAGGAATAGCTGGTTATCCCTTCAAATAAGATAAAAAAAGGTTATCCCATGGATTTATCTTTTTGCATTTGATATGATCAATGGGATAGCCTATTTCTGGGATAGCCAGGGGATAAACTCTATCTCGTACACTTATCCATGGATAACATTTTTCCTGGGAATAAGTCCTAGGTTAAATATGGGTTATCCCCTCTCCTTATAACTATAGCTCCCATGTATTAGACAGTGCCTTAGGAACGAAGCAGGTAGAGCAGACATGCGGTGCCTTCGTCCCTTCCTAAATGTAAGCTAGAATAAATTTGATGACATCATGACAGGCCTCTGTCAGTGTCGCCCTGGCCTAGTCTTCTCCTCATCAACGCTGGCGGCTTTTTTCAATGAAACAAAGTTGGAAGTTTGAAAGGGTCGTAGAAATTGCGCGAGCGGAGACACAAGCAGATCCTGTGCCGTTGCCGAATGGTAGTCCACCTTACAGCAGGGGGAAAAAGAATTGATGCTTAAAATAATCCGGATGTTGGTCCAAATCAAAATCAGCTAGCTTTGGAACGTGACAGCTAGCTACTATATATTTTTTTAAATTTATACGCTTGGATAACTTTCCTAACTCCTACCCGCCGCCCAAGTTGACCACGTTAATCACGTTATCGATCTAGTTTACAGACGGTATATTATTAAGAGGATAATTAGCAATAATGACACATCCCAGCAAGGGCCCTTCCAGTGATTTAGATATAGTCCAAACAATGATTAATTTTTATATACTCAATATAAATACAAAATTTGTTTTCACCTACACAAATTAATTATGTAAGCAAAAAGGAAAAAATTAAAAAAAAGTACTTAATTCAGAGCCGACGATCAAAGTACTAACATGCACGTTTCTTTTTGGAACGAAATTTAGATGCGATCGTTTACATGCATAAATGCCCTTAATTTGTTCCATCCGATCCTCTTTTTCCTCTTTAATACAGTCTCAATCTCTATGTAACCATCAAGTGACGATAGAGAGAAACTTAATTACATGCCCTTAAAAATAAGTACTTCAGAGCCGATCAAAGTACAACATGCACGTTTCTTTTAAAACAAAATTTAGATGCAATCGTTTACATGCCCTTAATTTGTTTCATCTGATCCTCTTTTTCCTCTTTAATACCGTCTCAATCTCTATGTAACCATCAAGTGACGATAGAAAGAAAATAAATAAATTAAAAAAAAAATAGAAAGGGAGCTAGAAGGCAGCTAGCTAGGTATTCCTATCTAAGTTAGTCGTTTTTTTTTTTTTTTTTTTTTTTGTCCTCCAAGGTGTGGGCCATGTCTTTCGGCCATGAGCTATGAATTTGTGTGCATGTGACCTGGAGAATAAACATTGAGAAAAAAATTTTATTGCGTACGATGATTGACGCGGGATGTATCGGTGTTAAAAATAAAAAAAAATATATTTTTATATAAAACAATATGCATGCATGCGTTATGCGTTAACCATCGTGTGATGCGTTTGTTTTTCACCTGGGTACTGTGCAGTAGGAATATATACTTTGGACCTACCGTTTGGAATTACGGTTTGCTTGCATTGAGCCCACAACCGAAAGGTACGTTAATGTGAACGCTAATAATAAAAGCATACTAGATGAACGGTAAAAGTATACAACGAAACAGTTTACTGAACCCTTTTTCTAAAGAGAGCCCCCCCTTGAACCTTTCTTCAAGACAACGACCTCTCGACTCTTCTGTCCTTGCGTGAATACTTTAACGTAGAGGAGCGAGATGCAGTGGAATTGCTTTGCAGAGGGCAAGCGATGGAATGTGAATGGGAAAGATATATGGATGGAGACGGTCAATCCGTCCACACGATATTGGATCAATACAGGCCTCGGAGAAGCTTCTCAATCTGTGTTCAGATGGATGCCAGATATTCCATCTTTTACGTTCTCTTACTCTTTTCTTTCACCTGCTTGCCCTCCTTTTTCCTTCCACTCGACCGACAAGTTTAGTATGTCTGTCAGTCAATGTTTCGTGGCTCATCTCTACTGGCCGGTTGATTGACACCTTGTGCGAGAGTAGGAGGCTGCCTTGGTCTTTAAATTTTCGAAGAGGTTGAACGTTCTAAAATCGAAGAAAAAAAAAAAAAGTTTGTTGGCATCAATATTCATCATAAAGTTTTGAACAAATATATATATCAATTCTAAAGTGCGCTTAACTTCTTGTTTAACTATCAGATAATTCGTTAATCCTTGATATTTTTAATGTATTATGTTGCTGCTGGGATCCGTCCTCTGACTCGGACGCAGTCGATCTCTAGAAGGGCGGACCTGCACACAAGTCCTCGGAGTGGCCCTCCGTGGAAGACCCTCCGACTCAGTGAGAGAAAATCGGCGATCAATCAGAAAACGGAGAGATGGATCCCTCTGGGGAGTCTCTCCGGGGGGCGACCAATCGGAAGCTCTAGAGGGTGAGAGCATCGACGAGCAGCAGGAGAGTGGGGAGTGAGGGTGTGAGCGCACGCGTACCTGAGGGAATATGTGAGCGTGATACTTATAGACTGTCGCGTGGATCTTGAACGTCTTTTGGAAGGTTCAGAGGTTGTTAGGATACGGGAGTGGATCGAATCAGGCCGTTGTGGGGCTGTTGGGATCCGTATCTTGTCCGTTAGGGGATCGACGGTTGGGAGAGCTCCTTGATGGCTTGAGATCTGGTAGATGTGTAGGTCTCAGGTAGCCTTGATAGGTTCTAGACCACTTCTCAGCATGATTCCTTGCTTAGGGTGCCGTTATAGTAGGCTTAGGCTCTCTCGCGTCGGGTTCCGCGGAGGTGGGTATTGGATCGTGGGTCGTTCAGTGAAGCCGGGCCATGGAGGCTCGGGGAAAACGAACTACAGGAAGTTCGGAAGAGCCGAGCTATGGAAGCTCGGGGGAGCCAAGCTATGGAAGCTCAGGAGAGGCCGAGCTATGGGAGCCCGGGAAGGCCGAGCTATGGAAGCCCGGGAAGGCCGAGCCACGAGAGCCCGGGGAGGCCGAGCTATGGAAGCCCGAGAAGGCCGAGCTACGGAAGCTCGCGAAGGCCGAGCTATGGAAGCCCGGGGAGGCCGAGCTATGGGAGCCCGGGAAGGCCGAGCTACGAGAGCCCTGGGAGGCCGAGCTATGGAAATCTGGGGAGGCCGAGCTACGGGAACCCGGGGAGGCCGAGCTATGGAAGCCCGGGGAAGCTATGCCGAGCTACGGGAGCCCGGGGAGGCCGAGCTACGGGAGCTCGGGGAGGCCAAGGGGAGGAGGTTGGTCTTAGCCTCCTCGCACGGATATTGATGCAATGATGATTTTACCTCCCAACATATAACATAACAAAAGATTAAAAAAAAAAATGTAGGACCAAGTTAATTTTGCATCTTTTTATGAATAATTTTTTTGAACAATAGATTTGCAAGGGATTTTTTATATATGCAAAAAATAACCCCAAATTTAAAAAAAAAAATCTAAGAGGCCAATCTATACGTCTTGTAACTACACCCCAGTTTCTTAGTTGTACGCAATCCATTTTAATGTTGATCTTTCTTCTTGTATGGTTCATACTTTTTTTTGTTTCAAAGTCGCTGAAACTCTATTGCAACTTGGTGACCCAGGAACATTTATTTAATTATAGATACCTTAATGTTGTTTGAAATTCTTAAGAAAACTCTATTGCAATACAAGCAATACATCGATCGAGCCTTCCAGGAACATAAGATGAAACTGTGCTGACTTGAAGAGCGGAGGTGAAGCTTGTCCTATGGTGAGGAAAGGTGGTCCCAACTTAATAAAGAAGCATCCTAACAAAAAGGGTTGGTGGTGGTCTTGGTAGCCGAATGACATGGTGTCCATCCGTCCAATTCCATCGAGCTCTCTTAATGGGCCACGTACAGGCCTAGCCAAATACTTTTCCAAGAACTCAAATCCAGAGAGTCTTCTGCCTCCCTGCGTCTCTCTCTCTCTCTCTCGCGCCGTTTCGGAGACTCCGCCTCATTGACGCCTCATGACGCTCTTTGCCGTGAACGACGTCCGCATCGTTTCCAAACGCCGTTGGATGCGCGAGTCCCCTGTTCGACCGTTTTCCCAACGGTCGCCACCATTGACTCGTGCCCTGATCTCGCGCCCCTACGTTACTATAAAATGATATATATCTCCGCTCTCCCATGGATCTTTCTCGCTAAAAAAGAGTGCAAAAATAGAAGAAGAGAGCCTAAAAAAGAGTTTACGCTCCCCTTTGTCATGGAGTCAGCGGCTTCAAGCACTTACAATGAGACACAGTACTCTTTCGGCTCTGATCTATCTGGTAGCATCATAGAGAAGAAGAAGAAGAAGAAGACTCATTGAATTCTGCCTCGGCTAGTCCTGTGTCCAGCCCCTCCACTGCGTCGGCCAAATCATTCAGCTCGGTCACAAGCCCTTACGACTCCCTCCTTTGCTCCCCATATATCGACCTCGACGAGAAACGCTTCATGGACAACTGGGCAATTCGCATGCTCGGCCTCTATGGCCTCCATACGGAAGCAAATAACGTGAAGAAAAGCGGTAGGCATGCTTTTATCGCCCATGCTCGATGGCTCAAACAGAACTACCAAGAGCTGAAGGTCACTCGCCTCCGCCTTTGCTTCTCAAACCCTTCAGAACACATAGACGATGTCATGGAATGGATTGGAATGGCCACCTCTAGGGACGTCCAAGAACTCGAGATCGATTTCTCTAACCCTGACCATGATATGAGCTACCCTGAGTGCTTCAAAAGCTATGCTGAATTATCACCAGATGTCTACATGACATGCCATTCGCTTCACACATTGAGACTGTCGGGATGCAAATTTCAGCCAGCTTTGTTCGGCAAGTTTCGTGCGCTGAGGAATCTTTCTATTGAAAGGGTTGAATTCGATCCAGCATTGCTTCAGGTCCTCGTAGCAAATTGTTGGCAACTAGAGGATCTTAAACTTAAGATGTTGGGCGATTTGACTTACGTCAGTATCAATGACTTTAGGCATCGAATTGGGAGAGTAACAATTGAAGAATGCATTCCAATGAAGGAAGTCAATATTGTTATGCCAGGTCTCAAATATTTTAAGTACTCTGGAATCGTGGTGCCCATTGTCATCAAGGATTATTACACACTTGAGGAGGCTGAACTTGATTTTAGTCAGCAAATTGAACTTGGTAATCACGGTGAATTAATCTCAGAAATCCTCATGTTCCTTCAGAATGCAAGAGTGCTCACAGTATGCAGTTACCTAACCCGGGTATGTACTTTGATCAACAACTTCTGTTTATGAGTTTCAATCATTAACTGACAAAATCTAGTAATCTTTTTTTTCCAATTTATTAGCTTAAATTTTGTGATATGTGAAGGTCATAGCTATTGGTTCTGAAAATCTTCACTTGCCAAACATGATAATGGAACTTCGACATCTGATACTAATGAAGGCAACATTACGCAAAGATGAGTCCATGGGGATCGTACTTCTGCTTACAAGTTATCCGATGTTGGAAACTTTAACAATTCATATGGGGTATCAGACACAACTTGTCCCTATAGTCCTCAACGTGAGTGTTTTCAATTGCTCCATTTTGAGTTAAATGTATATCACCATTTCCTCTATTTTTTTTGCTCGACCCATATATACTTTATGTTGCAGGATGATGAATACTTCAGTGCTCCATTTGATGCCAAAGGGTTTTGGGAAGCACAGACCTCACCCATCATATGCCTTGATATGCATCTGAAGAAGGTTGATATCATTAACTTCAAAGGGCATGGAAATGAAATGCACTTTCTTAAATATCTACTGAAGAAATCGGCAAGATTAGATGAACTATGTATTACCATCCCAGGTGACATGTCAGATGGAGAGGAATTGGGGCATTGTATATCTGCTGCTCAACAACTGCAACACTATGAGAAAGCTTCACCACATGTTCAGATAGTGATACGTTGAGTGTCTGATATAGAACTCTCAAATTCATAAGGCTTGATAATGTAATGATAATGAAATAAGATCACAAGCTTTTGCTAGCCCCCATGCGGTTTGCCTCTTCACCAGCTACTTTGGGAAGGGGTTTAGCACCAACGAGAGTTGGCTGCGAATTTGAGAAATAGGAATTGGGCAGGGAACCAGTGATTGTTTTTGGCTTATCATTTGGAAAAGTCTTTGCACACCGCGTGCGATGTAGGTCATGCGCATAGTGCATGATGATTGACCGTGCACGCATATAACCGCGCATGCACCGAAGATATTCTTATTCTTTCTGCATTGCATATGCGGCTATACGCTTAGTATATACGTTCTTACATTGCGTATGCACATATGACCGCGGATGCACCGAGGATATTCTTATTCTATCTGCATTGCAAATGCGGCTATATGTTTAGTGTGCACGTTCTTACATTGCTGAAGGACAAAATAAACAGTTATGTCAGCTATTACTCGAGGAACTGTTTGCTTTTTTTAATTTTAATTTTTTTAAAATTTAATTAATTAGAAGAATCTAGTTATTAAAGAAAATTTTTATTCAATAATATTTTTTTAATTATGCATTAGTTACATTATCTTCTATAATTTTCTTATCTTTAGTGATTATCGAGAGGTATGATTCCCTTGAAATGATCATAATTATCTCAAGTCCCATGTTTTATTCATCATTGTTATTGAATATTGCAACGAAAAACTCTAATATCGATAGGATTGGAAGAGTATCTAAATCGGAAATAGAGAACTTTAAAAGATATTTTAACTGTATAATTAATTCCATGCACAAAAGATTAGGGACGTAAAGTAGAATGGAAGTTTGTAAAACTTTGGGGCAGCAATTGAGTCTCGAATTTCTATCACCAACTCTTAAAAATAAATAAAAATTATATGGTGATTTTGAGATGTTTCCTGTTAATACTGAATACTTTGTGTTCAAATTTTAGATAGAAGATCTTGCATCAGCTACAACCAAAGACCCATGGATAATAGACGGTCCAGTCCTAGCGTTAGAACCATAATCAAACTTCAAAGCTTCAAAAGATCCAATTAAAAGAGTTGCTATGTACAAATGAATCAAAGAGTTACAGGTGAAGTTTCGGAGCAAAAGCAAAATATTAGAAACAGCCATTATTGCTAGAAAACCTTTATGGTTGGACAATATAACTAAAAGCTTTTGCAAACTTTGCTAGAGTCTACATCCTTATAGATCTTATGAGGATGAAGGTGAAGTACAAAGGTGTACCTTGCCTTTGTAAGTGGGTAAGACATCATCTTAAACTATCACTTGAAAAAGGGCTCAAGTGGTGTATGAAGGGAATCGTGATCCTCCAAATTTACAGTATAACATCATCAAATATTCATAGTACCGAAAAGGATAGAAAAGTAAAGATAGAATGGTATAGGAGGAAGGATGCTTGAGTGAACTTAGCCAAAATCGCCGCACGCCACGACCATGGCGCACGTGCATATCCGGCCAAGGCAAGGTTCCTTAGGACAAGAACCTTACGTAGGGATGGATAACCCCTGCATGGCGTTATGTGGTGGGCGCAAGCAGCATGGCTAGGTGGGCCTTTGCCGAGCCAGACCATGCCCGCACACAGGGCAAGGTTGTGCGGTTCTGGCTGAAGCGGCTAAGGACAGGTGGCCGAACATCGTGGCACAGGCACAGCAATTGGCGAGGTTCGCTAGGATGGAAGGCGCGCACAAGAAACACTGATGCATGGGCGCGCATGGCGAACCTGGGCTGCCATCCGAAAGTGTACCTGAATCCATATTGCTTGATTGCTCTCCAGAATCCTACGGTTGGCCTTCCAGATCAACACGTACTCCTAGAGAGCCCTTTAGAATTTTTTCTAGGCTATTCTTTCTAGTGATGGGATTCAGAAAAGAAGGTCGTACGTGCGATCCAGGGACCATAACCGCGATATATAGATAATTTATCATTATCTTTTGGTATTTCTATTTTAACCCATCATAAAAATAGAAATAACCCCTTAGATCTCTACACATTAAAGGGTCACACCTAATCAGATACATTAAAGCCCAAATCACTGAAACCTTAGCTGATCACTTTTAATTGGGCTTAACCTTATTTGACAGCCTGCAACACATAATTATTTCATATATACGTCCAATGTTGGATTAAAAATTCAACAATCTTCCATTGGACTATATGTGTAACCTTATAATTATGTTGCAAAAACAACCAAATGAGCTCAATTTTACTATCATTACTGAAATGTATAACCAATCCAGTCCATCAACTATACCAACATAGGATCAAAGCGGCCTTTGTTATATCTATCATAACTCGACCCATCAATGGTCATGTATGTTGATACAACTAAATGACATGGATCATGATGTGGATGTGTAGCATGAAAATTACATGTAATATGATCTTAACATGCCTATTTCCAATTGGTCCTTCTGCTGCTATGGTAGAAGAAGCTATGAGTGTCTGTTTTGCACTTCTTCAAGAAATAGCCCTACCACCTAATAGATATATATAGCCCGAAGTGGATCTTTTACTATCTTGGCATCCTGCAAAGTCGGAGTCAGAATACCCAATGATCTCAAAATGATCTGATCTTCTATATGTGAGCATGTAATCTTTTGTTCTTTTCAGATATCTCATAACCCTTTTGGCTGCTTTCCAGTGATCCATACCTGGGTTGCTTAAATATCTGCCTAACACTCCAACAATGTACGCAATATCTGGACGCATACAAACTTGAGTATACATTAGACTCCCTACAACCGAAGCATAAGGAATCTTCTGCATCTCTTCAACTTCAAGGTTTCATTTTGGGCACTGATTAATATTAAATTTATCTCCTTTAGCGACAGGGGTATCACCTGGTTTGTAATTTTGCATGCCAAATCTCTTAAGTATTTTATCGATATAGCTCCTTTGTGATAATATAAGGATACCCTGAGAACGATTTCGATGTATCTGGATTCCCTATACAAAGGAGGCGTCACCAAGATTTTTCATTTAAAAATTGCTTGATAGAAATCTCTTGGTTTCGTGCAATATGGCTATATCATTTGTGGCAAGTAAAATGTCATCCACATACAAAACCAGAAAAATGTATTTACTCTCACTAAACTTGTGATACACACAATCATCAACTGCATTCACTTCAAAATTAAATGAGAGAATTACTTGATGAAATTTGTGGTACCATTGACGAGAAGCTTGCTTTAACCTATAAATAGATTTTGTCAATTTGCAAACCATTTTCTTTGGGTCTCCTGACACAAAGTTTTCTGGTTGCACTATATAAATTGTCTCATCAATATCTCCATTGAGAAACGCCATCTTGACATCCATTTGATGGAGTTCCATATCATATTGTGTAACAAGAGCCATGATTGTCCTAAAAGAGTCCTTCGATGAAACTAGAGAGAAGGTCTCTTTAAAGTAAATCCCTTCCTTTTGAGTATAGCCTTTAGCTACAAGACGAGCTTTATACATTTCTACATTACCCTTTGGATCCCGTTTGGTCTTAAAAATCTATTTGCAACCAATGGGTTTCACACCTTCTGGTAATGGGATAAGTTCCCAAACTTTATTATCTTGCATAGACTTATACTCTTCTTTTATTGATTCAATCCACTTTTCTAAATTGGAACCTTGTATGGCTTGAAGAAAGTTGAGAGGATCATCTTCCATCACGACATTATTTTCCTCATGTTCCTGAAGAAACACTATATAATCATCTGGAATAGCATTCTTCCTTTCTCTAGTGGATCGCCGCAAAGGCACTTGTTCTTGAGGTTGTTGAGTTTGTACCTCTGAGGGTTGAACAATAATTTTGTTACTCAGATGTAGCAACCCAAGAGGGGGGATGAATTAGGTATTTAAAATTAATTACTAGCGCAGATATGTGCTTAATCACTAGTTAAAAATTAATTCGCAGCGGTGTAGTAGAGTGCACGAAACAAAATCACACAGAATAAGCAATCACAAACACAAGAGGTTTATAGTGGTTCGGTGCCAAACTCGGCTCCTACGTCCACTCCCCAAAAACACTTTAAGAATTTCACTAATCGTATCACAACGATTACAACCCCTAGGCTTCCCGACTAGTCCTCTTTTTTCACGGCACAAGGCAGCCAAACCCCAAGCCTTACATGGCTAGTCCTCTTGTTTAACGGTAAAAGGAAGCCAAACCCTAGCCTTACCCGGCTAGATCTCTTGTTTAACGGCACAAGGAAGCCAATCAACAATCTAGGGTTATCCTTAATCATATTACAAGAAATTTCAGAATAGATAACAGATAGCTCCTAACTTGAGCAAATATTCAAAGAATACTTTACAAATTTGAAGCAAATCTTCAGCAATGAATGTGGATCTCCGAGGTAGCTGAAACTTTGAACGCTTTACTGGATCTGGACGACTTGGGCTGTGATTGAGATTTGTCAACTTGAATGCATAAGAACTTGCTTTCCAACACTCCAAAAAATATGCAATAAACACTCTCTTTCTTGATTTCTTTCTCTTCTTTTTCTTTTTCAGATTCATCATTGTGTTCCTCTGATCTCAATGATTTAAACCAAAAAAATGTCCGTTAGATACATTGGTAATAAGAGGAAATTAAAACAGCGTTTGAGATTATTTTCCTAAGCATTGATTGCATTTAATCCTTTGATGAAGAAAGATATCTGTCAAACACCAAAAGATCAAAAGTCAGTAATCATGAGAATGGAAATATAATTAAAGAGAGAGAGAGAGAGTAAAAGTGCAGAGTGGTGGTTAGCTGGAATTAATTTTTCAGCTAGCTTCTTTGAAGACGTCCGGCTCATGGAGAAGGAAGAAAAGGCTCCAAGCTAGCTAAGCATATAAATCTAGCTAGCTATCTAGCAAAGCTCCATGACAAAAAGAATAAATCAGCCATGAGAAGGGAAAAAAGCAGTTAGCTCTCAAGCTAACACTTCCCTTCATGCACACGGCTAGGATTAGCTTCCAGGGTAAATAGTTAGCTCAATAGCTAACTTGTTTTGACAAGTGCACGGCTTGGAGCTGAAAAATTCTACCATAGATAAAAATAGTTAGCTTTCTAGTTAACTATTTCAAAAGTGCATGAGGCCAGGAAAAAGTAGTTAGCTCTCCAGCTAACTCAGACAGTGAAACCATGCGGCCAGGATGAGAATTTGTTAAAGTAGTTAGCTCTTCAGCTAACTAGATGAAAAGCTTTCATGCATCAAGAGAAAAAGTAGTTAGCTATTCAGCTAACTGAATTTAAATTCATGCGGCTGGGTGAGATGAAAAAATAGAATAGTTAGCTCTTCAGCTAACTAGATGAAAAGTTAAATGCATCATGATAAAAAGTAGCTAGCTTCCTAGCTAACTGAATCCATCATTCACACGCCCAAGAGAGAAAGGAGTTAGCTTCCCAGCTAACTTGATTTGAATTTCATGGTGCCGCCCAAAGGAGTAGCTAGCTTTCCAGCTAGCTTATTTCCTCATCCACACGGTTTTGAAAGATCTGCAGAGAGAATGGTTGGCTTCAATTGTAAAGTAGTTAGCTCTCCAGCTAACTTAATTTAAATGTCATTCGGCCAGGAGAAAATCTGCAACAAATAGTTAGCTCTCAAGTTAACTCTTTTCAACCATCATTCGGCCAAGGAAGAAATTGAAACGAAATAGTTAGCTTCTCAGCTAATTGCAGCAAGCTTCCACATGCCTATGAAGGAGGGAGTTAGCTTCTCAGCTAACTAAATCCAAAGACTGTTCGGCCAAGAGAACTCTGAATGAAATAGGTTAGCTCTTTAGTTAACTAAGAGTGGAGGGGAGTTAGATAACTAGCTAACTTATTTCTCCAACCATTCGGCCAGCATTCCCTAGGCAAAAATAGTTAGCAAGGAGTGCAAGTCCAGGTAGCTAAAAGGAAAAACAAGCTAGCTAGCTCATGAAGTCATGCAAAAGCCCTGGGAAGACTGAATCATTTAGCTATATTCAAGACAAGAGAAAATAAGTTACCATGTAACAAATAAAATTTCGTTAGATATGACTCACCTGTACGATATTTATACATCCTTGCATTATTCTTAATTTTCATAACAAACTTAGTCTTAATTATTTTGGAATCATCAAAATCTATCTAGGGGCCAACAATCTCTCCCTTTTTGATGATGACAAAACCATTAAGCAAGCAAAAAAATGTAATCTCCCCCTGAGTATATTGATCTCCCCCTGAATATATGGAGTGCATGACTTTCTCCATAATTTTATTTTATGCATTATTCTTATCCCCTTTTTTGTCATTGATTAAAAAAATGATTTGAGGAATATGCAATAATCCAACGCATAATTCATGAAGATAAGATGCATACAATATTCATATTAAGCCAAACATAATATATTGTCAAGTCAAGCATAAGATAAATATTACAAACCATTGTCCTAAACATTCATCACTCATAGGACAAATATTACAAGCATCATACAAAACATAGAACAAACATAATGAAGTCATTTATCATCATCTAAAGAGATAACTTTTGGTTGCTGAGAGAATCCGTCCGGTCCACTGGACGGTCCAGGGACATCATCTGACTATTGCAGAGGGAGGCATCCATAGGTTTGGATGAGAGAACGATGCATCAGGAGCTGAGGTAGCAGAGAGAGCAATGTAGGTTTTTACGAGACTGCTAAGCTTCACGGTAGATGCGTTCAGGTGATCAAAAGCATTCGTTGCATCCTTCGTTCGGCTTTCATTAGATCGCATTTGATAAGTCACCCATTCAGCTTTAGTTTCAAAGTTTTCAAACTTGGATTTCAATAGGTCGACTTCTTTCAAAATACGATCCATCAAAGAATCATTGTGGTGGAATACTCGGCCATTAAGAACATTAACATCATGGACAAGTTGATTTTGAGTCACAATTAATTGGGAAAGAGTTTCAAAAACTGAGATATGGGGTACCATAGTGAAGTCATTAACAGATGAATTGCTGTCATCGGTACTCTGACTCGATTGAGCAATGGAAAGTTCATGGATAATCCACTGAATCTGTTCTTCACAGATTCGCATGGTAGGAAGAGTAGAAGTTGAGTTGTCATGTCGATTTAAAGATTTGGGTACATCAGGAGGTTCAGTTAAAAATGGATTTGGTTCAGTTATTGCAGCTAAGAATGGATTGGATTGATGAAAATCAAAATTAAAAAGTTTGAAGGAGAACAAGCAGGTGGAGGTGGATCTAAAGGTGCTAAATTTGTTGGTTGAAGAGCATGTTTATCACCAGTTCTAGACCTAACTTTGGTCCATATACCATTTTATTTAGCATAATCTATACGGTGGAGGAAATGAGCATTAAATACATCAGCATGACGCAATGCTACACTCATTTCTCCTTTGAGTTTCACATGGTGAAATTCAAACACGTAGGTGAGAAACATCCTGTATGGTAATGCAGTTTTAGATCTACCTACAGCTTCTTTCATTATTATCATCATTAATTCAGGAAAATTTAAAAGAGTTTCTTCTAATATATCAAACATTATGCATATATCTCTATCAATTACAGCATTAAACGATCCGACACGAGGGATAAAAATCTTTGCAATGATGCTATGTAGTAATCTATTTTCAACAGATAACATGTTTGCATCAAGATTAACTATATTAGCATCATCATCCTCTAAGCCTAAAATCGTTGAAGTTTTATAGTTTCTTTCACTTGGGAAGTTTTCTAGAATGCCACTTGACGGAATACCTAAGGCGGAACCTAGCATTTTACTATCAAATTGGATTTTAACATTTTTGACAATTGAGGCTATGGTTCCATCACCAAAATTTATATTTTCATAAAACTTATGTATTAAATTTGGAAAGATAGGCTTTTTAGTGGATAATAGATTTGACCAACCTTGAGATGCGAGTAGTTTTCCTATCTTAAACACTTCTTGTTCTAGGAAATTAAAATCTACTAACCTTCCATTAGCTATTGATCTAATGGTAAGGGTTGGAAAGATACATCTTGAAGAAGAAGAAGGCTTCTTTGAAAGATCGGAGGACTCCTCTCTTGAATGAGTTGATTTCTTCTTTGGAGCCATTCCCTTTCTTCTAGATGTGGAAGGATTTGAAGCTTGAAGAAGAAGAATGAAGGAAGGAGTGGAGACGGTTTGGAGAAGGCGTGGAGAAGAAGAGAAGAAGCTGGTTGGAGACAAGTTTTCTTGGTGAAAATGTGTGAAGTGAAGAGGGACAAAAGCTTTTATATGAAAATCTAAAGCGATTAACTGATCAGGTGGCTGGTTGGTTGCCTGGTCAGTTAACTACTTTAATGAAATCCAAGAAAAGATAGGTGGCTGGTTGAGTGGAATTAATTGAAGTAAATTTCATGGTAGAGAGATGGCCAAAGCCAATTAACTAGTCAGCTAACTGACACACTAAAAGACGAAAGCAATGATTGCAATTTAAAAGATATTTCATGAAGGGATTTGATTGATTAGATTAAGATTAGTCAAGCAACACATGCTAACCATGATTTTTAATCATAAAGTCAAGTACCACAAGCATAATTAATTAAATAGATAGATCAATCATTCCAAGTTTCCTTCTAATTTCATAAAATTTTGATTCTTCTAATGGTTTAGTAAAAATATCTGCAAGTTATTTTTCAGTACATAAGAATTATAGTATAATGTCACCATTATTAACATGATCCCTAATGAAATGATGTCTAATTTCTATATGTTTAGTTCTTGAATGTTGAATCAGATTCTTAGTTAAATTAATTGCACTAGTGTTATCACATTTTATTGGTATGCCTTTCTGTTTGATACCATAATCCTCTAGCTGCTGCTTAATCCATAAAATTTGAGCACAGCAACTTTCAGCTGTAATGTATTCGGCCTCGGCCGTAGACAATGCTACTGAAGTTTGCTTTTTGCTAAACCATGAGATTAAGTTAACACCTAGGAATTGGCAAGTTCCACTAGTTGATTTTCTGTCTAATTTATATCCAGCAAAGTCTGAATCAGTGTATCCTATTAAGTCAATGCTAGATTGTCTGTCATACCAAAGTCCTAAATTTTTAGTTCCATTTAAATATTTAAATATCCTTTTAACAGCAAGCAAGTGTGATTCTTTAGGATTAGCTTGATTTCTGGCACACATGCAAACACTAAACAGGATATCAGGTCTACTAGCAGTTAAGTATAATAAAGATCCTATCATGCCTCTATAAAGTTTTAAATCAACAGATTTTTTAGAATTATAAGATTCAAGTCTACAAGATGAGCTCATAGGGGTACCGATACTCTTAGATGTCTCCATGCCAAACTTTTTGATCATTTCCTTGATATACTTGGATTGGCTTATGAAGATCCGTCTTTGCTTTGTTTGATCTGAAGTCCGAGAAAATAATTTAATTCTCCCATCATACTCATCTCGAACTCTCCTGCATAAGCTTAGCAAAGTCCTTGCATAAAGAATCATTAGTGGCACCAAAAATGATATCATCTACATAGATTTGAATAATTAAAATATCATTATTTTATCTTTTAATAAATAAAGTTGTATCTACGTTTCCTCGAATGAAGTCATTACTAATCAAGAATTTGCTTAACCTCTCATACCAAGCCCGGGGTGCTTGCTTCAAACCATACAAAGCTTTGTTTAATTTAAATACGTGGTTTGGAAACAAGTGGTTTTCAAAGCCGGATGGCTGTTCCACAAAAACTTGTTCAGCAATGTATCCATTTAGGAAAGCGCTTTTAACATCCATTTGATATAGTTTAAAATTCATAAAGCAAGCAACAGCAAGAAGTAATCTGATAGCTTCTAATCTAGCAACAGGGGCATAAGTTTCATCAAAATCAATTCCTTCTTCTTGATTATAACCCTTAGCTACTAGTCTTGCTTTATTTCTAATTATGTTACCATGTTCATCCAATTTATTTCTAAAAACCCATTTAGTTCCTATAATTTGATGATCATGAGGTCTATCAATAAGAGTCCATACATTATTTCTTTCAAATTGATTAAGTTCTCATGCATTGCATTTATCCAATCAACATCATTTTTAGCTTCATCATAGCATTTAGGTTCAATTTTAGAAACAAATGCTAAGTTATTATAGGTATCTCTAAATGACGATCTCATCCTAATTCCTTGAGATAATTCACCAATAATTTGATCTTTAGGGTGACTGTGAACATACCTCCATCCTCTTTCTAAATCATCATTACCTTGTGAGGCTTCAGGTGGATTAGCGTTGTTTTCTTCATTTACCTCTTGTATATCTGAATCCTCCTTGTCCTTCAAGGTGATATCTTTGAGTTGATCTTCAATTTCATCTGCATCATTTATACCTTTTCTCTTCCTTAATGGAAGATCATTAGATTCATCAAAGATAACATGAATTGATTCTTCAACTACTAAAGTCTTTTTGTTAAAAACTCTAAAAGCTCTACTATGTAAAGAATAACCGAGAAAAATTCCTTCATCAGATTTAGCATCAAATTTATCAAGGTTTATTTTTCATTATTTAAAACAAAACAGCGGCATCCAAAAACATGAAAATAACCGATGTTAGGTTTTCTTCCTTTCCAAAGTTCATACGGAGTCTTTTTCAAAACAGGTCTGATTAATGCACGATTTAAAACATAACATGCAGTGTTGATAGCTTCAGCCCAAAAGTATTTTGGGAGATTACTCTCACACAACATGGTACGAGCCATTTCTTCTAAAGTTCTGTTCTTTCTTTCTACTACTCCATTTTGTTGAGGTGTTCTGGTGCAGAAAAATTATGTTCAATTCCATTTTCATTACAAAAATTTTCAAAATATTGATTTTCAAATTCTTTTCCATGATCACTTCGTATCGATAAAACAGAAGAATTCTTTTCATTTGTAATTCTTTTAAATAATTTTTGAAATGATGGAAATGCTTCATCTTTACTAGCTAAGAATAAAACCATGTAAAACGAGAGAAATCATCAATCATGACAAAACCATATCTTTTTCCTCCTAGACTAGTTGTTCTTGTAGGACCGAATAAATCCATATGCAAGAGTTCCAAAGGTCTAGTGGTTGAAATCACATTTTTCGATTTAAAAGATACTCGGTTTGTTTTCCAAGTTGACAAGCATCACAGATTTTATCTTTTTCAAAAGTAAGTTTTGGCAAACCATTTACTAAATCCTTTTTGATTAATTTAGATAACAAATCCATGCTTGCATGAGCTAACCTACGATGCCATAACCAACTATTATCAGTTTTATTATTCATAGCAACTAGGCAATCAACATTTCGATCATTCAAATCATTCAAATCAACAATGTATACATTACCATGCCTATGACCAATAAATTTCATATTTTCATTTGTAGGATTTTTAACAATGCATAAAGATGATTCAAATGTAACTTTAAATCCTTTGTCACATAATTGACTAATGCTTAGTAAATTATGTTTTAATCCTTTCACAAGTAAGACATTATCAATAAAAGCATGAGGTGTGATACCTATTTTTCCAATGCCAATAATTTTTCCTTGGCCATTATCACCAAAAGTAACAACACCTCCATCTTTTGCCTCCAAAGTGATGAATTGAGATTCATCACCCGTCATGTGTCTTGAGCACCCGCTATCCAAGTACCATTGTCTTTTAGTTGCTCGGGTAGCAAGACACACCTGCATACACAATTTTAAGTTTTGCTCTTAGGTACCCAAGCTTTCTTGGGTCCTTTTGGGTTAGTTAAAATAGTTCCTTTTGGAACCCATATTTGTTTAACTTTGTGTGTGTGACAAGTATATGCTTTGTGTCCTAATTTACCACATTTAAAGCATGTAATTTTAGTTGAATCATCAGCATGCACATAAATATTTTTCAGAAATTTTTTTCTTTAATAGGATTATATCCAAGACCAGCTCTATTGTAAACAGCCCTTTGACTATTTAATATCATTTCTAACTTTTCTGAACTCAAAGTAAATTTATCAATAATTGGTCTTAATTTACTCACTTCATTTTTCAAATCTTGGTTTTCCTTTAGTAATGATTCATTTTTATTTGAAATTCTTTCTTTTTCAAGAATAAGTTCTTTAATTTCATTTTTCAAATCTTTATTCTTTGAACTTAATTTTGCAAAATCATCTACAAGTTCATAAAATGCACCATGCAATTCATCGAAAGTAAAGTCATCTAGAAAACTAGGACTTACCTCATTATCATCAGCCATGAAACATACATTGCAACTTCAGTCTTTTCTTCATCTTCTGAACTTGTTGCTTCACTGTCGCTCCATGTAGCCAACATAGCTTTCTTCTTTATTTTCTTAAATCCTTTCTTCAATTGTGGACATTCCAGGTTTGATATGTCCAGGCTTCTTGCACTCAAAGCATATAGGAGGTTCACTTCTTTCCTTTTCTTTGCTATGATCTCCTTTGGTAAATATTTTTTTTTTTTCCAAATTTCTTTCTCCTCATAAATTTCTTAAATTTTCTGAAGATAAGTGCCATTTCATCATCTTTTTCACTATCACTATTTCTTCCTCACTTTCCTCATCTTGAGCAGCACTCTTTAATGCCATAGTCCTTTTCTTCTTTGATTCTTCTTCATCATTGTGTTGTCGTTGCTGGAGTTCATGAGTCATCAAAGAACCGACCAATTCTTCAAGTGATAAAGTATTGAGGTCTTTTGCTTCTTGTATAGCAGTCACTTTTGCTTCCCATGATCTAGGTAAAGATCTTAAAATTTTTCTAACAAGATCACTGTTAGCATAAGATTTTTCCAAACTTTTCAAACCATTAATGATATCAGTAAATCTAGTAAACATATCAGTGATATTTTCAGCTGAATCCATCTTAAATAATTCATACTTATGAACAAGCATATTAATTTTGGATTCCTTGACTTGATTAGTACCCTCATGGGTGACTTCAAGTCTATCCCAAATCTCTTTAGCAGACATGCAAGTAGATATACGTTAAACTCATTTGCATCAAGAGAACAATAAAGAACATTCATAGCTTTTGCATTTAATTGAGCTAATTTCTTATCTTGCTCATCCCATTCTGATTCAGGTTTTGCAATATCAATATTATCAATCTTAACAGTGGTGTGTGTGGTCCATTAATTATGATTCCCCATAAATCATAATCAAGTGCTTGAATGAAGATTTTCATTCGTGCTTTCCAATATGTGTAATTTGTTCCATTGAACAAAGGTGGTCTATTAGTTGATTGTCCTTCGGTCAACATAGATCCCATTTGGATTACTACTGATCTTTGGCTCCAAGCTCTCAAAGCTATAGGAATCAAGAGCACGCTACTCTGATACCACTTGTTGCCCAGATGTAGCAACCCAAGAGGGAGGGTGAATTGGGTATTTAAAATTAATTACTAGCGCAGATATGTGCTTAATCACTAGTTAAAAATTAGTTCGCAGTGGTGTAGTGAGTGCACGAAATAAAATCACATAGAATAAGCAATCACAAACACAAGAGGGTTTATAGTGGTTCGGTGCCAAACTCGGCTCCTACATCCACTCCCCAAAAACCTTTGGAAATTTCACTAATCGTATCACAACGATTACAACCCCTAGCCTTCCCGGCTAGTCCTCTTGTTTCACGGCACAAGGCAGCCAAACCCCTAGCCTTACCCGGCTAGTCCTCTTGTTTAATGGCACAAGGAAGCCAAACCTTAGCCTTATCCAACTGGATCTCTTGTTTAACGGCACAAGGAAGCCAATAAACAATCTAGGGTTATCCTTAACCCTATTACAAAAATTTCAGAATAGATAACAGATAGCTCCTAACTTGAGCAAATATTTAAAGAATACTTTACAAATTTGAAGCAAATCTTCAGCAATGAATGTGGATCTCTGAGGTAGCTGAAGCTTTGAATGCTTTATCGGATCTGACGACTTGAGCAGTGATTGAGATTTGTCAACTTCAATGCACAAGAACTTGCTTTCCTACACTCTGAAAAATATGCAATGAACACTCTCTTTCTTGATTTCTTTCTCTTCTTTTTCTTTTTCAGATTCGTCATTGTGTTCCTCTGATCTCAGCTATTTAAACCAAAAAAATGTTCGTTAGATACATTGGTAATAAGAAAAATTAAAACGGAAGAAAAATGTAACCGTTTGAGATTATTTCCCTAAGCATTGATTGCATATAATCCTTTGATGAAGAAAGATCTCTGTCAAACACCAAAAGATCAAAAGTCAGTAATCATGAGAATGAAAATATAATTAAAGAGAGAGAGTAAGAGTGCAGAGTGGTGGTTGGCTGGAATTAATTTTCCAGCTAGCTTCTTTGAAGACGTTCGGCTCATGGAGAAGGAAGAAAAGGCTCCAAGCTAGCTAAGCATACAAATCCAGCTAGCTATCTAGCAAAGCTCCACGGCAAGAGGAAGAAATCAACCATGAGAAGGGAAAAAAGCAGTTAGCTCTCAAGCTAACTCTTCCCTTCATGCACACGGCTAGGATTAGCTTCCAGGGAAAATAGTTAGCTCTATTGCTAACTTATTTTGACAAGTGCATGGCTTGGAGATAAAAAATTCTGCCACAGATAAAAATAGTTAGCTTTCTAGTTAACTATTTCAAAAGTGCATGAGGCCAGGAAAAAAGTATTTAGCTCTCCAGCTAACTCAGACAGTGAAACCATGCGGCCATGATGAGAATTTGTTAAAGTAGTTAGCTCTTTAGCTAACTAGATGAAAAGTTTCATGCATCAAGAGAAAAAGTAGTTAGCTATTTAGCTAACTGAATTTAAATTCATGCGGCTGGGTGAGATGAAAAAATAGAATAGTTAGCTCTCCAGCTAACTAGATGAAAAGTTAAATGCATCATGATAAAAAATAGCTAGCTTCCTAGCTAACTGAATCCATCATTCACACGCCCAAGAGAGAAAGGAGTTAGCTTCCCAGCTAACTTGATTTGAATTTCATGGTGCCGCCCAAAGGAGTAGCTAGCTTTCCAGCTAGCTTATTTCTCATCCACACGATTTTGAAAGATTTGCAGAGAGAATGGTTGGCTTCAATTGTAAAGTAGTTAGCTCTCCAGCTAACTTAATTTAAATGTCATTCGGCCAGGAGAAAATCTGCAACAAATAGTTAGCTCTCAAGTTAACTCTTTTCAACCATCATTCGGCCAAGGAAGAAAATGAAACGAAATAGTTAGCTTCTCAGCTAACTGCAGCAAGCTTCCACATGCCCATAAAGGAGGGAGTTAGCTTCTCAGCTAACTAAATCCAAAGACTGTTCGGCCAAGAGAATTCTGCATGAAATAGGTTAGCTCTTTAGTTAACTAAGAGTGGAGGGGAGTTAGCTAACTAGCTAACTTATTTCTCCAACCATTCAGCCAGCATTCCCTAGGCAAAAATAGTTAGCAAAGAGTGCAAGTCCAGGTAGCTAAAAGGAAAAACAAGCTAGCTAGCTCATGAAGTCATGCAAAGCCCTGGGAAGACTGAATCATTTAGCTACCTTCAAGACAAGAGAAAATAAGTTACCATGTAACAAATAAAATTTCGTTGGATATGACTCACCTGTACGATATTTGTACGTCCCTGCATATTCTTAATTTTTATAACAAGATTAGTCTTAATTGTTTTGGAATCATCAAAATCAATATAGGGGCCAACAAATTTCTTATTGTTCTGGAATTATAACTTGATCATTATCAAAAGCAATTATAGGAATAGGAACTAGATGCTCTTCAACAAGAGTAATAGGTTCCAATTCCTCCTCAAAGACAAAGTTTCTAACTTTATTTCTTCCCCCAAACTCAATATCCTCAAAGAACGTTGCAGTTCTCATCTCAAAAATTATCCTTGATTTGGGATCATAAAATTTGTAACCCTTGGATCGCTCAGAATACCCAACAAAATAGCTATTCACTGTCCTGGAGTCCAATTTCTTTTCATGTGGCCTATAAGGCCTTGCCTCAACTGGACATCCCCAAATATAAAAATGCTTTAGACTAGGCTTTCGTCCTATCCAAAGCTCATAAGGTGTTTTGACGGCTGCTTTAGTTGGTACTCTATTCAGAATGTAGGTTGCTGTCTTTAGTGCCTCTCCCCAGAGTGACTCTGGTAAGGTAGAATGACAAATCATACTCCTTACCATATCCTTAAGAGTCCTGTTTCGTCTTTCAGCTACACCATTCATACTAGGTGACCCTAGCATGGTGTATTGTGGGATAATTCTACACTCCTCTAGGTATCTAGCAAATGGTCCTAGACATTGTTCATCTGATCCGTTGTATCTACCGTAATATTCACCACTACAGTCAGATCTGACTCCTTTAATCCTTTTGCTGAGTTGAAGTTCAACTTCAGCTTTAAATGATTTGAACACATCTAAAACTTGAGACTTTTCATGAATAAGAAATAGGTATACATATCTTGAATAATTATCTATAAATAATACAAAATATTGTTGATCATTCCAAGAAGGTGTAGGAAATGGTCCACAATTGTCCGTATGTATCAACTCTAAGACTTCCATGGTTGTATATGCATCCAATTTTTTTTTAATTTTAGTCTGTTTGCCCTTAATGCAATCAACACAGACATTAAAGTCTATAAAATCAAGAGAATTCAAAATTTCATTTGACACAAGTCGTTCAACTCTATTTCTAGAGATATGACCTAATCGCTTATGTCATAATATTCCTGAATTTTCATTGCAAATTTTACGCTTAGTACCTCTTGATTTTATATTCATGGTTTCATTATAAGAAGCAATAGTATCCAGCAAATATAGATTGTCATATATCATAAGAGAACCAGCTCTAATAATATTTAGATTTAACGAAAGACTAAACTAACTATTTCTAAATGAACAACAATATCCTAATTTGTCAAAAGCTGAAATAGAAACCAAATTCCATCTAAATGACGGTACTACAAAAGTGTCTTTCAAATCCAAATAATAACCAGAACTTAATAACAATCTAAAATGCCCAATTGCCTCCACATCTACCGACTTGCCATCTCCCGTATAAATGCATCTTTCAGCATCATTTGGCTTTCGGTAGCTTAGGCAATCATCCATTGAAACACTGATGTTAGTAGAAGCACCAGAATCTAATAAAGCTACATTCACTTCAGAACAGATCAAATTAAGAAATGTACCTTTTTTTTATGCCATGCATGATACTTGGAACATTCCTTCTTAATATGTACTTATTGAAGAAGAAACAATCGTTTTTATCCTGATTTTTTTTTGCTGGACCCTTAACAGCCTTATTCTTTATTTTCTTGCTTTTATCCTTGCCCTTGAAGTTATTACCATTAAAGATCGGCACTAATTTGAGGTTAAAAGAAATATTAGCAACATTAATTAGCTAAAATAAAAGCAATACATAAATAACATGCTCATATAAATAATTAATACCAAATATCAATAAATTCAAATAATGGTAAATCCCATCTCAAGATACCAGTGTAACATTAATATCAAGTCTTTGGATAATAATATTAACTGCTAGTGGTACTCTTATTGTAATGATCAAACACTAACAATAATGCATGTCAAATAATAACTCTATCTTTGGATCGACTTATTACTCACATGTAAATCCTTATAATCGTTACGTGTTTACCATTACAAATATGTGTAGTTCGGCCAAGCATTAACCTTCCTTTGGGCCGATTAATACCCGCATGAAACATACACATACACAACATCCAATATCCTTCATGAACCATCTAGACAAGAGATGTCACTTTGGTGATATCTTGTTTCAATTAGTTCAATTTCGAACGATGAAAAAATTTATTAGGCATAAAAAATACCATTAATTTGAATTTGATTGAACCTTTTAAAAAATAACGATATGTTATTTTATGGTTAACTCAATCTTTGTAACAAAAAAATAATTTATTCTAATAAATAAAGCTTTACTTTATGGAAACAATTAAATCATACCGAAGAAGGTTGCTTATGCTTATGAAATTAAAAATAAAAATTTTTAATGAAAGTGCCAATGGCATGAATGGTCCAAAATTTATGCATTAATGTCATGCATTAAAAGATCATAAATGTTATCTCCTTCTACATCGGTTTATAAAAAATGGCCAAACCAGACTCCACGCAACTAGAACGCAAAGGTTCGATGAGTTCCACGAAATACGGCGTTAAAAACGGAAGGAATTCCATGCTCCAACATTTTCTCCCTAGCTAAAGTTTCGTTCCCTTCTGAGCGAGAGGCCTAGAAGGCTTTTCTTCTTCCCATGCATTAAATGCCAAGCTTTAGATTCCCAATGGGATAAACATTATCTCAACGGAAACAAAACATTATATCCCAACATCCCTTTAAAGTTCCACGGAACTTACGTTCCTAAGAGAAGAAAATCTCCCCTAACACAGTTCCCAGTAATACATGGAATTTCGGAATCCCATGCAATGCATTAGAATCCGTTATCCCAATAAAATTTTCCATTATCCCAATAAATTTTGTGGAAATCAGGCGTTCCACCCCTTTTTTAGGTAATGGAATCTTGAAAATATCATGATTTTTTTTTTAGGTAATGGAATTCTGGAAATATCTGGATTTCCTTTTCATTCTTAACACCCACCAGAGATTTGAGGGAAGGAAATATGGATTCACAACCCCCTTTCGAGAGCAAATATGGAAACTCCATGCAACAGATTTCTAGTGCAATATCTGTTCTAGGGATTACGTCAGATTTCTAGTTACGTGGAACGTAACGCTCCTTTTCTTCGCTTTTCCCAAACTTAAAGCCAAAGGAAAGCCTTAATTTTTTTTAATTGCATAATAGAAAAGAGGCAACCTGATTCCCAACGAAGGCAACGTGTTCGGGAAAGGCAATGCGTTCGAAAAAAAATTAGTAGAAAAAAATTCCAATGAATTGAACACATTGTCGATAAATTTATTTATTTAAAATTAAATATAAATTTAATTTTATCAAAAATTTAAATTTATCTTATGAGATAAAATTATCTGATCTGTCTCTTAAAACGAAGAGGACCACATGAGACTTACGATGCAGCGAATATCATTCACTTTTAACATCAAATTCATAATTATTTTGATGCACTATAACTTTTGTTTAAAAATCTGGATCTACATATATTAAAAATATTATTGGCATCAAAATAAAATTTACTGTAAACTAATGAATGTTTGTCTTACGGGTGTTGAATAAAACCAAAGAAGTCATATGCATAAATACAAATATCAATGCATATAACCAAAAATTTTTCTCAAATTCAACATAAATAGGGCTCTGATACCAATTGTTAAAAATTAGATCTGAACCTTTTGGTGAAGCCCATCACCATGAAGCCCAAGAATCATTCATGTTAATCATTAAAAATCCATAATTAACAAATGAAAGCGTACCTTAATCCTTATTGCTTGATTACTTTGGCCTTTCAGATCAACATGTACTCTCAGAGAGCCCTTTAAAATTTTCTCTAGGCTATTCTTTCTGATGATGGGATTCGGAAAAGAAGATCGTACGTGCGATCCAGGGACCATAACCGCTATATATATATATATATATATATATATATATATATATTTCATCATTATATTTTGGTATTTCTATTTTAGTCTATCATAAAAATAGAAATAGCCCTTTAGGTCTCTACACATTAAAGGGCACACCTAATCAAATACATTAAAGCCTAAATCATTGAAACCCTAGCTGATCACTTTTAATTGGCTTAACCTTATTTGATAGTCCGCAACACATAATTATTTTATATATGTTGCGGCCGAATCACATATGATGAACGTTGGGCCGGATGGGATCACCGGGTGCGTAGAAAGGCCTCCGTCTTCCTCCAAGAGCCTGCAAAAAGTCCCGGACCGGTGGTTCCGACGAGGACCCTCCGACGCCCAAGTTAGTGAGTCGTCCAACAGAGATACGATTTTTATAGAATTGTTCTCGAGGAAGTGTCAGAGAGAGAGAGAGAGAGAGAGAGAGAGTCCCCTTGCATGGAGCTCGAGTCCTCCTTTTATACCTGTTGGGGATCCGTATACCTTGGTCTGTTGGAACCATCGGATCTATTCTGTTGTGATATTTCATCGAACGGTAAGTTGTTGGACTGTTGCTGGATAAGGGCCGCTTATAGCGGTAACTACTGATCAGGCTAACACTGGCCCGTGATTTTGGGTAAGTGAGGTATTCGGCAGCAGTCCTTAGATCGCGGGGTCGGTTGCCTAAGACTAGTCCTTGTATGAAGGCCAACACTGGGGGTTGACGCCGGATGGCAGTGCTAGAGGCCGAAACCAGAGTCTCAGTATTGGGACTGATACTGAAGGCCGACACCCGTGACCAATGCTGGAGGCCGATGCTGGTGGCTGATGCTGGGGGCCGACGCTGGAGGCCGGCGCTGGTGGCCGATGCTGGATGTCTGGTGCCAGCGCATAGTTGGTCTTTGATGCCGATGCTGGGGGCCGACGCTGGAGGCCGACGCCGGGGTCGGCGCTGGGGGCTGACGCTGGGGGCCGACGCTGGAGGCCGACGATGGAGGCCGCCACCGGGACCGGCGCTGGGGGCCAACGCTGGGACCGGCTCTGAAGACCGACGCTGGAGGCCTTGGGTTTTGTTGTCACATCATTGCTTTCGAAAATCGCGCGGAAAATAATACTACCCCGGAGAAACGGCCAGCCGTATCAGATGCCCCCCCGCCCCTGAGATTGGTGAGCGTCTACTTACCCACGAAAGGGGTGTGAATATCCTCTAGGTGGCCAGTTTTCGCGTCATCATTTCGCCTTTGCTGGGATTAGGGAGGATTTCCCTCGGGCAGTGCTACGAAAAGGCGGACGGTATCATCGCGGTAAGGTTAGCGCCCCCTTTTACATTGATGGTCTTTTCGAACTTATCATATTGGCAGGTCGTCGAAACGCCTCCCTACTGAAGACGGACGCGTGGTTGGATCGGACGGTTAGAGAGTGTTTCGAGATGGTGTAATGATGACAAATTGCCCTTATCTTCCTATCTTCCTCACTTCTTCTGCCATTGCCCCCTTTTGAGTCCGCCAGCATTTCTGTCTCTCGTTCATTCTCTCCGTGCTCTGTCCTTGGCTCGCGTTTTTCTTCTCAGGTTAGTTCCCATGGCTTCTTCTCCTTATTGCTCCATTTCCGGTTCTTGGGGAGGTTCTCACCATCCTTCCCAGCCTTCTGAGTCCCAGTCCATCCAATGGTCCACCTCATCTTCTAACCATTCACCGGAACCACGACCAGTCGATCGTCCCCCAACCGGGATTCGCCCGGCCGGCAGGGGAACTTCCGTCCGGACCCGGCCGGCGGTTGCCGGCCCTTCTAGGGTTACCAAGGAGTCCCCCGAAGGGACTGCGTCCTCCATGTCTGCCCAGGACATAGCCAACTTAAGGGCCAGGTACGGCTTCCCTCCAGACCTTCATCTGTTCGTTCCTACCCCTAACGATAGGGCAACCTCTTCCCATTCCGGAAGGGTTGCCTTGTACGGGGCCTTTTTTAAGGCTGGGCTCCGGTTACCGATCCATCCCTTCATTCTTAATCTTCTAGATCGGTACTCCTTGACCCCATCCCAACTAGTTCCCAACTCTTTCCGAACTATTGTTGGTTTTTTAGTACTCTACCATCTGCAGGGTATAGAGGCTAGCATTTCTTTGTTCCGCAGCTTCTATACCCTTCGAAAACAGTCGGGATGGTGGTCTTTCACTCCTAGATCCAATAGGATTCTTAGGCTGTGCCTTCCTTCCTCCGTTAAAGGGTGGAAGGACAAGTTTTTCTTCGCGGACATCAGCGGGGTTTGTGGAAGATGGGGGATACCCAATATCGACGCCAATAGGGACTCCTCCATCCTTCCACGAGACCGGATGGCGTTTGGGCAGCTCCTGACCGCCGATATTCCTAAGTGTAATAAGCTGATAGCCGAGGAGAATCTTCACCGTGCCGGTCTAATTCCCTCAAGGGGTGAGCACTAGACTACTCGCCTCTCTTCCCTGTTCTTCTTTCTTTCTTTTTTTTTTTTTTTTTTTAACTATCTCTTGCTTGTGTAGGGATGGCGCCGACTTTGCATAAGCTTAAACAGGTGGCCGCCAAGAAGAGGAAGGCCGCGGGGACTGCGTCCCCCGCCGAAGGAAGGGATGCTGCCAAAGTTCCCAGGAGGGCCGACGCTGGGAGGGTTGGCGCTAGAGAGACCGACGCTGGGGTGGCCGACACCGGAGGGGCTACAGTTGTGAAGCCCCTACGTGCCAAGGTCTTGAAGAAGGGCGGCCCCAAAAGGGCCAACACTAAGGGGGCCGACGCTCAGGAGGCCAAAACAGTGGGGTCCTTGCGCATAGACGAGGCGGCTCAACCCCAAGCCAAAGCACCCGTCACGGAAGACGCGGCGAAGGCTGGGGCCGGCAAGGAGGTGGAGCAAGGCCCGCCGGTGGGAGAATCTCCAGCTCCAGCTCCTCCAATTATTTTACTTGACTTATCTCCTAATGGGAAGACGCCGTCTCCCACGCCTAAAGAGACGGACAAAGCTCCGGTGGCAACAGCGGCAACTCCAGTCGCTGCCTTGCCCCCTACGGGGGCGACAGCTGAAGCGCCTCTTCCCGCTAAAGAGCCGAAGGCGGCAGGCTCTGAGGCGGAATCAGCCTCCGTAGGTCCGATGCCCAGGGAAGGGAGGGGTATCGATCCCTCCTTCCAGTCACTGCTGGCAAACCATAGCCGCTGGGCTACACGGGTCATAGAGGAAGCTTCAGTGGCGGAGGTGCAAGAATACCTCCGAGGTCAAGGGTGTGTTACCTTCTTTCGTGAAGCCTCGGTGGTGCACCTCTGGGTGAGCTTTTGTGCTATTATTGTCCTTTCCCTTTCCCCCTTTTTCTTTCTTTATATCTGGGTATTTTTTTTTTTTTAGGCCTTGAATTCCCTTGTCGCCCTTAAAGATCTCTGGACTCTGAGCGACACCGCCATTGAACAAGCACGGGAGGAGATGGTCTCCCTTCAAGTCAAAGCAGAAAGGGCGGCGATGGCTCTAGAGGACACTCGGGACACCTTGAAGGGTGAGATAGAGGTTATTCAGCTTAGGGCTGAAAAGGCCGAATATGCGCTGGAGGTTGCCTAGCGTCGGGCCGCCAATGAGCTGGACAATGCTCAAGTGGCGGAAGAGAAACAAAGAGTGGCGGAGGAGAAACAAAGAGTGGCGGAGGAGAATCTGAGGGCGGCAGAACAGGAGGTATGTGCTTTAAAGACTCAACTGAGTTCTGCCTCCGCCGAGACCAGTGCGGCCAAGGAAGCCACCCGCCAATATGTAACTAAAATCGCGAATCTGGAGGCGACAGTGGCGGAGGCTCAGAGGAGGGCCGTCGAGGCGGAAAAGAAGGGGGCCGACGTCATAGAGGATTATAAGAAATCCGAAGCCTTTGATAACGAGGTAGCCGAGTCAGCGGCGCTAGCTTATGACGCCGGCTTCCAAGACTGTAAAAATAAAATCCAGGAGCTTTACGACCTGAAGGATGTCGAGGAGTTGAAGCCCGACGACGTCCCCGAGGATGACGCCCCACCTTCGGAGGGTTAACAGCTTTTAGTTTCTCTTTGTATTGATTGTGCCTGACCTGAGTCGGCAATTTTGTAACCTTTACTGTCAATGAATATTTTTAATCTCTTTCGCCTCTTCGATTATGATCAACTTCAGTTGTCCGAACTGCTATGAACTGCCAGTCGTTGGGATTATGTACAGTAGGTTACGCTAGATAGGACCGCGAGTCGTGACGCTGTTAGTTGCTATTGCAAACACGAGGTGCTGGTCCTCGGTCCCAACACATAGTTGGTCTCTATGGCCGACGCTAAGCGCCGGTCTCGGGTGTCAACGCATAGTTGGGTCTTTGTTGCCGACAGTGGGTGCCGGTCTTTTGTTGCCGATGCTGGGCGCCGGTCTTGGGTGCCAACGCACAGTTGGGTCTTTGTTGCCGACAGTGGGTGCCGGTCTTTTGTTGCCGACGCTGGGCGCCGGTCTTGGGTGCCAACGCGGAGTTGGTCTTCGAGTGCCGGAGCGGATCCGGTCTTTTGCTGCCGACGCTGGGCGCCGGTCTTGGGTGCCAACGCAGAGTTGGTCTTTGAGTGCCGAAGAGGATCCAGTCTTTTGCTACCGACGCTGGGCGCCGGTCTTGGGTGCCAACGCGGAGTTAGTCTGAGTGCCGGAGCGGATCCGGTCTTTTGCTGCCGACGCTGGGCGCCGGTCTTGGGTGCCAACGCGGAGTTGGTCTTTGAGTGCCGGAGCAGATCCGGTCTTTTGCTAAACATACTCATTCGAAAATAAGAACATGTCTATTATTCATGCATCAAACAGATTCAAATTAATAACGATAGAATTCTATTGATAGTACCGTCGTAAATTGTCGGCATTCCAAGTTCGAGGGAGAAGCTTCCCATCTAGCTCTTCGACTTTATACGCCCCATGGTGGAGTACCTCTTTGACACGGTATGGTCCTTCCCATTTTGGTGCCAGCTTGCCCCCTTCCGTTGGCTTTGATACTTCAGCTCTTCGTAGGACCAGGTCTCCTGGCCGGAATGTCTTGGGTCGCACCCGAGAGTTGTAATGTTTGGCCACTCGCTGACGGAACGCTGCCATACGAAGTTGCGCTTGATCTCGCAATTCTTCCACCAAATCCAGATCAGCCCTTAGCTGGTTGGAGTTGCTTTCTTCATGGTATAATTCCGTCCGGGGACTAGGAGCTCCTATTTCTACGGGGATGACCGCCTCGGTCCCAAAGACCAAGCTAAAAGGGGTTTCCCCTGTGGGTGCTCGCGGTTTCGTATGGTAGGCCCACAACACACTGGAAAGTTCTTCCACCCAGCGCCCTTTACAGCTATCTAGCCAAGCCCGGAGCCCTTGGAGGATGATGCGATTGGTCACCTCAGCTGTGCCGTTGGTTTGAGGATGCCCTACGGAGGTAAACCGGTGACGGATGCCCAGGCCTTCGCAGAATTCTCGGAAGGCCGTGTTATCAAACTGTCGGCCGTTGTCTGTAACCAGGGTGTGTGGTAACCCAAACCGGCACACCACGGATTTCCAAAAGAAAGCCCTTACTTTGGCTTCCATGATTTTAGCAAGAGCTTCCGCTTCGATCCACTTAGTGAAATGATCGACGGCCACAACTAGGAACTTACGTTGTCCGGAGGCAGGAGGGAAAGGTCCCAGGATGTCCATGCCCCATTGTGCAAAGGGCCACAGTGCAGCCAGGGGGGTCAGCTGGGACGCCGGTTGATGTTGGACGTTGGCATGACGCTGGCAGCTGTCACATCTTTTGACGAGTTCAGAGGCGTCCTCTTTCATTGTCAACCAATAATACCCCTGACGTAGAGCTTTATATGCAAGGGCCCTGCCCCCCAGATGGCTTCCGCATATCCCCTCGTGTATCTCTCGCAAAATATAGTTGGCGTCGGTGGGACCGACACACCTGAGGATAGGGTATGAGAATGACCTTCGGTAGAGCTTTCCTTCCATAAGGAAGAACTTCGGGGCTCGTCTTTTAAGTTTCCTAGCTTCGGCAGGGTCTTCTGGGAGGATGCCATCAGTAAAGTATTGAACGTAGGCGTCCATCCAGGAGGGCTCCAGCTCCACCGGCAAAGTTTCTCTTGGTACCTCAATGCTTGGGACTTCTAAATGCTCCACATAAGCCTTTCCCAACATCCCGTCAACCGAGGCGGCGAGATGGGATAGGGCGTCGGCTCTGGCATTCTCTTGTCGAGGAATGTAGCTGACGCTGAAGTGAGTGAATGGGGAAACCATTGAGTGCACCGCGTCTAAGTAGCGGGCCATGATGGGATCCTTTGCCTCGTACTCCTTTGTAATCTGGCCAGCAACCAGTTGGGAGTCGGTGAAGGCCCTAAGGCGTTTCACCCCAAGCTCTCGAGCCAACCTTACGCCGGATAATAAAGCTTCATATTCACCTGATTGTTAGTAGCTGGAAAGAGGAAGCGAAGTGCACATTCAGTCATAACCCCATCCGAGTTGGCCAAGATGAGGCCTGCTCCGCTCCCTTGAGAGTTAGATGCCCCATCCACGTGGAGAACCCACTCATCTTCGCTGGTTCCGAGGGGCTGAATGTCCGTAGGAGGTTCTTCAGGTGGCTCCATTCCCCAAGTACATTCAACCAAAAAATCTGCCAGAACTTGGGACTTCATAGCCGACCGGGGGCGGAAAGATATATCGAACTCCCCCAGCTTGAGGGCCCACCTTGCCAGCCGGTCGAAAGTATCTGGACGAGCCAGAACCGCCTTCAGAGGCTAGTCTGTGACCACCGCGATCGGGTGGGCTTGGAAGTATGGCCGCAGTCGCTGGGCAGACACGATCAATGAGAAGACAATTTTCTCCATGTTTGAGTAGCGGGTCTCTGCATCATGAAGTACCTTACTCGTATAATACACTGGCCTTTGTGTGCCGCTAGTGTCCATACGGACTAGCACGGAGCTAACAGCCTCGGGAGAGGCCGCAAGGTATAGAAGGAGCTCTTCTCCGCTCATCGGCTTGGATAACAGTGGTGGGGTAGATAAGAATGTCTTTAACCCTTCGAACGCCTCTTGGCATTCTTTGGTCCACTCGAACTCGTTGATTCGGCGAAGCGCCTTGAAGAAAGGCAGACACCTTTCAGCAGACTTGGATAGGAAGCGGCTTAGGGCGGCTACTCTTCCTGTCAAGCATTGTACTTCCTTCTTATTGGCAGGAGGCCTCATGTCCAAGATGGCTTGGACTTTGTCTGGGTTTGCCTCGATCCCCCTCCGGGTCACCATGAAACCCAAAAACTTCCCAGCGGTCACCCCGAATGCACATTTGCGAGGGTTTAGCTTCATCTGATACCGACGAAGCCTGTCGAATGTTTCTGCTAGGTCTGCGATGTGGTCACCGGCATGAACGCTTTTCGTCAGCATGTCATCCACGTATACTTCCATGTTACGTCCTATCTGACCTTCAAAGACCTTGTTCATCAACCTTTGGTAAGTAGCTCCCGCATTCTTTAACCCAAAAGGCATTACCCTGTAGCAATACAACCCCTTTTCAGTTATGAAGGAGGTAGCTTCTTCATCCACCGGGTTCATCCGGATCTGGTTGTATCCAGAGAAAGCATCCATGAAGCTGAGAACCTCATGGCCGGATGTAGCGTCCACCAGTTGATCGATTCGAGGCAGGGGGAAGCTGTCTTTGGGGCATGCCTTGTTGAGGTCGGTGAAGTCTACGCACATTCTCCAACTTCCATTGGCCTTGCGGACCAGAACCACATTAGCCAACCACTCGGGATAGTGGACCTCCCGAATATGGCCTGCAGCCATTAACTTGCGGATCTCTTCGTCGATGGCTTTCTGCCTGTTCGGAGCGAAGTTTCTCTTTTTTTGTCGGACAGGCTGACACCCCGGCTTGAGGTTAAGTTGGTGGGTGATTACTTCTTCAGGAACGCCCGGCATGTCTGAGGATGACCATGCAAAAACGTCCGTGTTGGCCCGCAGGAAGGTGAGAAGTTGATGACGTACTTCCTCCGGGAGCGATGCCCCCAGCTGAACAGTTCTTGCTGGGTCATCACCCAAGGGGAGGGTTAGAAGGTGTTCTGCCGGCTCTCCCCTTCTTCCCAATTCCCTAGGATTGAGTGACTCAGAGGCTATCGCTGATTCTGCGTTCAGCGGGCTGGGCGACAGATGGTAGCAAGGCGAAAGTGGGCTTTGCTCCCCCTTCATTTCTCCGATGCCTTCGTTGGTGGGAAACCTTACCAATAATCTCTTAGTGGAAATCATGGCATCCAGCAGATTCAGCCCCGGTCTTCCCAAGATAGCGTTATAAGCCAGCGGGACCCGGACCACCAAGAAGTTTATGACCACGGTGCTTTGGCATGGAGGAGTTCCAGCCGTGACCGAGAGAGCAATTTCACCTTCGACGCTCACTGAGTCTCCCGTGAAACTCATTAGCGGTGTGGCAATGGGTCGGAGTAGAGACCTTGATAAGTTCATCCGAACAAAAGCATCGTAACTCAAGACGTCCACAGAGCTCCCACTATCAATTAGAATTCTTTTTACAGGGTGTTTAGCTATAGTCATGGACACCACGACGCTGTCGTCATGTTTATTAACTACCCCATTTAGATCCTTTCCGAAAAAAGGTATTACAGAGTCTATTACCTCTCGTGGTCTCTTCGAACCACCATCCACTCCCCAAGAGATCATAGCTATGGTCTTTTCAGTTGGGGTATTGTCCACGCTAGCCGGGCGACCTGGGGGCACCGTGGAGCCCGTCGCGGGGAGATTGCCTCTTCGAACAAACTTGCCCAGGTGGCCTTGCTGAACCAGCTCCTCGATGGCCTTTTTTAGATGGCGGCAGTCTTCGGTGTCGTGGCCGTAGTCTCGGTGGTACCGGCAGTAAAACTCCTTGTTGCGGGGGCCCCCGGACTTCAAGGGAGTCGGACGCTTGAAATATGGTTCTTCCTCAATCTCCAGCAGGATGTGAGAGATGGGAGCCATGAGAGGAGTGAATTGCTCTTTAGGAACCAGCGCCTGCGGCCGGCGATCTGAGCGTCGTGGAGGCTCGGGCTTTCGTGGTTGTGTACCAGCACGGTCAGAAGGCGGTGGTTTATTACCGGGGTTCTTGTCAGCTTCTCTCATGGAAGAATCTGCTTCGTCAGCGCGGATGTACTTCTGTGCTCGGCTCAGAAGCTCAGCGTAGGAGCGCGGAGGCTTCTTATCCAGGGAGTAAGCGAATCTGGACGGGCGAAGTCCTCTCTTCAGGGCCAAGGTGGCGACGGAGTCCTTCAGGTTGTATACTTCCAGCGCTGCTTCCTTAAATCGAGCGACGAAATCCTTTAAGGTCTCTCCACTCCTCTGCTGGACAGCGAAAAGGCTATCGGCAACTCATGGGATCTTTCGACAGGCATCAAAATGAGCCAGGAAGGATCGTTCAAGTTGCCGAAACGAGTTGATGCTGCGGGGGGGCAGCCGGGAGTACCACGCGCGCGCTGCCTTACGGAGCGTGGCCGGGAAGGCGACGCATAATAAGGAATCCGTCGCTCCCTGGACCTGCATGAGGACTTTGTAGCTTTCCAGATGGTCCAGGGGGTCCGTCGTTCCATCATATGGATCCAATTGAGGGAGACGAAACCGGGGGGGGACAGGTTCCTCCATGATATGGCGAGAAAGCGGGGGGCGATGCTCATACTCCGCTGCATAGGGATCGGCGATCTGACGGCTGAGTTCATCCAACCGCCGATGGTACTCGTCAAGCCTTTGCTCAGCCCGTCGGGTGGTTTTCCGGGGAGTGTTACCTCGGGATGAGTCGGAAGAAGAAGATTGCCGGCGCAAAGAATGTGCCCGCTTGGCCTCCTTTTCTTCCGGTCGGTGGTGGGAACGGCCGGAGTGATGGGAGGGAGACCGTCGCCGCTTTGAGGTCCCTTGGGATGATTCGGAAGAAGAAGATCGCCGGCGCAACGAATGTGCCTGCCTGGACTCCTTTTCTTCCGGTCGGCGGTGGGAGTGACCGAGGCGACGGGAGGGAGACCGTCGTCGCTTCGAGGTCCCTTGGTGATGAGGTTCGGGGGGTGAACGATGAGAGACCTCAGGCGGGGTTCCTCCTTGGTGAGACTGAACTGTTCCTCGCACCCCTTCGCCCATCGCAGGGGGTTGAGTTACAGCAGCCACATGACGCTCTTGCAGCCCCCGGACCATCGTCGTCAGATCCTGGACCTGATGAGCTAGGACATCAAGTCGGTCGGGTTGGCTTGTCGGTGCGAGGGGTGGAGCATGGGGGTTGACCTCCGAATGCTCAACTCGTGGGATGTGCCCGGCTGCTTGGCTGGAGGAGGCCTCTTGCGCTCGCGTGGTCACCATCGCTTCCTTTGCAAAACTGGAGGGGTTCCAGGGAGAATTTTTGACCTGGCTGCTCCCCCTACCTGGCGTGCCAATCTGTTGCGGCCGAATCACATATGATGAACGTTGGGCCGGATGGGATCACCGGGTGCGTAGAAAGGCCGCCGTCTTCCTCCAGGAGCCTGCAAAAAGTCCCGGACCGGTGGTTCCGGCGAGGACCCTCCGACGCCCAAGTTAGTGAGTCGTCCAATAGAGATACGTTTTTTATAGAATTGTTCTCGAGGAAGTGTCAGAGAGAGAGAGAGAGAGAGAGAGAGAGAGAGAGTCCCCTTGCATGGAGCTCGGGTCCTCCTTTTATACCTGTTGGGGATCCGTATACCTTGGTCTGTTGGAACCGTCGGATCTGTTCCGTTGTGATGTTTCATCGAACGGTAAGTTATTGGACTGTTGCTGGATAAGGGCCGCTTATAGCGGTAACTGCTGATCAGGCTAACACTGGCCCGTGATTTTGGGTAAGTGAGGTATTCGGCAGCAGTCCTTAGATCGCGGGGTCGGTTGCCTAAGACTAGTCCTTGTATGAAGGCCAACACTGGGGGTTGACGCCGGATGGCAGTGCTAGAGGCCGAAACCAGAGTCTCAGTATTGGGACTGATACTGAAGGCCGACACCCATGACCAATACTGAAGGCCGATGCTGGTGGCTGACGCTGGGGGCCGACGCTGGAGGCCGGCGCTAGTGGCCGACGCTGGATGTCTGGTGCCAGCGCGTAGTTGGTCTTTGATGCCGACGCTGGGGGCCGACGCTGGAGGCCGACGCCGGGGTCGGCGCTGGGGGCTGACGCTGGGGGCCGACGCTGGAGGCCGACGATGGAGGCTGCCACCGGGACCGGCGCTGGGGGCCGACGCTGGAGGCCGACGCTGGGACCGGCTCTGAAGACCGACGCTGGAGGCCTTGGGTTTTGTTGTCACATCATTGCTTTCGAAAATCGCGCGGAAGATAATACTACCCCGGGAAACGGTCAGTCGTATCAATATATAAACCCAATGTTGAATTAAAAACCCAACATATAGGCCTCAGAGAAGCTTCTCAATCTATTGCAACTTGGTGACCCAAGAACATTTATTTAATTATAGATACCTTAATGTCGTTTGAAATTCTTAAGAAAATAATGAACATGAGCTCTATTGCAATACAAGCAACATCGATCGAGCCTTCCAAGAACATAAGATGAAACTGTGCTGACTTGAAGAGCGGAGGTGAAGCTTGTCCTATGGTGAGGAAAGGTGGTCCCAACTTAATAAAGAAGCATCCTAACAAAAAGGGTTGGTGGTGGTCTTGGTAGCCAAATGACATGGTGTCCATCCGTCCAAGTCCATCGAGCTCTCTTAATGGGCCACGTACAGGCCTAGCCAAAGACTTTTCCAAGAAATCAAATCCAGAGAGTCTTCTGCCTCCCTGCGTCTCTCTCTCTCTCTCTCTCTCGCGCCGTTTCCGAGACTCCGCCTCATTGACGCCTCATGACGCTCTTTGCCGTGAACGACCGCATCGTTTCCAAACGCCGTTGGATGCGCGAGTCCCCTGTTCGACCGTTTTCCCAACGGTCGCCACCATTGACTCGTGCCCTGATCTCGCGCCCCTACGTTACTATAAAATGATATATATCTCTCTCCCATGGATCTCTCTCGCTAAAAAAGAGTGCAAAAATAGAAGAAGAGAGCCCAAGAGTTTACGCTGCTCTCCAGTATACCCCTTGTCATGGAGTCAGCGGCTTCAAGCACTTACAATGAGACACAGTACTCTTTCGGCTCTGATCTATCTGGTAGCATCATAGAAGAAGAAGAAGAAGAAGACTCATTGAATTCTGCCTCGGCTAGTCCTGTGTCCAGCCCCTCCACTGCGTCGGCCAAATCATTCAGCTCGGTCACAAGCCCTTACGACTCCCTCCTTTGCTCCCCATATATCGACCTCGACGAGAAACGCTTCATGGACAACTGGGCAATTCGCATGCTCGGCCTATATGGCCTCCATACGGAAGCAAATAACGTGAAGAAAAGCGGTAGGCATGCTTTTATCGCCCATGCTCGATGGCTCAAACAGAACTACCAAGAGCTGAAGGTCACTCGCCTCCGCCTTTGCTTCTCAAACCCTTCAGAACACATAGACGATGTCATGGAATGGATTGGAATGGCCACCTCTAGGGACGTCCAAGAACTCGAGATCGATTTCTCTAACCCTGACCATGATATAAGCTACCCTGAGTGCTTCAAAAGCTATGCTGAATTATCACCAGATGTCTACATGACATGCCATTCGCTTCACACATTGAGACTGTCGGGATGCAAATTTCAGCCAGCTTTGTTCGGCAAGTTTCGTGCGCTGAGGAATCTTTCTATTGAAAGGGTTGAATTCGATCCAGCATGCTTCAGGTCCTCGTAGCAAATTGTTGGCAACTAGAGGATCTTAAACTTAAGATGTTGGGCGATTTGACTTACGTCAGTATCAATGACTTTAGGCATCGAATTGGGAGAGTAACAATTGAAGAATGCATTCCAATGAAGGAAGTCAATATTGTTATGCCAGGTCTCAAATATTTTAAGTACTCTGGAATCGTGGTGCCCATTGTCATCAAGGATTATTACACACTTGAGGAGGCTGAACTTGATTTTAGTCAGCAAATTGAACTTGGTAATCACGGTGAATTAATCTCAGAAATCCTCATGTTCCTTCAGAATGCAAGAGTGCTCACAGTATGCAGTTACCTAACCCGGGTATGTACTTTGATCAACAACTTCTGTTTATGAGTTTCAATCATTAACTGACAAAATCTAGTAATCTTATTCCAGCGAGTTTATTGAAACGATGATCATAACTTTGTCTGTTTTTTCAGAATACTTCCTCCTCCTTTTATATGTGTATACATCTTTTTTTTTTCAATTTATTAGCTTAAATTTTGTGATATGTGAAGGTCATAGCTATTGGTTCTGAAAATCTTCACTTGCCAAACATGATAATGGAACTTCGACATCTGATACTAATGAAGGCAACATTACGCAAAGATGAGTCCATGGGGATCGTACTTCTGCTTACAAGTTATCCGATGTTGGAAACTTTAACAATTCATATGGGGTATCAGACACAACTTGTCCCTATAGTCCTCAACGTGAGTGTTTTCAATTGCTCCATTTTGAGTTAAATGTATATCACCATTTCCTCTATTTTTTTTGCTCGACCCATATATACTTTATGTTGCAGGATGATGAATACTTCAGTGCTCCATTTGATGCCAAAGGGTTTTGGGAAGCACAGACCTCACCCATCATATGCCTTGATATGCATCTGAAGAAGGTTGATATCATTAACTTCAAAGGGCATGGAAATGAAATGCACTTTCTTAAATATCTACTGAAGAAATCGGCAAGATTAGATGAACTATGTATTACCATCCCAGGTGACATGTCAGATGGAGAGGAATTGGGGCATTGTATATCTGCTGCTCAACAACTGCAACACTATGAGAAAGCTTCACCACATGTTCAGATAGTGATACGTTGAGTGTCTGATATAGAACTCTCAAATTCATAAGGCTTGATAATGTAATGATAATGAAATAAGATCACAAGCTTTTGCTAGCCCCCATGCGGTTTGCCTCTTCACCAGCTACTTTGGGAAGGGGTTTAGCACCAACGAGAGTTGGCTGCGAATTTGAGAAATAGGAATTGGGCAGGGAACCAGTGATTGTTTTTGGCTTATCATTTGGAAAAGTCTTTGCACACCGCGTGCGATGTAGGTCGTGCGTATAGTGCATGATGATTGACCGTGCATGCATATACCGCGCATGCACCGAAGATATTCTTATTCTTTCTGCTTATTCTTTCTGCATTGCATATGCGGATATACGCTTAGTATACACGTTCTTACATTGCGTATGCACATATGACCGCGCATGCACCGAGGACATTCTTATTCTATCTGCATTGCAAATGCGGCTATATGTTTAGTGTGCACGTTCTTACATTGCTGAAGGACAAAATAAACAGTTATGGCAGCTATTACTCGAGGAACTATTTGCTTTTTTTAATTTTAATTTTTTTAAAATTTATAAAATTTAATTAATTAGAAGAATCTAGTTATTAAAGAAAATTTTTATTCAATAATATTTTTTTAATTATGCATTAGTTACATTATCTTCTATAATTTTCTTGTCTTTAGTGATTATCGAGAGGTATGATTTTTTGAAATGATCATAATTATTTCAAGTCCCATGTTTTATTCATCATTGTTATTGAATATTGCAACGAAAAACTCTAATATCGATAGGATTGGAAGAGTATCCAAATCGGAAATAGAGAACTTTAAAAGATATTTTAACTGTATAATTAATTTCATGCACAAAAGATTAGAGACGTAAAGTAGAATGGAAGTTTGTAAAACTTTGGGGCAGCAATTGAGTCTCAAATTTCTATCACCAACTCTGAAAAATAAATAAAAATTATATGGTGATTTTGAGATGTTTCCTGTTAATACTGAATACTTTGTGTTCAAATTTTAGATAGAAGATCTTGCATCAGCTACAACCAAAGACCCATGGATAATAGACGGTCCAGTTCTAGCGATAGAACCATAATCAAACTTCAAAGCTTCAAAAGATCCAATTAAAAGAGTTCCTATGTACGAATGAATCAAAGAGTTACAGGTGAAGTTTCGGAGCAAAAGCAAAATATTAGAAACAGCCATTATTGCTAGAAAACCTTTATGGTTGGACAATATAACTAAAAGCTTTAGCAAACTTTGCTAGAGTCTACATCCTTATAGATCTTATGAGGATGAAGGTGAAGTACAAAGGTGTACCTTGCCTTTGTAAGTGGGTAAGACATCATCTTAAACTATCACGTGAAAAAGGGCTCAAGTGGTGTACGAAGGGAATAGTGATCCTCCAAATTTACAGTATAACATCATCAAATATTCATAGTACCGAAAAGGATAGAGAAGTAAAGATAGAATGGTACAGGAGGAAGGATGCTTGAGTGAACTTAGCCAAAATCGCCTCACGCCACGGCCATGGCGCACGTGCATATCCGACCAAGGTAAGGTTCCTTAGGACAAGAACCTTACGCAGGGATGGGTAACCCCTGCATGTCGTTATGTGGTGGGCGCAAGCAGCATGGCTAGGTGGGCCTTTGCCGAGCTAGACCATGCCCGCACACAGGGCAAGGTTGTACGGTTATGGCTGAAGCGGCTAAGGATAGGTGGCCGAACATCGTGGCACAGGCACAGCAATTGGCGAGGTTCGCTAGGATGGAAGGCGCGCACAAGAAACACTGATGCATGGGCGTGCATGGCGAACGTGGGCTGCCAGCCAAAAGTGTACCTGAATTCATATTGCTTGATTGCTCCTCAGTATCCTGCGGTTGGCCTTCCAGATCAACACGTACTCCTAGAGAGCCTTTTAGAATTTTTTCTAGGCTATTCTTTCTGGTGATGGGATTCAGAAAAGAAGGTCGTACGTGCGATCCAGGGACTATAACCGCGATATATAGATAATTTCATCATTATCTTTTGGTATTTCTATTTTAGCCCATCATAAAAATAGAAATAACTCCTTAGGTCTCTACACATAAAGGGCCACACCTAATCAGATACATTAAAGCCCAAATCACTGAAACCTTAGCTGATCACTTTTAATTGGGCTTAACCTTATTTGACAGCCTGCAACACATAATTATTTTACATATAAGCCCAATGTTGGATTAAAAATCCAACAATCTTCCACTGGGCTATATGTGTAACCTTATAATTATGTTGCAAAAACAACCAAATGAGCTCAATTTTACTATCATTACTAAAATGTATAACCAATCCAGTCCATCAACCATACCAACATAGGATCAAAGCGGCCTTTGTTATATCTATCATAACTCAACCCATCAATGATCATGTATGTTGATACAACTAAATGACATGGATCATGATGTGGATGTGTAGCATGAAAATTACATGTAATATGATCTTAACATGCCTATTTTCAACTGGTCCTTCTGCTGCCATGGTAGAAGAAGCTATGAGTGTCTGTTTTGCACTTCTCCAAGAAATAGCCCTACCACCTAATAGATATATATAGCCCGAAGTGGATCTTTTACTATCTTGGCATCTTGCAAAGTCGGAGTCAGAATACCCAATGATCTCAAAATGATCTGATCTTTTATATGTGAGCATGTAATCTTTTGTTCTTTTCAGATATCTCGTAACCCTTTTGGCTGCTTTCCAGTGATCCATACCTGGGTTGCTTAAATATCTGCCTAACACTCCAACAATGTACGCAATATCCGGATGCATACAAACTTGAGTATACATTAGACTCCCTACAACCGAAGCATAAGGAATCTTCTGCATCTCTTCAACTTCAAGGTTTCATTTTGGGCACTGATTAATATTAAATTTATCTCCTTTAGCGATAGGGGTATCACCTGGTTTGCAATTTTATCGATATAGCTCATTTGTGATAATCCAAGTATACCCTGAGAACGATTTCGATGTATCTGGATTCCCTATACAAAGGAGGCATCACCAAGATTTTTCATTTGAAAATTGCTTGATAGAAATCTCTTGGTTTCGTGCAATATGGCTATATCATTTGTGGCAAGTAAAATGTCATCCACATACAAAACCAGAAAAATGTATTTACTCCCACTGAACTTGTGATACACACAATCATCAACTGCATTCACTTCAAAATTAAATGAGAGAATTACTTGATGAAATTTGTGGTACCATTGATGAGAAGCTTGCTTTAACCCATAAATGGATTTTGTCAATTTGCAAACCATTTTATTTGGGTCTCCTGACACAAAGTTTTCTGGTTGCACTATATAAATTGTCTCATCAATATCTCCATTGAGAAACGCCATCTTGACATCCATTTGATGGAGTTCCATATCATATTGTGCAACAAGAGCCATGATTGTCCTAAAAGAGTCCTTCGATGAAACCAGAGAGAAGGTCTCTTTAAAGTCAATCCCTTCCTTTTGAGTATAGCCTTTAGCTACATGACGAGCTTTATACATTTCTACATTACCCTTTGGATCCCGTTTGGTCTTAAAAATCTATTTGCAACCAATGGGTTTCACACCTTCTGGTAATGGGACAAGTTCCCAAACTTTATTATCTTGCATAGACTTATACTCTTCTTTTATTGATTCAATTTACTTTTCTGAATTGGAACCTTGTATGGCTTGAAGAAAGTTGAGAAGATCATCTTCCATCACGACATTATTTTCCTCATGTTCCTGAAGAAACACTATATAATCATCTGGAATAGCATTCTTCCTTTCTCTAGTGGATCGCCGTAAAGGCACTTGTTCTTGAGGTTGTTGAGTTTGTACCTCTGAGGGTTGAACAATAATTTTGTTACCCAGATGTAGCAACCTAAGAGGGGGATGAATTAAGTATTTAAAATTAATTACTAGCGCAGATATGTGCTTAATCACTAGTTAAAAATTAATTCACAGTGGTGTAGTAGAGTGCACGAAACAAAATCACACAGAATAAGCAATCACAAACACAAGAAGGTTTATAGTGGTTCGGTGCCAAACTCGGCTCCTACGTCCACTCCCCAAAAATACTTTGAGAATTTCACTAATCGTATCACAACGATTACAACCCCTAGCCTTCCCGACTAGTCCTCTTGTTTCACGGCACAAGGCAGCCAAACCCCAAGCCTTACATGGCTAGTCCTCTTGTTTAACGGTAAAGGAAGCCAAACCCTAGCCTTACCCGGCTAGATCTCTTGTTTAACGGCACAAGGAAGCCAATCAATAATCTAGGGTTATCCTTAACCATATTACAAGAAATTTCAGAATAGATAACAGATAGCTCCTAACTTGAGCAAATATTCAAAGAATACTTTACAAATTTGAAGCAAATCTTCAGCAATGAATATGGATCTCAGAGGTAGCTGAAACTTTGAACGCTTTACCGGATCTGGACGACTTGGGCTGTGATTGAGATTTGTCAACTTGAATGCATAAGAACTTGCTTTCCAACACTCCAAAAAAATGCAATGAACACTCTCTTTCTTGATTTCTTTCTCTTCTTTTTCTTTTTCAGATTCATCATTGTGTTCCTCTGATCTCAACGATTTAAACAAAAAAAAATGTTCGTTAGATACATTGGTAATAAGAGGAAATTAAAACAGAAGAAAAATGTAACCATTTGAGATTATTTTCCTAAGCATTGATTGCATTTAATCCTTTGATGAAGAAAGATATCTGTCAAACACCAAAAGATCAAAAGTCAGTAATCATGAGAATGAAATATAATTAAAGAGAGAGAGAGAGAGTAAGAGTGCAGAGTGGTGGTTAGCTGGAATTAATTTTCCAGCTAACTTCTTTGAAGACGTCCGGCTCATGGAGAAGGAAGAAAAGGCTCCAAGCTAGCTAAGCATATAAATCCAGCTAGCTATCTAGCAAAGCTCCACGACAAAAAGAATAAATCAGCCATGAGAAGGGAAAAAACAGTTAGCTCTCAAGCTAACACTTCCCTTCATGCACACGGCTAGGATTAGCTTCCAGGGTAAATAGTTAGCTCAATATCTAACTTGTTTTGACAAGTGCACGGCTTGGAGATGAAAAATTCTACCATAGATAAAAATAGTTAGCTTTCTAGTTAACTATTTCAAAAGTGCATGAGGCCAGGAAAAAGTAGTTAGCTCTCCAGCTAACTCAGACAGTGAAACCATGCGGCAAGGATGAGAATTTGTTAAAGTAGTTAGCTCTTCAGCTAACTAGATGAAAAGCTTTCATGCATCAAGAGAAAAAGTAGTTAGCTATTCAACTAACTGAATTTAAATTCATGCGGCTGGGTGAGATGAAAAAATAGAATAGTTAGCTCTTCAGCTAACTAGATGAAAAGTTAAATGCATCATGATAAAAAGTAGCTAACTTCCTAGCTAACTGAATCCATCATTCACACGCCCAAGAGAGAAAGGAGTTAGCTTCCCAGCTAACTTGATTTGAATTTCATGGTGCCGCCCAAAGGAGTAGCTAGCTTTCCAGCTAGCTTATTTCCTCATCCACACGGTTTTGAAAGATCTGCAGAGAGAATGGTTGGCTTCAATTGTAAAGTAGTTAGCTCTCCAGCTAACTTAATTTAAATGTCATTCGGCCAGGAGAAAATCTGCAACAAATAGTTAGCTCTCAAGTTAACTCTTTTCAACCATCATTCAGCCAAGGAAGAAATTGAAACGAAATAGTTAGCTTCTCAGCTAATTGCAGCAAGCTTCCACATGCCTATGAAGGAGGGAGTTAGCTTCTCAGCTAACTAAATCCAAAGACTGTTCGGCCAAGAGAACTCTGAATGAAATAGGTTAGCTCTTTAGTTAACTAAGAGTGGAGGGGAGTTAGATAACTAGCTAACTTATTTCTCCAACCATTCGGCCAGCATTCCCTAGGCAAAAATAGTTAGCAAGGAGTGCAAGTCCAGGTAGCTAAAAGGAAAAACAAGCTACTAGCTAGCTAGCTCATGAAGTCATGCAAAAGCCCTGGGAAGACTGAATCATTTAGCTATATTCAAGACAAGAGAAAATAAGTTACCATGTAACAAATAAAATTTCGTTGGATATGACTCACCTGTACGATATTTATACGTCCTTGCATTATTCTTAATTTTCATAACAAACTTAGTCTTAATTATTTTGGAATCATCAAAATCTATCTAGGGGCCAACAATCTCTCCCTTTTTGATGATGACAAAACCATTAAGCAAGCAAAAAAATGTAATCTCCCCCTGAGTATATTGATCTCCCCCTGAATATATGGAGTGCATGACTTTCTCCATAATTTTATTTTATGCATTATTCTTATCCCCTTTTTTGTCATTGATTAAAAAAATGATTTGAGGAATATGCAATAATCCAACGCATAATTCATGAAGATAAGATGCATACAATATTCATATTAAGCCAAACATAATATATTGTCAAGTCAAGCATAAGATAAATATTACAAACCATTGTCCTAAACATTCATCACTCATAGGACAAATATTACAAGCATCATACAAAATATAGAACAAACATAATGAAGTCATTTATCATCATCTAAAGAGATAACTTTTGGTTGCTGAGAGAATCCGTCCGGTCCACTGGACGGTCCAGGGACATCATCTGACTATTGCAGAGGAGGCATCCATAGGTTTGGATGAGAGAACGATGCATCAGGAGCTGAGGTAGCAGAGAGAGCAATGTAGGTTTTTACGAGACTGCTAAGCTTCACGGTAGATGCGTTCAGGTGATCAAAAGCATTCGTTGCATCCTTCGTTCGGCTTTCATTAGATCGCATTTGATAAGTCACCCATTCAGCTTTAGTTTCAAAGTTTTCAAACTTGGATTTCAATAGGTCGACTTCTTTCAAAATACGATCCATCAAAGAATCATTGTGGTGGAATACTCGGCCATTAAGAACATTAACATCATGACAAGTTGATTTTGAGTCACAATTAATTGAGAAAGAGTTTCAAAAACTGAGATATGGGGTACCATAGTGAAGTCATTAACAGATGAATTGCTGTCATCGGTACTCTGACTCGATTGAGCAATGGAAAGTTCATGGATAATCCACTGAATCTGTTCTTCACAGATTCGCATGGTAGGAAGAGTAGAAGTTGAGTTGTCATGTCGATTTAAAGATTTGGGTACATCAGGAGGTTCAGTTAAAAATGGATTTGGTTCAGTTATTGCAGCTAAGAATGGATTGGATTGATGAAAATCAAAATTAAAAAAGTTTGAAGGAGAACAAGCAGGTGGAGGTGGATCTAAAGGTGCTAAATTTGTTGGTTGAAGAGCATGTTTATCACCAGTTCTAGACCTAACTTTGGTCCATATACCATTTTATTTAGCATAATCTATACGGTGGAGGAAATGAGCATTAAATACATCAGCATGATGCAATGCTACACTCATTTCTCCTTTGAGTTTCACATGGTGAAATTCAAACACGTAGGTGAGAAACATCCTGTATGGTAATGCAGTTTTAGATCTACCTACAGCTTCTTTCATTATTATCATCATTAATTCAGGAAAATTTAAAAGAGTTTCTTCTAATATATCAAACATTATACATATATCTCTATCAATTACAGCATTAAACGATCCGACACGAGGGGTAAAAATCTTTGCAATGATGCTATGTAGTAATCTATTTTCAACAGATAACATGTTTGCATCAAGATTAACTATATTAGCATCATCATCCTCTAAGCCTAAAATCGTTGCAGTTTTATAGTTTCTTTCACTTGGGAAGTTTTCTAGAATGCCACTTGACGGAATACCTAAGGCGGAACCTAGCATTTTACTATCAAATTGGATTTTAACATTTTTGACAATTGAGGCTATGGTTCCATCACCAAAATTTATATTTTCATAAAACTTATGTATTAAATTGGGAAAGATAGGCTTTTTAGTGGATAATAGATTTGACCAACCTTGAGATGCGAGTAGTTTTCCTATTTTAAACACTTCTTGTTCTAGGAAATTAAAATCTACTAACCTTCCATTAGCTATTGATCTAATGGTAAGGGTTGGAAAGATACATCTTGAAGAAGAAGAAGGCTTCTTTGAAAGATCGGATGACTCCTCTCTTGAATGAGTTGATTTCTTCTTTGGAGCCATTCCCTTTCTTCTAGATGTGGAAGGATTTGAAGCTTGAAGAAGAAGAATGAAGGAAGGAGTGGAGACGGTTTGGAGAAGGCGTGGAGAAGAAGAGAAGAAGCTGGTTGGAGACAAGTTTTCTTGGTGAAAATGTGTGAAGTGAAGAGGGACAAAAGCTTTTATATGAAAATCTAAAGCGATTAACTGATCAGGTGGCTGGTTGGTTGCCTGATCAGTTAACTACTTTAAAGAAATCCAAGAAAAGATAGGTGGCTGGTTGAGTGGAATTAATTGAAGTAAATTTCATGGTAGAGAGATGGCCAAAGCCAATTAACTAGTCAGCTAACTGACACACTAAAAGACGAAAGCAATGATTGCAATTTAAAAGATATTTCATGAAGGGATTTGATTGATTAGATTAAGATTAGTCAAGCAACACATGCTAACCATGATTTTTAATCATAAAGTCAAGTACCACAAGCATAATTAATTAAATAGATAGATCAATCATTCCAAGTTTCCTTCTAATTTCATAAAATTTTGATTCTTCTAATGGTTTAGTAAAAATATCTGCAAGTTATTTTTCAGTACATAAGAATTATAGTATAATGTCACCATTATTAACATGATCCCTAATAAATGATGTCTAATTTCTATATGTTTAGTTCTTGAATGTTGAATCAGATTCTTAGTTAAATTAATTGCACTAGTGTTATCACATTTTATTGGTATGCCTTTCTGTTTGATACCATAATCCTCTAGCTGCTGCTTAATTCATAAAATTTGAGCACAGCAACTTTCAGCTGTAATGTATTCGGCCTCGGCCGTAGACAATGCTACTGAAGTTTGCTTTTTGCTAAACCATGAGATTAAGTTAACACCTAGGAATTGGCAAGTTCCACTAGTTGATTTTCTGTCTAATTTATATCCAGCAAAGTCTGAATCAGTGTATCCTATTAAGTCAATGCTAGATTGTCTGTCATACCAAAGTCCTAAATTTTTAGTTCCATTTAAATATTTAAATATCCTTTTAACAGCAAGCAAGTGTAATTCTTTAGGATTAGCTTGATTTCTGGCGCACATGCAAACACTAAACAGGATATCAGGTCTACTAGCAGTTAAGTATAATAAAGATCCTATCATGCCTCTATAAAGTTTTAAATCAACAGATTTTTTAGAATTATAAGATTCAAGTCTACAAGATGAGCTCATAGGGGTACCGATACTCTTAGATGTCTCCATGCCAAACTTTTTGATCATTTCCTTGATATACTTGGATTGGCTTATGAAGATCTCGTCTTTGCTTTGTTTGATCTGAAGTCCGAGAAAATAATTTAATTCTCCCATCATACTCATCTCGAACTCTTCCTGCATAAGCTTAGCAAAGTCCTTGCATAAAGAATCATTAGTGGCACCAAAAATGATATCATCTACATAGATTTGAATAATTAAAATATCATTATTTTATCTTTTAATAAATAAAGTTGTATTTACGTTTCCTCGAATAAAGTCATTACTAATCAAGAATTTGTTTAACCTCTCATACCAAGCCCGGGGTGCTTGCTTCAAACCATACAAAGCTTTGTTTAATTTAAATACATGGTTTGAAAACAAGTGGTTTTTAAAGCCGGATGGCTGTTCCACAAAAACTTGTTCAGCAATATATCCATTTAGGAAAGCGCTTTTAACATCTATTTGATATAGTTTAAAATTCATAAAGCAAGCAACATCAAGAAGTAATCTGATAGCTTCTAATCTAGCAACAGGGGCATAAGTTTCATCAAAATCAATTTCTTCTTCTTGATTATAACCCTTAGCTACTAGTCTTGCTTTATTTCTAATTATGTTACCATGTTCATCCAATTTATTTCTAAAAACTTATTTAGTTCCTATAATTTGATGATCATGAGGTCTATCAATAAGAGTCCATACATTATTTTTTTCAAATTGATTAAGTTACTCATGCATTGCATTTATCCAATCAACATCATTTTTAGCTTCATCATAGCATTTAGGTTCAATTTTAAAAACAAATGCTAAGTTATTATAGGTATCTCTAAATGACGATCTCATCCTAATTCCTTGAGATAATTCACCAATAATTTGATCTTTAGGGTGACTGTGAACATACCTCCATCCTCTTTCTAAATCATCATTACCTTATGAGGCTTTAGGTGGATTAGCGTTGTTTTCTTCATTTACCTCTTGTATATCTGAATCCTCCTTGTCCTTCAAGGTGATATCTTTGAGTTGATCTTCAATTTCATCTGCATCATTTATACCTTTTCTCTTCCTTAATGGAAGATCATTAGATTCATCAAAGATAACATGAATTGATTCTTCAACTACTAAAGTCTTTTTGTTAAAAACTCTAAAAGCTCTACTATGTAAAGAATAACCGAGAAAAATTCCTTCATCAGATTTAGCATCAAATTTATCAAGGTTTATTTTTTCATTATTTAAAACAAAACAGCGGCATCCAAAAACATGAAAATAACCGATGTTAGGTTTTCTTCCTTTCCAAAGTTCATACGGAGTCTTTTTCAAAATAGGTCTGATTAATGCACAATTTAAAACATAACATGCAGTGTTGATAGCTTCAGCCCAAAAGTATTTTGGGAGATTACTCTCACACAACATGGTACGAGCCATTTCTTCTAAAGTTCTATTCTTTCTTTCTACTACTCCATTTTGTTGAGGTGTTCTAGGTGCAGAAAAATTATATTCAATTCCATTTTCATTACAAAAATTTTTAAAATATTGATTTTCAAATTCTTTTCCATGATCACTTCGTATCGATAAAACAGAAGAATTCTTTTCATTTGTAATTTTTTAAATAATTTTTGAAATAATGGAAATGCCTCATCTTTACTAGCTAAGAATAAAACCCATGTAAAACGAGAGAAATCATCAATCATGACAAAACTATATCTTTTTCCTCCTAGACTAATTGTTCTTGTAGGACCGAATAAATCCATATGCAAGAGTTCCAAAGGTCTAGTGGTTAAAATCACATTTTTCGATTTAAAAGATACTCAGGTTTGTTTTCCAAGTTGACAAGCATCACAGATTTTATCTTTTTCAAAAGTAAGTTTTGGAAAACCATTTACTAAATCCTTTTTGATTAATTTAGATAACAAATCCATACTTGCTTGAGCTAACCTACGATGCCATAACCAACTATTATCAGTTTTATTATTCATAACTGTTGGAAACAAGGTGGGCACACAAGATTGACAAAAATGGAGGATTCTTTCAATAAAAAAATGATACTCTATATTAGAGGGAATACAACTTTTGGGTCTCTCTCTATTTTCAACATCATCATCATCTTCTTCTACTTCTCTACATCATTTCATGGGCAAACACCTTCCATATTTATACACATCTAGATGTCCTTTCATATGCCACTATTTAATACATGTATAGAAAAACTAAAAGACATTTGCAGAAAATTAAGAGTCAATTACAAAATACTAAGAGTCAATTTTAAATTTATGAACTATCTTGTCTTTTTAAAATGACTTTTCCTTTCTCCCATGAAGCCTTTGGTCTTTTCAAGAGTGACTCTTCCTTTCTCCCATGAAGCCTTTGGTCTTTTCAAGAGTGACTCTTCCTTTCTCCCATGAAGTCTTTGATCTTTTCAAGAGTGACTCTTCCTTTCTCCCATGAAGTCTTTGGTTGTTTTCAAGAGTGCATTAAAACAAGTTTAATATTCCAACATTTTCTCCCGTAAACTTTTTTTTCTTGGTGCCATGACTCCAAGCATCTTTCTCAGCTTTTGAAAATCTTCACCTTTGAGTGATTTTGTAAATATATCAGCAATTTGCTCATTTGATTTACATACACAACCTTCACAATACCTTTCTTAACTTGATCACGAAGAAAATGAAATCTTGTGTCAATGTGTTTGCTTCTTCCATGTTGAACTGGATTCTTAGCTAGTTCAATAGCAGACTTATTATCAACATATATTTTCACAGGCTCCTTTTGTGAATGACTCAATTCTTTCAATAAGTTGCGCAACCATATGGCCTCACAAGCACATGATGCTGCTGCAACATACTCTGCCTCACATGTAGATAATGCAACAATGGATTGTTTCTTTGAGCTCCAAGAAAAAGCATTAGCACCAAAATAAAAGATATAACCAGAAGTACTTTTTCGTTCATCAAGATCTCCTCCCCAATCACTATCAGAAAAACCAATTAAACTTGCATCATTGGAATGAGTATAAAACATACCATGATCAAGAGTTCCTTTGAGGTATCTTAGAATCCTTTTTGCTGCCATCCAGTGTGACTCCTTTGGATGTTCCATATATCTACTAATCAAACCAACTCCATAGACAATATCAGGTCGGCTTATAGTAAGATAACGAAGACTTCCAACAAGGCTTTTGAAGAGATATGAGTTCACCTCCTTTCCTTCTCCTTCTTTACTAAGCTTGGCTCCATAAGCAACTGGGGTGTTTACTTCTTTGCAGCTCTCCATTTTGAATTTCTGTAGAATATTTCTAGCATAACTTTCTTGAGAAATGAAGATGCCATCTTCACTTTGCCTTACTTCAATGCCAAGAAAATAAGACATCAAGTCTCCTCCCGTCATTTCGAACTCCTTGCTCATGGTTGCTTTGAACCCATATATCATTTCCATGCAATTACCTGTCACAAGTAAGTCATCCACATATAGACATATAATTAAAATGTCATCTCCTTTTTCTTTACATAAATAGCATGTTCATAGGAGCATTTGTTGAAACCACAATCTTGAAGATAGTGATCAATTCGAGCATTCCAAGCTCTCGGTGCTTGCTTTAATCCATACAAAGCTTTGTGTAACTTGTACACTTTATCTTCCATGCCTTTATGGATATAGCCCTCAGGTTGCTCAATATAGACTTCTTCTTCAAGGTAGCCATTGAGAAATGCCGACTTTACATCCATTTGATATATTTTCCACTTGTGATGAGATGCAATTGAGAAAATGAGCTTTATTGAATCAAAATGGGCTACAGGCGCGAAAACTTCATCATAATCAAGCCCTTTATTTTGCTTGTAGCCTTTGGCAACCAAACGAGCTTTGTATTTTTCTACCTCTCCATTAGCAGTGCGCTTCACTTTATACACCCATTTGACGCCTATCGCCTTTTGTCCTTTTGGAAGTGATGTCAACTCCCAAGTATTATTCTTTTCTATGGCAAGAATCTCCTCCTTCATTGCTTTTCTCCATTCAATTTTCTGCATAGCTTCATCAAATGTTAGAGGTTCAATATCAGCAAATAAACAATATAAATCAACTTGTTCAACTTCTTCTGTTTCATCATAAAGATCACTAATATTTCTAAACTTTCTTGTTGACTCTTCAGGGCTTATAGAACTTCTTGAGGAAGTCGGTGTAACTTGTGGTGATGAAGATGATCTTGCTGGTGACAAGATTGATTGAGTAGCTTCCTCATTTGTATTCTCCTCAGCTTCATTGTAAGGTGTTATATATTTGATATGAGAATCTTTGCCATTCCAATCCCATACTCCATCTTCATTGAAAATCACATCCCGACTGATGATGACCTTATTTGTCATTGGATTATATAATTTGTAGGCTTTGGATTGCTCACTATATCCTATGAAGATGCATTTTTGGCTTCGATCATCAAGCTTCTTCCTCTTCTCTTGTGGTATTTGGGCATAGGCAATACACCCAAAAATCTTCATATGGCTTACTCCTGGTTTGTAGCCACTCCAAGCTTCTTCTGGTGTCATACCTTTGATGGCTTTTGTTGGGCTTCGGTTGATAAGATATGCTGCACATGCCACCCCTTCAGCCCAAAAATGCTTGGAAAGGTTCTTCTCTTTCAACATGCTTCTAGTCATGTCAAGAATGGTTCGGTTCTTCCTTTCGGCCACTCCATTTTGTTGTGGAGAGTACGGAGCGGTGAATTGATGTCGAACTCCTTCTTCATCACAATAGCTTCTAAAAGCATTTGACATATATTCTCCGCCTCTATCGGATCTCAAAATCTGCACTTTATTGTTACATTCTTTTTCAACTAAAGATTTGAAATATTTAAACATAAAGAGTGCAGCCGACTTTTCTTTAAAAAATAAACCCACAACTTTCTACTAAAGTCGTCAACAAATGTTATAAAATATTTGTTGCCACCACAAGATTCTGGAAGAGGTCCACATATATCAGTATGCACTAGTTGTAATGGTCTTGTTGCTTTCCAAGATTTTCTACTTTTGAAGGGAGCTCTTGCATGCTTAGCTAGTGTGCACTTCTCACAAACTTCATTTGGATAATTTATGTGTGGAAGACCTTTCACCATTCCCTTATTAGATAGTAATTTCAAACTTCCAAAATTTAAATGTCCAAACCTGAGATGCCAAAGCCAAGAAGGGTCCTTGATATCCACTTGCAAGCAATTTTGTGCTTCCGTCTTTAAGATAAGAGGAAACATCCTGTTTTTCGCCATCTGGACACGAGTAATCAGCTTTCCATTCCAATCTTTTAGAGTTAGAGATAATCCTTCCATATGAATTGCATAACCCTTCTCTAACAGTTGGCCAATACTTAAAATATTACTCTTCAAACTTGGCACATAATAAACATTGGAAATGAAATCAGGTTTACCATTCTTTTGCCAAATCATGATTTTACCTCTTCCTTTGATAGGAGCTTTGGAGAGATCCCCAAACTTCACATCACAAAACTCCCCTTCTTGCAATTCCACAAATAGCTCTTTTCTTCCACATATATGGTTTGAGGCTCCTGAGTCAAGAAACCATATATTCTTCAAGTCTCCATCTTCTTGGCATGACAAAAGAAGTGTCGGTTCTCCTTCTTGGTTGTTGGATTCAATGTTGTTGCTTTGCTTATTGTTCCAACACTCATAGCTACAGTGTCCATATTTTTGACAATTATAGCATTGAACATTGGATCTTGATTGGTTACGACCTCCAATTGATCTTCTACCTCATCCACGTCCACCTCTTCTACCACCTCTTTCATTGTTAAAATTTGAGCTTTGGCCTCCTCCATCATTATAGCTTCTTTGACCACAGCCATGGCTTCGACCACGACCACGGTAGTTGCTTCTACCACCACGGCCACCACGATAGTTGTTGCCGTCATCTCTTTTGTTACTATAGGCCAATTGAAGCCCTTGATCTTTCTCTTTTTGGTCTTTTGCCTCCACCTTGGATTGAAGTATTTGCTCCATATTATGTGCTTCATTTTTCTTTTGCATCTTTTGTTCATGAATTTGAAGTTTGCCCATCAACGCATTGATGGAGAGTGTATCAACATCATTAGCTTCTTCAATGGCGACAACAACATGCTCAAACCTTGGTGTCAAAGACCGAAGTATCTTCTCCACCACTCGAACATCTTCTACCTTCTCTCTATTTCTCTTCAATTGGTTTACAATAACCAATATCCGAGAGAAGTAGTCAAATATGTTTTCCATCTCTTTCATGGTGGTGATTTCAAATTCTCCTCGCAATTGTTGAAGCCGGAATCGCTTCACCTTTTCTTCTCCTTTAAAGATAGTAGAGAGAGTATCCCAAGCTTGATTTGCAAAGGTTGCTTCAGCAATTCTCTCAAATGTCACCTCATCTAAAGCTTGATATAATTGGAACAAAGCTTTTTTGTCTCTTCTTCTTAAGCCCCTTAAAGTATTTTTTGTGCTTGATTGTACCCTCCTTCTTGCTCTGCTGTAGGCTCGGTGTAGCCATCTTAAACAATTTCCCATAGATCTTGTGAGCCAAATAAGGACTTCATTTGGATACACCAATTCCCATAGTTCTCCTTAGTAAGCTTGGGAACTTGAATATGCACACCATCGTTGGCCATCTCCCTCAAGATTGATCCTCTCAAAAAACTAGGCTCTGATACCACTTGTTGGAAACAAGGTGGGCACACAAGATTGACAAAAATGGAGGATTCTTTCAATAAAAAAATGATACTCTATATTAGAGGGAATACAACTTTTGGGTCTCTCTCTATTTTCAACATCATCATCATCTTCTTCTACTTCTTCTACTTCTCTACATCATTTCATGGGCAAACACCTTCCATATTTATACACATCTAGATGTCCTTTCATATGCCACTATTTAATACATGTATAGAAAAACTAAAAGACATTTGCAGAAAATTAAGAGTCAATTACAAAATACTAAGAGTCAATTTTAAATTTATGAACTATCTTGTCTTTTTAAAATGACTCTTCCTTTCTCCCATGAAGCCTTTGGTCTTTTCAAGAGTGACTCTTCCTTTCTCCCATGAAGTCTTTGATCTTTTCAAGAGTGACTCTTTCTTTCTCCCATGAAGTCTTTGGTTGTTTTCAAGAGTGCATTAAAACAAGTTTAATATTCCAACAATAACAACTAGGCAATCAACATTTCGATCATTCAAATCATTCAAATCAATAATGTATACATTACCATGCCTATGACCAATAAATTTTATATTTTTATTTGTAGGATTTTTAACAATGCATAAAGATGATTCAAATGTAACTTTAAATCCTTTGTTACATAATTGACTAATGCTTAGTAAATTATGTTTTAATCCTTTCATAAGTAAGATATTATCAATAAAAGCATGAGGTGTGATACCTATTTTTCCAATGTCAATAATTTTTCCTTGGCCATTATCACCAAAAGTAATAACACCTTCATCTTTTGCCTCCAAAGTGATGAATTGAGATTCATCACCGTCATGTGTCTTGAGCATCCGCTATCCAAGTACCATTGTCTTTTAGTTGCTCGGGTAGCAAGACACACCTGCATACACAATTTTAAGTTTTGCTCTTAGGTACCCAAGCTTTCTTGGGTCCTTTTGGGTTAGTTAAAATAGTTCCTTTTGAAACCCATATTTGTTTAACTTTGTGTGTGTGTGACAAGTATATGCTTTGTGTCCTAATTCACCACATTTAAAGCATGTAATTTTAGTTGAATCATCAGTATGCACATAAATATTTTTTAGAAATTTTTTTTCTTTTAATAGGATTATATTCAAGACCAGCTCTATTATAAACAACCCTTTGACTATTTAATATCATTTCTAACTTTTCTGAACTCAAAGTAAATTTATCAATAATTGGCCTTAATTTACTCACTTCATTTTTCAAATCTTGATTTTCCTTTAGTAATGATTCATTTTTATTTGAAATTCTTTCTTTTTCAAGAATAAATTCTTTAATTTCATTTTTCAAATCTTTGTTCTTTGAACTTAATTTTGCAAAATCATCTACAAGTTCATAGAATGCACCATGCAATTCATCGAAAGTAAGGTCATCTAGAAAATTAGGACTTACCTCATTATCATCAGCCATGAAACATACATTGACAACTTTAGTCTTTTCTTCATCTTCTGAACTTGTTGCTTCACTGTCGCTCCATGTAGCCAACATAGCTTTCTTCTTTATTTTCTTAAGTCCTTTCTTCAATTATGGATATTCCAGTTTGATATGTCCAGGCTTCTTGCACTCAAAGCATATAGGAGGTTCACTTCTTTCCTTTTCTTTGCTATGATCTCCTTTGGTAAATATTTTTCTTTTTCCAAATTTCTTTCTCCTCATAAATTTCTTAAATTTTCTGGAGATAAGTACCATTTCATCATCTTTTTCACTATCACCTATTTCTTCCTCACTTTCCTCATCTTGAGCAGCACTCTTTAATGCCATAGTCCTTTTCTTCTTTGATTCTTCTTCATCATTGTGTTGTCGTTGCTGGAGTTTATGAGTCATCAAAAAACTGACCAATCTTTAAGTGATAAAGTATTGAGGTCTTTTGCTTCTTGTATAGCAGTCACTTTTGTTTCCCATGATCTAGGTAAAGATCTTAAAATTTTTCTAACAAGATCACTATTAGCATAAGATTTTTCTAAACTTTTCAAACCATTAATGATATCAGTAAATCTATTAAACATATAAGTGATATTTTCAGCTGAATCCATCTTAAATAATTCATATTTATGAACAAGCATATTAATTTTGGATTCCTTGACTTGATTAGTACCCTCATGGATGACTTCAAGTCTATCCCAAATCTCTTTAGAAGACATGCAAGTAGATATACCGTTAAACTCATTTGCATCAAGAGAACAATAAAGAACATTCATAGCTTTTGCATTTAATTGAGCTAATTTCTTATCTTGCTTATCCCATTCTGATTCAGGTTTTGTAATATCAATATTATCAATCTTAATAGTAGGTGTGTGTGGTCCATTAATTATGATTCCCCATAAATCATAATCAAGTGCTTGAATGAAGATTTTCATTTGTGCTTTCCAATATGTATAATTTGTTCTATTAAACAAAGGTAGTCTATTAGTTGATTGTCCTTCGGTCAACATAGATCCCATTTGGATTACTACTAATCTTTGGCTCCAAGCATCTCAAAGATATAGGAATCAAGATAACGCTACTCTGATATCACTTGTTGCCCATATGTAGCAACCCAAGAGGGAGGGTGAATTGGGTATTTAAAATTAATTACTAGCGCAGATATGTGCTTAATCACTATTTAAAAATTAGTTCGCAGTGGTGTAGTAGAGTGCACGAAACAAAATCACATAGAATAAGCAATCACAAGCACAAGAGGGTTTATAGTGGTTCGGTGCCAAACTCGGCTCCTACATCCACTCCCCAAAAACCCTTTGGAAATTTTACTAATCGTATCACAACGATTACAACCCCTAGCCTTCCCGGCTAGTCCTCTTGTTTCACGGCACAAGACAGCCAAACCCCTAGCCTTACCCGGCTAGTCCTCTTGTTTAATGGCACAAGGAAGCCAAACCTTAGCCTTATCCAACTGGATCTCTTGTTTAACGGCACAAGGAAGCCAATAAACAATCCAGGGTTATCCTTAACCCTATTACAAGAAATTTCAGAATAGATAACAGATAGCTCCTAACTTGAGCAAATATTTAAAGAATACTTTACAAATTTGAAGCAAATCTTCAGCAATGAATGTGGATCTCTGAGGTAGCTAAAGCTTTGAATGCTTTATTGGATCTGGATGACTTGAGCAGTGATTGAGATTTGTCAACTTCAATGCACAAGAACTTGCTTTCCTACACTCTGAAAAATATGCAATGAACACTCTCTTTCTTGATTTCTTTCTCTTCTTTTTCTTTTTCAGATTCGTCATTGTGTTCCTCTGATCTTAGCTATTTAAACCAAAAAAATGTTCGTTAGATACATTGGTAATAAGAGAAAATTAAAACAGAAGAAAAATGTAACCGTTTGAGATTATTTCCCTAAGCATTGATTGCATATAATCCTTTGATGAAGAAAGATCTCTGTCAAACACCAAAAGATCAAAAGTCAGTAATCATAAGAATGAAAATATAATTAAAGAGAGAGAGTAAGAGTGCAGAGTGGTGGTTGGCTGGAATTAATTTTCCAGCTAGCTTCTTTGAAGACGTTCGGCTCATGGAGAAGGAAGAAAAGGCTCCAAGCTAGCTAAGCATACAAATCCAGCTAGCTATCTAGAAAAGCTCCACGGCAAGAGGAAGAAATCAACCATGAGAAGGGAAAAAAGCAGTTAGCTCTCAAGCTAACTCTTCCCTTCATGCACACGGCTAGGATTAGCTTCCAGGGAAAATAGTTAGCTCTATAGCTAACTTATTTTGACAAGTGCATGGCTTGGAGATAAAAAATTCTGCCACAGATAAAAATAGTTAGCTTTCTAGTTAACTATTTCAAAAGTGCATGAGGCCAGGAAAAAAGTATTTAGCTCTCCAGCTAACTCAGACAGTGAAACCATGCGGCCATGATGAGAATTTGTTAAAGTAGTTAGCTCTTTAGCTAACTAGATGAAAAGTTTCATGCATCAAGAGAAAAAGTAGTTAGCTATTTAGCTAACTGAATTTAAATTCATGCGGCTGGGTGAGATGAAAAAATAGAATAGTTAGCTCTCCAGCTAACTAGATGAAAAGTTAAATGCATCATGATAAAAAATAGCTAGCTTCCTAGCTAACTGAATCCATCATTCACACGCCCAAGAGAGAAAGGAGTTAGCTTCCCAGCTAACTTGATTTGAATTTCATGGTGCCGCCCAAAGGAGTAGCTAGCTTTCCAGCTAGCTTATTTCCTCATCCACACGGTTTTGAAAGATTTGCAGAGAGAATGGTTGGCTTCAATTGTAAAGTAGTTAGCTCTCCAGCTAACTTAATTTAAATGTCATTCGGCCAGGAGAAAATCTGCAACAAATAGTTAGCTCTCAAGTTAACTCTTTTCAACCATCATTCGGCCAAGGAAGAAAATGAAACGAAATAGTTAGCTTCTCAGCTAACTGCAGCAAGCTTCTACACGCCCATAAAGGAGGGAGTTAGCTTCTCAGCTAACTAAATCCAAAGACTGTTCGGCCAAGAGAATTCTGCATGAAATAGGTTAGCTCTTTAGTTAACTAAGAGTGGAGGGGAGTTAGCTAACTAGCTAACTTATTTCTCCAACCATTCAGCCAGCATTCCCTAGGCAAAAATAGTTAGCAAAGAGTGCAAGTCCAGGTAGCTAAAAGGAAAAACAAGCTAGCTAGCTAGCTAGCTCATGAAGTCATGCAAAGCCCTGGGAAGACTGAATCATTTAGCTACATTCAAGACAAGAGAAAATAAGTTACCATGTAACAAATAAAATTTCGTTGGATATGACTCACCTGTACGATATTTGTACGTCCCTGCATTATTCTTAATTTTCATAACAAGCTTAGTCTTAATTGTTTTGGAATCATCAAAATCAATATAGGGTCCAACAAATTTCTTATTGTTCTGGAATTGTAACTTGATCATTATCAAAAGCAATTATAGGAATAGGAACTAGCTGCTCTTCAACAAGAGTAATAGGTTCCAATTCCTCCTCAAAGACAAAGTTTCTAACTTTATTTCTTCCTCCAAACTCAATATCCTCAAAGAACGTTGCAGTTCTCATCTCAAAAATTATCCTTGATTTGGGATCATAAAATTTGTAACCCTTGGATCGCTCAGAATACCCAACAAAATAGCTATTCACTATCCTGGAGTCCAATTTCTTTTCATGTGGCCTATAAGGCCTTGCCTCAACTGGACATCCCCAAATATAAAAATGCTTTAGACTAGGCTTTCGTCCTATCCAAAGCTCATAAGGTGTTTTGACGGCTGCTTTAGTTGGTACTCTATTCAGAATGTAGGTTGCTGTCTTTAGTGCCTCTCCCCAGAGTGACTATGGTAAGGTAGAATGACAAATCATACTCCTTACCATATCCTTAAGAGTCCTGTTTCGTCTTTCAGCTACACCATTTATACTAGGTGACCCTAGCATGGTGTATTATGGGATAATTCTACACTCCTTTAGGTATCTAGCAAATGGTTCTGGACATTGTTCATTTGATCCGTTGTATCTACCGTAATATTCACCACTACGGTCAGATCTGACTCCTTTAATCCTTTTGCTGAGTTGAAGTTCAACTTCAGCTTTAAATGATTTGAACACATCTAAAACTTGAGACTTTTCATGAATAAGAAATAGGTATACATATCTTGAATAATTATCTATAAATGATACAAAATATTGTTGACCATTCCAAGAAGGTGTAGGAAATGGTTCACAATTGTCCGTATGTATCAACTCTAAGACTTCCATGGTTGTATATGCATCCAATTTTTTTTCAATTTTGGTCTATTTGCCCTTAATGCAATCAACACAGACATTAAAGTCTATAAAATCAAGAGAATCCAAAATTTCATTTGACACAAGTCGTTCAACTCTATTTCTAGAGATATGACCTAATCGCTTATATCATAATATTCCTGAATTTTCATTGCAAATTTTACGCTTAGTACCTCTTGATTTTATATTCATGGTTTCATTATAAGAAGCAATAGTATCCAGCAAATATAGATTGTCATATACCATAAGAGAACCAGCTCTAATAATATTTAGATTTAACGAAAGACTAAACTAACTATTTCTAAATGAACAACAATATCCTAATTTGTCAAAAGCTGAAATAGAAACCAAATTCCATCTAAATGACGGTACTACAAAAGTGTCTTTCAAATCCAAATAATAACCAGAACTTAATAACAATCTAAAATGCCCAATTGCCTTCACATCTACCGACTTGCCATCTTCCGTATAAATGCATCTTTCAGCATCATTTGGCTTTCGGTAGCTTAGGCAATCATCCATTGAAACACTGATGTTAGTAGAAGCACCAGAATCTAATAAAGCTACATTCACTTCAGAACAATTAAATTAAGAAATGTACATTTTTTTATGCCATGCATGATACTTGGAACATTCCTTCTTAATATGTACTTATTGAAGAAGAAACAATCATTTTTATCCTGATTTTTTTTGCTGGACCCTTAACAGCCTTATTCTTTATTTTCTTGCTTTTATCCTTGCCCTTGAAGTTATTACCATTAAAGATCGGCACTAATTTGAGGTTAAAAGAAATATTAGCAACATTAATTAGCTGTAAAATAAAAGCAATACATAAATAACATGCTCATATAAATAATTAATATCAAATATCAATAAATTCAAATAATGGTAAATCCCATCTCAAGATACCAGTGTAACATTAATATCAAGTCTTTGGACAATAATATTAACTGCTAGTGGTACTCTTATTGTAATGATCAAACACTAACAATAATGCATGTCAAATAATAACTCTATCTTTGGATCGACTTATTACTCACATGTAAATCCTTATAATCGTTACGTGTTTACCATCACAAATATGTGTAGTTCGGCCAAGCATTAACCTTCCTTTGGGCCGATTAATACCCGCATGAAACATACACATACACAACATCCAATATCCTTCATGAACCATCTACACAAGAGATGTCACTTTGGTGATATCTTGTTTCAATTAGTTCAATTTCGAACGATAAAAAATTTATTAGGCATAAAAAATACCATTAATTTGAATTTGATTGAACCTTTTAAAAAATAACGATATGTTATTTTATGGTTAACTCAATCTTTGTAACAAAAAAATAATTTATTCTAATAAATAAAGCTTTACTTTATGGAAACAATTAAATCATACCGAAGAAGAAGGTTGCTTATGCTTATGAAATTAAAAATAATAATTTTTAATGAAAGTGCCAAAGGCATGAACTGGTCCAAAATTTATGCATTAATGTCATACATTAAAAGATCATAAATGTTATCCCCTTCTACATCGGTTTATAAAAAATGGCCAAACCAGACTCTACGCAACTAGAACGCAACGGTTCGATGAGTCCCATGATTTTCTCCATGCCCCTTTGAATTCCACGAAATAGGGCGTTAAAAAACGGAAGGAATTCCATGCTCCAACATTTTCTCCCTAGCTAAAGTTTCGTTCCCTTCTCAACGAGAGGCCTAGAAGGCTTCTCTTCTTCCCATGCATTAAATGCCAAGCTTTAGATTCCCAATGGGATAAACATTATCTCAACGGAAACAAAACATTATATCCCAACATCCCTTTAAACAAAACATTAGAATCCGTTATCACAATAAATTTTTCCGTTATCCCAATAAATTTTGTGGAAATCATGCGTCCACCCCTTTTTTAGGTAATGGAATCTTGAAAATATCAGGATTTTTTTTTTAGGTAATGGAATTCTAGAAATATCTGGATTTCCTTTTCATTCTTAACACCCACCAGAGATTTGAGGGAAGGAAATATGGATTCACAACCCCCTTTCGAGAGCGAATATGGAAACTCCATGCAACAGATTTCTAGTGCAATATCTGTTCTAGGGATTACGTCAGAACGTAATGCCCCTTTTCTTCGCTCTTCCCGAACTTAAAGCTAAAGGAAAGCCTTAATTTTTTTTTAATTGCATAATAGAAAAGAGGCAACCTGATTCCCAACGAAGGCAACGTGTTCGAAAAAGGCAATGCGTTCGAAAAAAAATTTAGTAGAAAAAAATTCCAATGAATTGAACACATTGCCAATAAATTCATTTATTTAAAATTAAATATAAATTTAATTTTATCAAAAATTTAAATTTATCTTATCAGATAAAAATTATCTGATCTGTCTCTTAAAACGTAGAGGACCACATGAGACTTACGATGCAGCGAATATCATTCACTTTTAACATCAAAATTCATAATTATTTTGATGCACTATAACTTTTGTTTAAAAATCTGGATCAACATATATTAAAAATATTATTGGCATCAAAATAAAATTTACTGTAAACTAATGAATATTTGTCTTACGGGTGTTGAATAAAACCAAAGAAGTCATATGCATAAATACAAATATCAATGCATATAACCAAAATTTTTCTCAAATTCAACATAAATAGGGCTCTGATACCAATTGTTAAAAATTAGATCTGAACCTTTTGGTGAAGACCATCACCATGAAGCCCAAGAATCATTCATGTTAATCATTAAGAATCCATAATTAACAAACGAAAGTGTACCTGAATCCTTATTGCTTGATTACTTTGGCCTTTCAGATCAACATGTACTCCCAGAGAGCCCTTTAGAATTTTCTCTAGGCTATTCTTTCTGATGATGGGATTCGAAAAAGAAGATCGTACGTGCGATCCAGGGACCATAACCGCTATATATATATATATATATATATATATATATATATATATATATATATATATATATATCATTATCTTTTGGTATTTCTATTTTAGTCTATCATAAAAATAGAAATAGCCCTTTAGATCTCTACACATTAAAGGGCACACCTAATCAAATACATTAAAGCCTAAATCATTGAAATCCTAGCTGATCACTTTTAATTGGGCTTAACCTTATTTGATAGTCCGCAACACATAATTATTTTATATATAAACCCAATGTTGAATTAAAAACCCAACATATAGGCCTCAGAGAAGCTTCTCAATCTATTGCAACTTGGTGACCCAAGAACATTTATTTAATTATAGATACCTTAATGTCGTTTGAAATTCTTAAGAAAATAATGAACATGAGCTCTATTGCAATACAAGCAACATCGATCGAGCCTTCCAAGAACATAAGATGAAACTGTGCTGACTTGAAGAGCGGAGGTGAAGCTTGTCCTATGGTGAGGAAAGGTGGTCCCAACTTAATAAAGAAGCTGTTAGTTTTTTTCTCCATTAAGCGTATCGGTTAGATACGATTAAGGCGTATCGGTTAGATACGATTAAGGTGGTCCTATATTCTGATTTTGAGGGATTGCGTGAATTCAAATTTTGAATTCACGATTGAGATAAGAATTCCTCAACCATATCCGTTTAAAGCGGCGCCCTCTGTGATGGACAGATAAGGCATACAGGTTTATAAAACGGGTAGGTCCCTGCGCCTGGTTTTTCATCAAGATCGAGAGAGAAAGTTTACACCATCGCTAAGAGAAACCGTAAGGCGTGGAAGATCCTTACCCTCATCCAGAAGAAAATCAACAGCAATGGCTGGAGGTATTTATCGATCCTTTCTTTAATTAATTAGGATAAATATATTGGTCCCATATTTATCCGCATATATGATAGGGATCAATATATTTAAATTTCAGTCTATCATTTGGTATCAGAGCGTATAAAATAATACCTCTGCCTTGATTATTAGGATAGGATTGTTTCTATTGATATATGGATCTGATAAAATCCTATGAAACAATCTTTATATGATTTATTTGATAAAGAGGGATAAGATATTCTTGATCTCTATTTCTCTCGCTAAGGGATAGTCCAAAGGGGAGGCTACTGGTAGTACCCTGGATTATTTTACCCAACGGGCGTACGGTAGGGATATTAGGGATGTACCAATAAGGGAGGCTACTGGTAGTACCTTGGTGCGTTTGACCCAACTACCTACGTACCGGGAGAGTTAATAGGTCATCAAGAATACATTAGATCTGATAAACTCTTAATATTCAGTTTATCTAATTCAGTTTTATTTAAGAGATTGATCAGATTTATGTCATTCTTATCTATTCATTTTATTTAAGAAAATGATCAGATTTATGTCATTCTTATCTATTCGCTCACCCTTTTGGATATAGTTTAAGTAAAAGATAAATCCAAATATCTCATGATTAAATCATCATAAGATAAGGAAGCATCGGTTTTCTTACTTTGGATATGTGCACGGAACGAGGACAGATGAAAATCGCATCCTAGAAAACGTGCAGAACATTAAAAAAAAAAAATGGCTCACAAGCGGCATTTGGAATTAAAAAAAAAAAATTCAAGCGCTGGCTGGCCCAGCGCTTGAGCCAGCCAGCGCTGGCCAGCCGCTGGCTGGCCATTTAGAATAAATAAAAAAAAAAATGGTTAGCCCAGCGCTGGCTGGCCATTTAGCCGCTGGCTGGCCCATTTAGAATATATATATATAAAAAAAGGGCAGCGCTTGGGCCAGCCGCTGGCTGGCCCAGCGGCTTGGGCCAGCGCCCAGGCGCTGATAGCGCCTGGGCCAAGCCCAGGCCAGCAGCTGGCTGGCCCAGCCAGCTGCCCGCTGGCTGGCCCAGCCAGCTGCCTGGGCCAGCCAGCTGCCCGCTGGCTGGCCCAGCGGCCTGGGCCAGGCCAGCAGCTGGCTGGCCCAACGCTTGGGCCAGGCGCTGGCTGGCCCAGCGCCTGGGCCAACCGCTGGCCAGGCCTGGGTCCAGCGCCTGGCCAGACTGGCCCACTGTATGGCTCAGTGACCAGACTGGCCCACTGTATGGCCCAGTGATCAGGACTGGCCCACCGTCTGGCTAGCTTAGCCATATGGACCAGCAATCAGGTTGGACTGTGTGCCCAGCTTGAATTGCAGCAGGCTGGATAGCAGCAGTCCAAGCATATCTGATCCAAAATTTTTTTTTGAGGTGATTGAGAGATTTTGGTTAAATTAAACTATTAGAATTGGGTGAGGATGACGGGCTGTTGGCTCGTTCATTAAGTGGTTGGACCATTAGTCTGGCCTATTTATGTTCAATTATATTTAGAATTTGTGTGTATAAATTTTGTGAATTATGCATGCATCTTAAGTGACATAATTGAACATAAAAATTAAATAATGTCTAAGTGATAAATACAATTGAATAATTGAGGAGTAGCCACAGCATCCTTAATTATAAAATTGTATAATAAAGTTAGTAAATCACATAAATAATAGACATTAATTGTAATTAATTATATAAATATAATAAAATTTATTCCACAGGAATTTTTGTTATATTTATATAATTAATTAGGATAAAATATCAAATTATATTTTTCTAATCTACCCACAGGAATTAGAAAGAAGGAACATAATTTGATAGATTTATCATACAGACTTAAGTGAATCTAATTGAATTAAAGCTTTAGCCCACATGCAAGTTTTATGTCAGTAGATTCACTGTTTTATATAATTAATTAAGATAAAATATCAAATTATATTTTTCTAATCTACCCACAGGAATTAGAAAGAAGGAACATAATTTGATAGTTTTATCATACAGACTTAAGTGAATCTAATTGAATTAGAGCTTTAGCCCACAGGCAAGTTTTATGTCAGTAGATTCACTGGTTTCTAAATGCATAATTTACATTGGTAAAGCATTTTATTAGCCTCAATTTTTTTGATAATAAGCATGTTTAAATTTTGCAGTTATGCAACCTGTAAATTTCTCTGAAATAAAATGTGACATACCTGAATTAAGAGGTGATAACTATAAGGTTTGGAAGGAGAGAATTCTCCTTCATCTGGGTTCGATGGACATTGATTATGCTATAAGGAAGGATGAACCACCTTCAGTAACTCAGACCAGCACTCCTAATGAGATTGCGATTTATGAACGTTGGGAGCGATCCAATCGCTTGAGTACAATGTTCATAAAGACAAAAATCTCTGTTGGTATACGTGGTTCAGTCGATAAGCATGAGAATGTCAGGAAGCTACTAAAGGCCATTGATGAACAATTCAGTACTTCAGTTAAAGCTCTTGTCAGTTATGAATCTAATATGGCTGATGTTATTTATAACACATGGTGGATTGATTCTGGTTCTACAATCCATATTTGCAATACTTTGCAAGGTATGCAAAACTTAAGGAAGCCAGTGGGAAGTGAGCAGTATATCTCTTCAGGAAATAAGATGCGCTCACATGTGGAAGCTATAGGAACATGCACCTTAGTTCTTAGTAGTGGTTTTGTTTTAAATTTGGAAAGGACCTTTTATGTACCTAGTTTTTCTAGGAATTTAATTTCAATTTCAAGACTTGTACCTTTTGGTTATTCTTTCAACTTTTCAGATACTTCTTCCAGTTTATATTATAAATCTGAACTTGTTGGGAATGGTACTTTGTCTGATGGTCTTTTCTATATTAATTTGCAAAATAATACCACTCATGATGTAATGCATGTTAGGGCTGGCATAAAAAGATGTGTTGTAAATGATAACTCTTCTATGTTGTGGCATCGGAGATTGGGATATATCTCCATAGATAGAATCAAGAGGTTAGTGAATGAAGGGGTACTCAATACTTTGGACTTCACTGACTTTGATACTTGTGTGGACTGCATTAAAGGCAAGCAGACCAATAAGTCAAAGAAAGGTGCCAAGAGGAGTTCAGACCTATTAGAGATCATACACACGGACATTTGTTGTCCGGATATGGATTTACATGGTTCGAAATACTTTATCTGCTTTATTGATGATTACTCACGATTTATGTATCTCTACTTGCTTCATAATAAGAACGAAGCATTAGATGCCTTTAAGGTATTCAAGGCAGAAGTAGAGACACAATGTGGAAAGCAAATCAAAATTGTGAGATCTGATAGAGGAGGTGAGTATTATGGGAGATACACAGAAGATGGACAAATGCCTGGTCCATTTGCGAAGTTCCTTCAAGAACATGGGATTGTTGCCCAATACAGTTTACCTGGCTCACCTGATCAGAATGGTGTAGCAGAAAGAAGGAACCGAACATTGATGGACATGGTGAGGAGCATGATTAGCAGCTCCAAACTACCTAAGTCCTTGTGGACAGAAGCTCTCAAGACAGCTGTGTACATATTAAATCGAGTTCCAACCAAGGCTGTTTCTAAAACGCCATTTGAATTATTTAAAGGTTGGAAGCCAAGTTTGCGACATGTACGCGTATGGGGATGCCCATGTGAAGTGAGAGTATACAATCCACAAGAGAAAAAGCTAGACCCTAGGACCATTAGTGGGTATTTTGTTGGATATGCCGAGAGGTCCAAGGGATATAGATTTTACAGTCCATCTCATACAACTAGGATTGTGGAATCAAGAAATGCCAAATTTCTTGAGAATGACTTGATCAGTGGGAGTGATCAATTGCAGAGCATGATTCCTGAAAGGGAACATTCTGATGCTCAACCTTCCACTTCAAGTGACAAACTGATTATCGTTCATAGTGCCCCTCAAGATCAAACGGGCATTATACAACCAGTCGTTGAAATTCCACAATTTGCTGATAATGAACTAGTAGATCCAGTCTCTCATGAGTTACTAGAGATAGTTGAACAATCAACTCCTCCAGAGGAGGTTGTTACAACATTAAGAAGATCTACAAGAGAAAGGAAATCAGCAATTTCTAGTGACTATATTGTGTATCTTCAAGAGTCGGACTATAACATTGGAGCTGAAAATGATCCTGAAACGTTTTCACAAGCCATGAATTGTAAGGAATCTAATTTATGGTATGATGCTATGAAAGATGAGATGAATTCTATGGCAGTTAATGGAGTCTGGGATCTTGTTGAGTTACCTGATGGAGCAAAAGCCATTGGCTGCAAATGGGTCTTTAAGACCAAGAAAGACTCGTTAGGCAACATTGAGCGATATAAGGCAAGACTCGTTGCTAAGGGATTCACTCAAAGGGAGGGAATTGATTACAAGGAGACATTTTCTCCTGTATCTAAGAAAGATTCCTTCCGCATTATCATGGCACTTGTTGCACATTTTGATTTAGAGTTGCAACAAATGGATGTGAAAACTGCATTTCTCAATGGAGATCTAGAGGAAGAGGTTTATATGAAACAACCTGAAGGTTTTTCCTCTAGTAATAATGAGCAATTAGTATGCAAGCTCAAGAGATCTATATATGGATTGAAACAAGCCTCTCGGCAATGGTACTTAAAATTTCATGATGTGATTTCTTCATTTGGATTTGTAGAGAACATCATGGATCAATGTATATACCAGAAGGTCAGTGGGAGCAAAATTTGTTTTCTAATCCTATATGTAGATGATATTTTACTTGCAACCAATAATAAAGGTATGTTACATGAGGTGAAACAATTTCTCTCTGAGAATTTTGACATGAAAGATATGGGTGATGCCTCTTATGTCATTGGCATTAAAATTCAAAGAGACAGACTTCGAGGTGTTTTAGGTCTATCTCAAGAAACCTATATCAATAAAATTTTAGAGAGATTTTGGATGAAAAATTGTTCACCGAGTATAGCTCCCATAGTCAAGGGTGACAGATTCAATTTGAGTCAGTGCCCAAGGAATGACTTTGAGAGGGAGGAAATGAAAAACACTCCATATGCCTCAGCTGTTGGTAGCTTGATGTATGCTCAGGTCTGTACAAGGCCTGACATAGCATTTGCAGTTGGGATATTGGGGAGATATCAGAGTAATCCAGGTTTAGACCACTGGAGAGCTGCTAAGAAGGTGATGAGGTATCTTCAGGGTACCAAGGACTATATGCTTATGTTCAGACGGACTGAAAATTTGGAAGTAATTGGCTACTCTGATGCTGACTTTGCTGGCTGTGTTGATTCTCGGAAGTCAACATCTGGATACATATTTATGTTTGCTGGTGGAGCTGTATCTTGGAGGAGCGCCAAGCAGACTTTGACTGCTACTTCCACCATGGAAGCCGAGTTCGTATCATGTTTTGAGGCTACCTCGCATGGTGTATGGTTGAAGAGTTTCATTTCTGGGCTTAGAATTGTGGATTCTATATCTAAGCCATTGAAGATTTTTTGTGACAATTCAGCTGCAGTGTTTATGGCTAAAAATAATAGAGTGGTAGTCGAAGCAAGCACATCGACATCAAATATTTAGCCATACGAGAACGTGTTAAAGAAAAGACAGTGGTTATAGAGCACGTGAGCACTGAGTTGATGATAGCTGATCCCTTGACTAAAGACATGCCACTACAGAAGTTTAGGGATCATGTAGACCGTATGGGTCTTGGTCATTTTATTTAATTCATTGTAATGATGAATTTTATAATTAATGAAACTCTTTTATGATTGTGATGTTTTTCATATTCAGTTATTTAGTGTACACATTTATTTGTGATGAGCATCATTAAGTTGGACCTAGAATAAACATGGGGTTTATTCATTAAGTTATATGGGTTTATGTTTGGGAAATATAATACATAGTGATACATGGTAAATAATACTCGATTTTAAGAGGACCTATTGCCATGATTCATGTATTCTGTTTCTTACTATAGTAATAGAATATACGGACCAAGTGGGAGAATGTTAGTTTTTTTCTCCATTAAGCGTATCGGTTAGATACGATTAAGGCGTATCGGTTAGATACGATTAAGGTGGTCCTATATTCTGATTTTGAGGGATTGCGTGAATTCAAATTTTGAATTCACGATTGAGATAAGAATTCCTCAACCATATCCGTTTAAAGCGGCGCCCTCTGTGATGGACAGATAAGGCATACAGGTTTATAAAACGGGTAGGTCCCTGCGCCTGGTTTTTCATCAAGATCGAGAGAGAAAGTTTACACCATCGCTAAGAGAAACCGCAAGGCGTGGAAGATCCTTACCCTCATCCAGAAGAAAATCAACAGCAATGGCTGGAGGTATTTATCGATCCTTTCTTTAATTAATTAGGATAAATATATTGGTCCCATATTTATCCGCATATATGATAGGGATCAATATATTTAAATTTCAGTCTATCAGAAGCATCCTAACAAAAAGGGTTGGTGGTGGTCTTGGTAGCCAAATGACATGGTGTCCATCCGTCCAAGTCCATCGAGCTCTCTTAATGGGCCACGTACAGGCCTAGCCAAAGACTTTTCCAAGAAATCAAATCCAGAGAGTCTTCTGCCTCCCTGCGTCTCTCTCTCTCTCTCTCTCTCTCTCTCGCGCCGTTTCCGAGACTCCGCCTCATTGACGCCTCATGACGCTCTTTGCCGTGAACGACCGCATCGTTTCAAACGCCGTTGGATGCGCGAGTCCCCTGTTCGACCGTTTTCCCAACGGTCGCCACCATTGACTCGTGCCCTGATCTCGCGCCCCTACGTTACTATAAAATGATATATATCTCTCTCCCATGGATCTCTCTCGCTAAAAAAGAGTGCAAAAATAGAAGAAGAGAGCCCAAGAGTTTACGCTGCTCTCCAGTATACCCCTTGTCATGGAGTCAGCGGCTTCAAGCACTTACAATGAACACAGTACTCTTTCGGCTCTGATCTATCTGGTAGCATCATAGAAGAAGAAGAAGAAGAAGACTCATTGAATTCTGCCTCGGCTAGTCCTGTGTCCAGCCCCTCCACTGCGTCGGCCAAATCATTCAGCTCGGTCACAAGCCCTTACGACTCCCTCCTTTGCTCCCCATATATCGACCTCGACGAGAAACGCTTCATGGACAACTGGGCAATTCGCATGCTCGGCCTATATGGCCTCCATACGGAAGCAAATAACGTGAAGAAAAGCGGTAGGCATGCTTTTATCGCCCATGCTCGATGGCTCAAACAGAACTACCAAGAGCTGAAGGTCACTCGCCTCCGCCTTTGCTTCTCAAACCCTTCAGAACACATAGACGATGTCATGGAATGGATTGGAATGGCCACCTCTAGGGACGTCCAAGAACTCGAGATCGATTTCTCTAACCCTGACCATGATATGAGCTACCCTGAGTGCTTCAAAAGCTATGCTGAATTATCACCAGATGTCTGCATGACATGCCATTCGCTTCACACATTGAGACTGTCGGGATGCAAATTTCAGCCAGCTTTGTTCGGCAAGTTTCGTGCGCTGAGGAATCTTTCTATTGAAAGGGTTGAATTCGATCCAGCATTGCTTCAGGTCCTCGTAGCAAATTGTTGGCAACTAGAGGATCTTAAACTTAAGATGTTGGGCGATTTGACTTACGTCAGTATCAATGACTTTAGGCATCGAATTGGGAGAGTAACAATTGAAGAATGCATTCCAATGAAGGAAGTCAATATTGTTATGCCAGGTCTCAAATATTTTAAGTACTCTGGAATCGTGGTGCCCATTGTCATCAAGGATTATTACACACTTGAGGAGGCTGAACTTGATTTTAGTCAGCAAATTGAACTTGGTAATCACGGTGAATTAATATCAGAAATCCTCATGTTCCTTCAGAATGCAAGAGTGCTCACAGTATGCAGTTACCTAACCCGGGTATGTACTTTGATCAACAACTTCTGTTTATGAGTTTCAATCATTAACTGACAAAATCTAGTAATCTTATTCCAGCGAGTTTATTGAAACGATGATCATAACTTTGTCTGTTTTTTCAGAATACTTCCTCCTCCTTTTATATGTGTGTATACATCTTTTTTTTTTCAATTTATTAGCTTAAATTTTGTGATATGTGAAGGTCATAGCTATTGGTTCTGAAAATCTTCACTTGCCAAACATGATAATGGAACTTCGACATCTGATACTAATGAAGGCAACATTACGCAAAGATGAGTCCATGGGGATCGTACTTCTGCTTACAAGTTATCCGATGTTGGAAACTTTAACAATTCATATGGGGTATCAGACACAACTTGTCCCTATAGTCCTCAACGTGAGTGTTTTCAATTGCTCCATTTTGAGTTAAATGTATATCACCATTTCCTCTATTTTTTTTGCTCGACCCATATATACTTTATGTTGCAGGATGATGAATACTTCAGTGCTCCATTTGATGCCAAAGGGTTTTGGGAAGCACAGACCTCACCCATCATATGCCTTGATATGCATCTGAAGAAGGTTGATATCATTAACTTCAAAGGGCATGGAAATGAAATGCACTTTCTTAAATATCTACTGAAGAAATCGGCAAGATTAGATGAACTATGTATTACCATCCCAGGTGACATGTCAGATGGAGAGGAATTGGGGCATTGTATATCTGCTGCTCAACAACTGCAACACTATGAGAAAGCTTCACCACATGTTCAGATAGTGATACGTTGAGTGTCTGATATAGAACTCTCAAATTCATAAGGCTTGATAATGTAATGATAATGAAATAAGATCACAAGCTTTTGCTAGCCCCCATGCGGTTTGCCTCTTCACCAGCTACTTTGGGAAGGGGTTTAGCACCAACGAGAGTTGGCTGCGAATTTGAGAAATAGGAATTGGGCAGGGAACCAGTGATTGTTTGCTTTTCAAAACTCACCGGAAGAAAATAGAGCATTTGTTTTGGCTTATCATTTGGAAAAGTCTTTGCACACCGCGTGCGATGTAGGTCGTGCGTATAGTGCATGATGATTGACCGTGCATGCATATGACCGCGCATGCACCGAAGATATTCTTATTCTTCCTGTATTGCATATGCGGCTATACGCTTAGTATACACGTTGTTACATTGCGTATGCACATATGACCGCGCATGCACCGAAGATATTCTTATTCTTTCTGCATTGCATATGCGGCTATACGCTTAGTATACACGTTCTTACATTGCGTATGCACATATGATCGCGCATGCACGAGGACATTCTTATTCTATCTGCAAATGCGGCTATATGTTTAGTGTGCACGTTCTTACATTGCTGAAGGACAAAATAAACAGTTATGTCAGCTATTACTCGAGAAACTGTTTGCTTTTTTAATTTTAATTTTTTTAAAATTTATAAAATTTAATTAATTAAAAGAATCTAGTTATTAAAGAAAATTTTTATTCAATAATATTTTTTTAATTATGCATTAGTTACATTATCTTCTATAATTTTCTTGTCTTTAGTGATTATCGAGAGGTATGATTCCCTTGAAATGATCATAATTATCTCAAGTCCCATGTTTTATTCATCATTGTTATTGAATATTGCAACGAAAAACTCTAATATCGATAGGATTGGAAGAGTATCCAAATCGGAAATAGAGAACTTTAAAAGATATTTTAATTGTATAATTAATTCCATGCGCAAAAGATTAGGGACATAAAGTAGAATGGAAGTTTGTAAAACTTTGGGGCAGCAATTGAGTCTCGAATTTCTATCACCAACTCTGAAAAATAAATAAAAATTATATGGTGATTTTAAGATGTTTCCTGTTAATACTGAATACTTTGTGTTCAAATTTTAGATATACGAGGATGAAGGTGAAGTACAAAGGTGTACCTTGCCTTTGTAAGTGGGTAAGACATAATCTTAAACGTGAAAAAGGGTAACCCCTGCATGGCGTTATGTAGTGGGCGCAACCAGCATGGCTAGGTGGGCCTTTGCCGAGCCAGACCATGCTCGCACACAGGGTAAGGTTGTACGGTTCTAGCTGAAGCGGCTAAGGATAGGTGGCCGAACATCGTGGCACAGGCACAGCAATTGGCGAGGTTCGCTAGGATGGAAGGCGCGCACTGATGCATGGGCGCGCATGGCGAACGTGGGCTGTCAGCCGAAAGTGTACCTGAATCTATATTGCTTGATTGCTCTCCAGAATCCTGCGGTTGGCCTTCCAGATCAACACGTACTCCCAGAGAGCCCTTTAGAATTTTTTCTAGGCTATTCTTTCTGGTGATGAGATTCAGAAAAGAAGGTCGTACGTGTGATCCAAGGACCATAACCATGATATATAGATAATTTCATCATTATCTTTTTGGTATTTCTATTTTAGCCCATCATAAAAATAGAAATAACTCCTTAGGTCTCTACACATTAAAGGGCCACACCTAATCACATACATTAAAGCCCAAATCACTGAAATCTTAGCTGATCACTTTTAATTGGGCTTAACCTTATTTGACAGCCTGCAACACATAATTATTTCACATATAAGCCCAATGTTGGATTAAAAATTCAACATAACTCGATCCATCAATGGTCATGTATGTTGATACAACTAAATGACATGGATCATGATGTGGATGTGTAGCATGAAAATTACATGTAATATGATCTTAACATGCCTATTTCCAACTGGTCCTTCTGCTGCCATGGTAGAAGAAGCTATGAGTGTCTGTTTTGCACTTCTCTAAGAAATAGCCCTACCACCTAATAGATATATATAGCCCAAAGTGGATCTTTTACTATCTTAGCATCCTGCAAAGTCGGAGTCAGAATACCCAATGATCTCAAAATGATCTGATCTTCTATATGTGAGCATGTAATCTTTTGTTCTTTTCAGATATCTCGTAACCCTTTTGGCTGCTTTCCAGTGATCCATACCTAGGTTGCTTAAATATCTGCCTAACACTCCAACAATGTACGCAATATCCGAACGCATACAAACTTGAGTATACATTAGACTCCCTACAACCAAAGCATAAGGAATCTTCTGCATCTCTTCAACTTCAAGGTTTCATTTTGGGCACTGATTACTATTAAATTTATCTCATTTAGCGATAGGGGTATCACCTGGTTTGCAATTTTGCATGCCAAATCTCTTAAGTATTTTATCGATATAGCTTCTTTGTGATAATCCAAGGATACCCTGAGAATGATTTCGATGTATCTGGATTCCCTATACAAAGGAGGCGTCACCAAGATTTTTCATTTAAAAATTGCTTGATAGAAATCTCTTGGTTTCATGCAATATGGCTATATCATTTGTGGAAAGTAAAATGTCATCCACATACAAAACTAGAAAAATGTATTTACTCCCACTGAACTTGTGATACACACAATCATCAACTGCATTCACTTCAAAATTAAATGAGAGAATTACTTGATGAAATTTATGGTACCATTGATGAGAAGCTTGCTTTAACCCATAAATGGATTTTGTCAATTTGCAAACCATTTTCTTTGGGTCTCCTGACAGAAAGTTTTATGGTTGCACTATATAAATTGTCTCATCAATATCTCCATTGAGAAATGCCATCTTGACATCCATTTGATGGAGTTCCATATCATATTGTGCAACAAGAGCCATGATTGTCCTAAAAGAGTCCTTCGATGAAACCAGAGAGAAGGTCTCTTTAAAGTCAATCCCTTCTTTTGAGTATAGCCTTTAGCTACAAGACGAGCTTTATACATTTCTACATTACCCTTTGGATCCCGTTTGGTCTTAAAAATCTATTTGCAACCAATGGGTTTCACACCTTCTGGTAATGGGACAAGTTCCCAAACTTTATTATCTTGCATAGACTTATACTCTTCTTTTATTGATTCAATCTACATTTCTGAATTGGAACCTTGTATGGCTTGAAGAAAGTTGAGAGGATCATCTTCCATCACGACATTATTTTCCTCATGTTCCTGAAGAAACACTATATAATCATCTAGAATAGCATTCTTCCTTTCTCTAGTGGATCGCCGTAAAGGCACTTGTTCTTGAGGTTGTTGAGTTTGTACCTCTGAGGGTTGAACAACAATTTTGTTACCCAGATGTAGCAACCCAATAGGAGGGATGAATTAGGTATTTAAAATTAATTACTAGTGCAAATATGTGCTTAATCACTAGTTAAAAATTAATTCGCAGCGATGTAGTGGAGTGCACAAAACAAAATCACACAGAATAAGCAATCACAAACACAAGAGGGTTTATAGTGGTTCGGTGCCAAACTAGGCTCCTACGTCCACTCCCCAAAAATACTTTGAGAATTTTACTAATCGTATCACAACGATTACAACCCCTAGCCTTCCCGACTAGTCCTCTTGTTTCACGGCACAAGGTAGCCAAACCCCAAGCCTTACATGGCTAGTCCTCTTATTTAACGGTACAAGGAAGCCAAACCCTAGCCTTACCCGGCTAGCTCTCTTGTTTAACGGCACAAGGAAGCCAATCAATAATCTAGGGTTATCCTTAACCATATTACAAGAAATTTCAGAATAGATAACAGATAGCTCCTAACTTGAGCAAATATTCAAAGAATACTTTACAAATTTGAAGCAAATCTTTAGTAATGAATGTGGATCTCCGAGGTAGCTGAAACTTTGAACGCTTTACCGGATCTGGACGACTTGGGCTGTGATTGAGATTTGTCAACTTGAATGCATAAGAACTTGCTTTCCAACACTCCAAAAAATATGCAATGAAAACTCTCTTTCTTGATTTCTTTCTCTTCTTTTTCTTTTTCAGATTCATCATTGTATTCCTCTGATCTCAACGATTTAAACCAAAAAAAATGTTCGTTAGATACATTGGTAATAAGAGGAAATTAAAATAGGAGAAAAATGTAACCGTTTGAGATTATTTCCCTAAGCATTGATTGCATTTAATCCTTTGATGAAGAAAGATATCTGTCAAACACCAAAAGATCAAAAGTCAGTAATCATGAGAATGGAAATATAATTAAAGAGAGAGAGAGAGAGAGTAAGAGTGCAGAGTGGTGGTTAGCTGGAATTAATTTTCCAGCTAGCTTCTTTGAAGACGTCCGGCTCATGGAGAAGGAAGAAAAGGCTCTAAGCTAGCTAAGCATATAAATCCAGCTAGCTATCTAGCAAAGCTCCACGACAAAAAGAATAAATCAGCTATGAGAAGGGAAAAAAGCAGTTAGCTCTCAAGCTAACACTTCCCTTCATGCACACGGCTAGGATTAGCTTCCAGGGTAAATAGTTAGCTCAATAGCTAACTTGTTTTGACAAGTGCACGGCTTGGAGATGAAAAATTCTGCCATAGATAAAAATAGTTAGCTTTCTAGTTAACTATTTCAAAAGTGCATGAGGCCAGGAAAAAAATAGTTAGCTCTCCAGCTAACTCAGACAGTGAAACCATGCGGCCAGGATGAGAATTTGTTAAAGTAGTTAGCTCTTCAGCTAACTAGATGAAAAGCTTTCATGCATCAAGAGAAAAAGTAGTTAGCTATTCAGCTAATTGAATTTAAATTCATGCGGCTGGGTGAAATGAAAAAATAGAATAGTTAGCTCTCCAGCTAACTAGATGAAAAGTTAAATGCATCATGATAAAAAGTAGCTAGCTTCATAGCTAACTGAATCCATCATTCACACGCCCAAGAGAGAAAGGAGTTAGCTTCCCAGCTGTTGGCCCAGATGACAACCCAAGAGGGGGGGGGGGGGTGAATTGGGTTCTTTAAAAATTTAACCTCTTGAAAAATTGTTTGCTTAAGATGAATGAAAATAAATGCAATGTAAATATAAAGTACAACGAATAAAACAGAGATAGAGATAGAGACAATGGAAGCACAGCAAACACAAAGATTTTATAGTGGTTCGGTGTATCCAACACCTACGTCCACTCCCAAGATCCTACTTGGGTCCACACTATAATCTCCTCGATTACAGCCGAGTTGTTTTACAAGTTCACAACTCAAACTTGTTGTTTTACCCGGGATCACAACGAACCCAGCCGGTTTTACGGGCTCACCAGCACACAACCCTAAACTCAAGCTAAACTAGCTTGACCCGAGGTTAACAACCTCCACTAGTTCAATCCCCTTTGATTGAACTAGGCACAAACAAGTATAAGAATGTTTTACAAAGTTTCACAGCTCCTCAATGAGCAAATATTCAAAGAAAAGTAAATAGGTTTAGAAAAGCCTGGTTTGAAGTTGTTTGGCTTTGAGCTTTTCTTCTTTTCCTCTTCTCCTTGCTGGGTTGAATCAAGCCTCAGCTCCGATTCCTCACAGTAGATGCAGTTGAGAAGATTGAAAAGTTGGTCTTTTTCTTCTAGTTGAGAATCCTCCGATTTTTCACTATTTGAATGGCTTGGATTCTTCTTTGAGCTTTGTGGAGTGGAAGGATTTGAATTTGAAAGCTCCTCTCTTGGATATAAGGCTCAAGACTTTTTGGATTTTGATTTTTGATTTTTGTCTATCCGTTTCTATCTCTCATTCAAACGGTTGTTTTTCCCCTTTTTATAGATTTTCCTTTGATTCATTTTTGGGTGGAAATCTAGCCGTTGGAGTGTACCTGGAAGGATTTTCATTCATAAAAAATAGCCGTTAGATGTCAGAAATCAAAAATATTACCGTTAGAGCTGATCTGGCATTTTTAATTTTTCGTCCAGGTGGGTTGGAGTCGGCTCCAGCTTTTCAGGTGTCGGCTCCAATCGTTTTTCCATAAATAGTAAAATCTGAGTTCGTCGTGGAGTCGGCTCCGCAAAAGTAAGTGTCGGCTCGCCGTCGTCAGGTGTCGGCTCCCGAATACTGTAGGTGTCGGCTCCAGGATGCTCAAAAAATCAACGTTCTGTCCCGCATCGGAGTCGGCTCCAGACACTGTAAGTGTCGACTCCGAAACCTTAGGTGTCGGCTCCGAAACTCTAGGTGTCGGCTCCAGGTTGTATCAAAAATCAGATTAAAATTGAATTGGCCATGGGGTCGGCTCCAGACTTTCTAGGTGTCGACTCCAAGCTCTGAAACTTTGAAATCTCTGATTTGTATTTGATTCAAAATTCATTTCTTAATTCCTTTAAATTGATCAAATAAATTTAAGTCCTGAAACACTTATAAAATCCATTAGTAATCAAATAAATATACTCAATTCCTTTATTAATCATCAAAATCAATAAATGGATCAACAATCTCCCCCTTTTTGATGATTATAAAAACATTGAGTATATGCATAGAATTCTTAAATTAAAAAATATCAAGGAAGTGATCTTTACGAGTAAGCTCCCCCTGAATAAGGTAGCTTCCCTTATGAAGTTCAAATTATTCTTCCTCTTACTTTACACATTTGGTACTTAAGATTTCTTTGTGCATAGACAATTCAATTTGATTATTAATCCACATCAATAACTCAATTAACTCATTAATGTTTCATATCAATTAACAATTCTCATATTAACCAATTAATGCAACATTTAATGCAATTAACAACTATAATTCTTTCCATATAATTGCATATACAATCCTAATTCTCTCCCCTTTTTTGTAATCAACAAAAAGGTAAAGAATATTTTACTGCATCAAAAGATCAAATAATTACATAAAAAACTTTTCATTCATCAACATAAGCTTCACTACATCAACATATAGTCAAGTATTACATAATTCTCTCCCCTTTAAACTTCATTACATTAACTTCATTACAAAAATGTAAACACATTTCAACAAATTAAACATACATTACATCAAAAGTTCTTTCTAACTATTCTTGTTAAATGGTCTACAATATTTTTCATTCCATCACATTGAAGTCTAACATAATCTTTTAGTCTCTCATCACAAATGTGCAAGCTGTTAAGATTTTGTCTTGAAGCTCGGCGTTGCACTTTGAATAAGTTTCACCATCTCCACAAATCTCTTTAAGCTCTTCAAAGATGTTCTTCAAATCACCACTTAAAGATTCTGCGGAGGAGTTGAGAGTTGATTCAATCTTTGCAATCCGATCATCAAGGGAGTAAAGTGATTCTTTTAAATTCATAATTTACTGTCAAACTCATCCTTCTGAGCTGCAAACAAACTTTTTAATTGCTCCATTTGAAGGTCTGAGAATCCAGTCGAAGAAGTGGATGGTTGATCATAAACTTGTGCAGGTGCAGGAGCAGGAACAGGAGCAGAAATGGGACTCCTAGGCTGTGGAGAAGGAACCCTAAATGATGGTCCAGCCTCGCAAGGCTCAGAAACTCTCGGCATAGGGGCTCTTTCATCTAGGTGTCCTTTCCTATCCCACTGTCCATTCACCTTAACAAAACCCATCCGATGCAATGTTGCTAAGCTATAGTAATCTGTGTGCCTTAGGTTCTTGGAAGGTTCATTCTCTTGAATTTCAACCCCTTGGCTCTTGAAAACCATAGTAAGTACCATTCCATACGGTAGGGATGATCTCCTCTTTCCCTCCAGCTTCTGCCATATAAAAAATCATCATTGCTGCCAGATTGATCGGCTGCCCAGTCAGAACACTGTCCATAACCACAATGTCTCGCTCCGAGACATACTCAAACCGACCAGTCTTTGGAAACAAAATTCTACTGCATATATTGTGTAATAATCTCAATTCTAGGGGTAGTTGATTGGCTCTAATTTCCTCAAACTCTGTTACATCCCTTCCTAACATCCTTGAAAGGGCTGCTGACCTATCACTGTGCATGTCAGCTGCTAAACCAGTGATCGGGATGCTAAGGAGGTTTCCAAGCTTTTGAAAGGTGAGATGAATCCTTTTCCCTTTAACATGCTTACTAAACCTCCATCCCCTCTAGCCAAATTGAAATAGAATTCTTTTACTAGGCTGGATAGGTAGGAACATCAAGAGAGCATAGCTTATCCCAGCCCATTTCCTTCAATTGTCTCCCGATTGAAAAACCTTCGGATTCAAATAGGTCAAAATCGATTTTTCTCCCCATTGTGATGACTCTATCAGCTAAGGTATCTACCTTGTGGAAGATGTGTTGGGGTTGTCAGAATCTGTGGACGAATCGCTGCTTGGAGTCGGCTCACGAACGGGACGACGTGCGGACCGCTTTCCCGTAGTTACCGGCGCTCCAACCACTGATTCTCTCCTTTTGGGTGCCATTTGATCTTTGGAAAGGTTCGATTTGGATGGAATTAGAGATGGGGAAGTTTTGGAAGAATTTTGGAAGAGTTTGGTTAGGATTTGAGAAAGTGATGAAGTGACGAGGTGTCGACTCTGCCCTAATAAATCAATTTTTGATTCCCAGGTGTCGACTCCCGCAAAGTCGGGTGTCGACTCCAAATCGCTAACACAGTCAGCGCTCGAACTGGAGTCGGCTCCGAATTCACAGGTGTCGGCTCCAAGGTCAGGGACCGAGAGCGACACAGTCAGAGGTGTCGACTCCTCATTCTGAGGTGTCGACTCCAAAGACAGTTTCAGCAAAAAAAATATGAAATTCAAATGACTGAAACTCGTCAAAATAAATTTTATAAAATTTTGATAAAATTTTGGAGTATTAAGGATCAAATAGCTCAAATGACTAGATAATTTGTCCTTAAAATTGTGAAGGGAATATCAAGAAATTGATAGAAATCTAGATTCTCATTCCTTAATGTATCAAAATCAATCCATAGGGTCACATATCCCTAATTCACCTCTAAGATAACAAAATCTCTCTTCACTCAAAGGTTTTGTAAATATGTCAGCTAATTGTTCCTCTGTATTAACATATTCAAGACAAATTTCATTATTAGCTACATGTTCTCTTATGAAATGATATCTAATTTCAATGTGTTTTGTTCTTGAATGTTGAATTGGATTTTTAGTTAGATTTATTGCACTCGTGTTATCACATCTAATTGGTGTTTTATCAGGGGTTATGCCATAATCTTCAAGTTGTCTCTTAATCCAAAGGATTTGAGCACAGCAACTTCCAGCTGCAACATATTCTGCTTCAGCAGTAGATAATGCAACCGAATTTTGCTTTTTGCTAAACCAAGAGATTAAGTTACATCCTAAGAATTGACATGCACCACTTGTGCTTTTTCTATCCAATTTACATCCAGCATAGTCAGAATCAGAATATGCAATTAAATTTAAGTTGAGTCTCTAGAGTACCATAAACCTACATTTTTAGTTCCACTTAAATATCTTAAAATTCTTTTTACAGCAATTAAGTGAGATTCTTTAGGTTCAGATTGAAATCTAGCACATAAACATACTGCAAACATAATATCTGGTCTACTAGCTGTTAAGTAAAGAAGAGATCCAATCATACCTCTGTAATGTTTTTGATCTACTTTCTTACCATCTTCATCTTTGTCCAATTTGCACGAAGGACTCATAGGTGTCCCAAGTGGTTTGATTGACTCCATTCCAAATTTCTTGAGCAGTTCTTTTGTGTATTTGGCTTGATTGATGAAGATTCCATCTTTGCTTTGTTTGATTTGAAGTCCTAGGAAGAAGTTGAGTTCTCCCATCATACTCATTTCAAACTCACCCTGCATTAACTTAGCAAATTCTTGACATAACAAATTGTTAGTAGCACCGAAAAATATCATCAACATATATTTGTACTACTAATAAATCTTTGTCTTTTGTTTTCAAAAATAGTGTTTTATCGACATTTCCTCTTACAAAATCATTTTCAATCAGAAATTTACTTAATCTTTCATACCAAGCCCTAGGTGCTTGTTTCAAACCGTATAGTGCTTTGTGTAATTTAAAAACATGATTTGGAAATTCATGATCTTCAAATCCCGGTGGTTGTTCAACAAAAACTTCTTCATTTATAAATCCATTTAAAAATGCGCTTTTAACATCCATTTGAAATAAATTGATATGCATATGACATGCAAATGCAAGTAACAATCTAATTGCTTCAAGTCTAGCTACAGGTGCAAAAGTTTCATCAAAATCAATTCCTTCTTCTTGATTATATCCTTTTGCAACTAATCTAGCTTTGTTTCTAATTACTATGCCATTTTCGTCTAATTTATTTCTAAATACCCATTTTGATCCTATTACAGAATGATCTTTAGGTCTATCCACTAATGTCCAAACATTATTTCTAGTAAATTGATTTAATTCTTCTTGCATGGCTAACATCCAGTTATTATCTTTTTCAGCTTCTTCAATAGTTTTAGGTTCAATTTGAGATACAAATGCAAGATGATTATTGATGTTTCTCATTGATGATCTAGTTCTTACTCCTTGAGATGGATCACCTATAATTAATTCTCTTGGATGACCATAGGCATATCTCCAATCTCTAGGTAGATCTATATCATTACGATTTCATCAACAACATCAACACTAGGAGAATCATTATCTTTAGCTTCTTGTTCATGATCTGAAGATACATCTATATTTAATTTTTCAATGTCTCTTTCTAGAATGTTTGTATCTTCCTCATCATCAATCTTTTTAGAACTTGATGCTAAAGATTCATCAAAAATTACATGAATAGATTCTTCTACTATTAAGTTTCTCTTGTTAAATACTCTATAAGCTTTACTTGATGTTGAATATCCTAAGAATATGCCTTCATCAGATTTTGCATCAAATTTTCCTAGGTTATCTTTGCCATTATTATGAATGAAACACTTACAACCAAATGCATGAAAATAACTTATGTTTGGTTTTCTATTATTCCATAGTTCATAAGGTGTTTTCTTAATGATTGGCCTAATTAAAGCTCTATTAAGGATGTAGCATGCCGTGTTTATAGCTTCTGCCCAAAAGTATTTTGGTAAGTTGCTTTCACATAGCATGGTACGGGCCATGTCTTCTAGGGTTCTATTTTTCCTTTCAACTACACCATTTTGTTGCGGTGTTCTAGGTGCAGAAAAATTATGATGGATGCCATTTTCTATGCAAAAATTTTTAAATAAATGATTTTCAAATTCGGTGCCATGATCACTTCTTAGAGACACTATGGTGTTGTTTTTCTCATTTGTGACCTTCTTGAAGAATTTCAAAAATAGTGGAAAGGTCTCATCCTTATGAGCTAAAAATAATACCCAAGTGTATCTAGAGTAATCATCTACAATCACAAGACCATATTTCTTTCCTCCTAGACTTGTGGTTCTAGTAGGTCCAAAAAGATCCATGTGAAGTAGTTCAAGTGGCCTAGAAGTGGAAACAATATTTTTAGTTTTGAAAGAATTTCTAGTTTGTTTTCCAAATTGACATGCATCACAAATTTTATTATTTTCAAAATCTAATTGTGGAAGTCCTTTTACTAAATCCATTCTAATTAATTTTGAAATAAGGTGTGTGCTTGCATGACCTAATCTTCGATGCCACAACCAACCAATCTCATTTATATTAGCATTATTAGCAACTAAGCAATGATTACTAGTAGACAAATTGTCTAAATCAATCAGGTATACATTGCCATTTCTATTTCCAATAAAAACAATGCTATTATCAATGGGATTAGAAACTGTGCATATAGAAGATTCAAATGATACTTTAAAACCTTTATCACATAATTGACTAATGCTAATTAAATTATGTTTCAAACCATTAACATATAAGACATTTTCAATATATGTGGAGGGAGTTATTTGAATGTTACCAAACCCCAAGATTTGGCCTTTGCCATTGTCACCAAATGTAACTACTCCTCCTCTTTTGCTTTCAAGGGTGATGAATTGATCCTTGTCACCCGTCATGTGCCTTGAGCAGCCGCTATCGAGATACCACTTTCTCTTTGATCTTTTGGCCGCAAGACACTCCTGCAAAAATAATTAAGTCTTATATTTAGGTACCCAAGCTTTCTTGGGTCCTTCATGGTTAGTAGCATAAACAATTGTTCCTTTGGAACCCAAATTTTCTTTCCTTTATTATTTAACTTCTTATCTATTTTCTTAAAATTGCATTCAAAAACTTTGTGTCCCTTCTTGTTACAGTAATGACATGTAACATTATCATTGTTTTGTTCCTTTCTAAAAAAGTTTTTGACAAATTTTTGTTTCAAATTAGGTCTATATCCTAAACCAGCCTTATCATATATAGCTCTTTGATTACTTAACAATAAATTAAGTTTTTCTGAACTATAAGTGAATTTATCAACAATACTTTTATATTTATCAACTTCCTTCTTTAGTTTATCATTTTCATTGAAAATTGATTCTTTTTCTTTAGTCAAATTGCCTTTTTCAGATTTCAGCACTTTAGTTTCATTATTAAGATTTTCTTTTTCTTCAATCAAAGTTAAATTTTTATTTTTCAAAAACTTATATTTCTTTTTCAAAATTTTGAAATCACCAACAAGTTCATTAAAAGCATCAAACAATTCATCAAAAGCAAATTCATCGCAAGGGTTTTCAGAACTTACCTCATCCTCTTCGTTTGCCATAAAGCAAATGTTGGCAACCTCCTTTTGTTCTTCCTCCGATGAGGATTCATCGCTGTCGCTCCAAGTTGCAACATAGGCTTTCTTTTTCTTCTTGAAAGTCTTTTTCAGTTGAGGACAATCATATCTGTAATGCCCCGGTTTCTTACATTCATAGCAAATCAAGGGGTCTTTCTCTTTATCCTTGTCCTTGTCTTTTTCTTTCTCTCCTTCCATCTTAGTTCCAAATTTCTTCTTGTGGAAGGGTCTCTTTCTCCTCATGAATTTTTTGAACTTTCTTGCTAGAAGAGCTGTCTCATCATCATCTTCTTCACTATCATTGCAGCTCTCCTCATTTTCAGCAGCCTTAAGAGCTATGGTCTTTTTCTTTTTCACATCTTCTTCTATGTGCTGCTTCATGGTCAATTCATGGGTCATTAGGGATCCTAGAAGCTCCTCTAAGGGTAAGGTGTTGAGGTCCTTTGCTTCTTGGATTGCTGTCACCTTCGCTTCCCACGTTCTTGGAAGTGACCTGAGAATTTTACGGACAAGTTCAGAGTTAGAATATGTTTTGCCTAAACTTTTCAACCCATTTACAATATCAGTAAATCTAGTATACATGCTGGCTATATTTCAGTTTGTTCCATGCAAAATAACTCATATTTATGAACAAGAATGTTTATTTTGGATTCTTTTACTTGGTTAGTACCCTCATGGGTAACCTCTAATCTATCCCAAATCTCCTTTGCGGAATTACATGTGGAGATTCTATTAAATTCATTAGCATCTAAAGAGCAATATAAGACATTCATGGCCTTAGCATTGAGCTGTGCCATTTTCCATCATCATTCCAATCCCTTTCGGGCTTAGGAACAATAGTGCCATCAACAACGTGTGTGGGTGTACTAGGTCCATTAGTTATAACACCCCACAATTCATAATCAGAAGCTTGAATGAATATCCTCATTCTTGCTTTCCAATAAGAATAGTTGGAACCATTAAATAAGGGAGGTCTATTTGTAGAATGACCTTCGGCAAATGATCCAACTTGAGTTGCCATTTGGATCTTTAGCTCTTGATCGTGTGATCAAAATCTAATGAGCACTTGCTCTGATACCAATTGTTGGCCCAGATGACAACCCAAGAGGGGGGGGTGAATTGGGTTCTTTAAAAATTTAGCCTCTTGAAAAATTGTTTGCTTAAGATGAATGAAAATAAATGCAATGTAAATATAAAGTACAATGAATAAAACAGAGATAGAGATAGAGACAATGGAAGCACGGCAAACACAAAGATTTTATAGTGGTTCGGTGTATCCAACACCTACGTCCACTCCCAAGATCCTACTTGGGTCCACACTATAATCTCCTCGATTACAGCCGAGTTGTTTTACAAGTTCACAACTCAAACTTGTTGTTTTACCCGGGATCACAACGAACCCAGCCGGTTTTACGGGCTCACCAGCACACAACCCAAACTCAAGCTAAACTAGCTTGACCCGAGGTTAACAACCTCCACTAGTTCAATCCCCTTTGATTGAACTAGGCACAAACAAGTATAAGAATGTTTTACAAATTTCACAGCTCCTCAATGAGCAAATATTCAAAGAAAAGTAAATAGGTTTAGAAAAGCCTGGTTTGAAGTTGTTTGGCTTTGAGCTTTTCTTCTTTTCTTCTTTTCCTCTTCTCCTTGCTGGGTTGAATCAAGCCTCAGCTCCGATTCCTCACAGTAGATGCAGTTGAGAAGATTGAAAAGTTGGTCTTTTTCTTCTAGTTGAGAATCCTCCGATTTTTCACTATTTGAATGGCTTGGATTCTTCTTTGAGCTTTGTGGAGTGGAAGGATTTGAATTTGAAAGCTCCTCTCTTGGATATAAGGCTCAAGACTTTTCGATTTTGATTTTTGATTTTTGTCTATCCGTTTCTATCTCTCTTTCAAACGGTTGTTTTTCTCCTTTTTATAGATTTTCCTTTGATTCATTTTTGGGTGGAAATCTAGCCGTTGGAGTGTACCTGGAAGGATTTTCCATTCATAAAAAATAGCCGTTAGATGTCAGAAATCAAAAATATTACCGTTAGAGCTGATCTGGCATTTTTGATTTTTCGTCCAGGTGGGTTGGAGTCGGCTCCAGCTTTTCAGGTGTCGGCTCCAGATCATTTTTCATAAATAGTAAAATCTGAGTTCGTCGTGGAGTCGGCTCCGCAAAAGTAAGTGTCGGCTCGCCGTCGTCAGGTGTCGGCTCCCGAATACTGTAGGTGTCGGCTCCAGGATGCTCAAAAAATCAACGTTCTGTCCCCGCATCGGAGTCGGCTCCAGACACTGTAAGTGTCGACTCCGAAACCTTAGGTGTCGGCTCCGAAACTCTAGGTGTCGGCTCCAGGTTGTATCAAAAATCAGATTAAAATTGAATTGGCCATGGGGTCGGCTCCAGACTTTCTAGGTGTCGACTCCAAGCTCTGAAACTTTGAAATCTCTGATTTGTATTTGATTCAAAATTTATTTCTTAATTCCTTTAAATTGATCAAATAAATTTAAGTCCTGAAACACTTATAAAATCCATTAGTAATCAAATAAATATACTCAATTCCTTTATTAATCATCAAAATCAATAAATGGATCAACACCAGCTAACTTGATTTTAATTTCATGGTGCTGCCCAAAGGAGTAGCTAGCTTTCCAGCTAGCTTATTTCCTCATCCACACGGTTTTGAAAGATCTGCAGAGAGAATGGTTGGGTTCAATTGTAAAGTAGTTAGCTCTCCAGCTAACTTAATTTAAATGTCATTCGGCCAGGAGAAAATCTGCAACAAATAGTTAGCTCTAAAGTTAACTCTTTTCAACCATCATTCGGCCAAGGAAGAAAATGAAACGAAATAGTTAGCTTCTCAGCTAATTGCAGCAAGCTTCCACATGCCCATGAAGGAGGGAGTTAGCTTCTTAGCTAACTAAATCCAAAGACTGTTCGGCCAAGAGAACTCTGCATGAAATAGGTTAGCTCTTTAGTTAACTAAGAGTGGAGGGGAGTTAGCTAACTAGCTAACTTATTTCTCCAACCATTCGTCCAGCATTCCCTAGGCAAAAATAGTTAGCAAGGAGTGCAAGTCCAGGTAGATAAAAGGAAAAACAAGCTAGCTAGCTAGCTAGCTCATGAAGTCATGCAAAAGTCCTGGGAAGACTGAATCATTTAGCTATATTCAAGACAAGAGAAAATAAGTTACCATGTAACAAATAAAATTTCGCTGGATATGACTCACCTGTACGATATTTATACATCCTTGCATTATTCTTAATTTTCATAACAAACTTAGTCTTAATTATTTTGGAATCATCAAAATCAATCTAGGGGCCAACAATCTTCCCCTTTTTGATGATGACAAAACCATTAAGCAAGCAAAAAAATGTAATCTCCCCATGAGTATATTGATCTCCCCCTGAATATATGGAGTGCATGACTTTCTCCATAATTTTATTTTATGCATTATTCTTCTCCCCCTTTTTGTCATTGATCAAAAAAACGATTTGAGGAATATGAAATAATCCAACGTATAATTCATGAAGATAAGATGCATACAATATTCATATTAAGCCAAACATAATATATTGTCAAGTCAAGCATAAGATAAATATTACAAACCATTGTCCTAAACATTCATCACTCATAGGACAAATATTACAAGCATCATACAAAACATAGAACAAACATAATGAAGTCATTTATCATCATCTAAAGAGATAACTTTTGGTTACTGAGAGAATCCGTCCGGTCGACTGGACGGTCCAGGGACATCATCTGACTATTGCAGAGGAGGCATCCATAGGTTTGGATGAGAGAACGATGCATCAGGAGCTGAGGTAGCAGAGAGAGCAATGTAGGTTTTCACGAGACTGCTAAGCTTCACGGTAGATGCGTTCAGGTGATCAAAAGCATTCGTTGCATCCTTCGTTCGGCTTTCATTAGATCGCATTTGATAAGTCACCCATTCAGCTTTAGTTTCAAAGTTTTCAAACTTGGATTTCAATAGGTCGACTTCTTTCAAAATACGATCCATCAAAGAATCATTGTGGTGGAATACTCGGCCATTAAGAACATTAACATCATGGACAAGTTGATTTTGAGTCACAATTAATTGGGAAAGAGTTTCAAAAATGGAGGAGATATGGGGTACCATAGTGAAGTCATTAATAGATGAATTGCTGTCATTGGTACTCTAACTCGATTGAGCAATGGAAAGTTCATGGATAATCCACTGAATCTGTTCTTCACAGATTTGCATGGTAGGAAGAGTAGAAGTTGAGTTGTCATGTCGATTTGAAGATTCGGGTACATAGGAGGTTCAGTTAAAAATGGATTTGGTTCAGTTATTGCAGCTAAGAATGGATTGGATTGATGAAAATCAAAATTAAAAAAGTTTGAAGGAGAACAAGCAGGTGGAGGTGGATCTAAAGGTGCTAAATTTGTTGGTTGAAGAGCATGTTTATCACCAGTTCTAGACCTAACTTTGGTCTATATACCATTTCATTTAGCATAATCTATACGGTGGAGGGAATGAGCATTAAATACATCAGTATGACGCAATGCTACACTCGTTTCTCCTTTGAGTTTCACATGGTGAAATTCAAACACGTAGGTGAGAAACATCCTGTATGGTAATGCAGTTTTAGGTCTACCTACAGCTTCTTTCATTATTATCATCATTAATTTAGGAAAATTTAAAAGAGTTTCTTCTAATATATCAAACATTATACATATATCTCTATCAATTACAGCATTAAACGATCCGACACGAGGGGTAAAAATCTTTGCAATGATGCTATGTAGTAATCTATTTTCAACAGATAACATGTTTGCATCAAGATTAACTATATTAGCATCATCATCCTCTAAGCCTAAAATCGTTGCAGTTTTATAGTTTCTTTCACTTGGGAAGTTTTCTAGAATGCCACTTGACGGAATACCTAAGGCGGAACCTAGCATTTTACTATCAAATTGGATTTTAACATTTTTGACAATTGAGGCTATGGTTCCATCACCAAAATTTATATTTTCATAAAACTTATGTATTAAATTTGGAAAGATAGGCTTTTTAGTGGATAATAGATTTGACCAACCTTGAGATGCGAGTAGTTTTCCTATCTTAAACACTTCTTGTTCTAGGAAATTAAAATCTACTAACCTTCCATTAGCTATTGATCTAATGGTAAGGGTTGGAAAGATACATCTTGAAGAAGAAGAAGGCTTCTTTGAAAGATCGGTGGACTCCTCTCTTGAATGAGTTGATTTCTTCTTTGGAGCCATTCCCTTTCTTCTAGATGTGGAAGGATTTGAAGCTTGAAGAAGAAGAATGAATGAAGGAGTGGAGACGGTTTGGAGAAGGCGTGGAGAAGAAGAGAAGAAGCTGGTTGGAGACAAGTTTTCTTGGTGAAAATGTGTGAAGTGAAGAGGGACAAAAGCTTTTATATGAAAATCTAAAGCGGTTAACTGATCAGGTGGCTAGTTGGTTGCCTGGTCAGTTAACTACTTTAAAGAAATCCAAGAAAAGATAGGTGGCTGGTTGAGTGGAATTAATTGAAGTAAATTTCATGGTAGAGAGATGGCCAAAGCCAGTTAACTAGTCAGCTAACTGACACACTAAAAGACGAAAGCAATGATTGCAATTTAAAAGATATTTCATGAAGGGATTTGATTGATTAGATTAAGATTAGTCAAGCAACACATGCTAACCATGATTTTTAATCATAAAGTCAAGTACCACAAGCATAATTAATTAAATAGATAGATCAATCATTCCAAGTTCCCTTCTAATTTCATAAAATTTTGATTCTTCTAATGGTTTAGTAAAAATATCTGCAAGTTATTTTTCAGTACATAAGAATTATAGTATAATGTCACCATTATTAACATGATCCCTAATGAAATGATGTCTAATTTCTATATGTTTAGTTCTTGAATGTTGAATCGGATTCTTAGTTAAATTAATTGCACTAGTGTTATCACATTTTATTGGTATGCCTTTCTGTTTGATACCATAATCCTCTAGCTGCTGCTTAATCCACAAAATTTGAGCACAGCAACTTTCAGCTGTAATGTATTCGGCCTCGGCCGTAGACAATGCTACTGAAGTTTGCTTTTTGCTAAACAATGAGATTAAGTTAACACCTAGGAATTGGCAAGTTCCACTAATTGATTTTCTGTCTAATTTATATCCAGCAAAGTCTGAATCAGTGTATCCTATTAAGTCAATGCTAGATTGTTTGTCATACTAAAGTCCTAAATTTTTAGTTCCATTTAAATATTTAAATATCCTTTTAACAGCAAGCAAGTGTGATTCTTTAGGATTAGCTTGATTTCTGGCACACATGCAAACACTAAACAAGATATCAGGTCTACTAGCAGTTAAGTATAATAAAGATCCTATCATGCCTCTATAAAGTTTTAAATCAACAGATTTTTTAGAATTATAAGATTCAAGTCTACAAGATGAGCTCATAGGGGTACCGATACTCTTAGATGTCTCCATGCCAAACTTCTTGATCATTTCCTTGATATACTTGGATTGGCTTATGAAGATCCCGTCTTTGCTTTGTTTGATCTGAAGTCCGAGAAAATAATTTAATTCTTCCATCATACTCATCTCGAACTCTTCCTGCATAAGCTTAGCAAAGTCCTTGCATAAAGAATCATTAGTGGCACCAAAAATGATATCATCTACATAGATTTGAATAATTAAAATATCATTATTTTATCTTTTAATAAATAAAGTTGTATCTACGTTTCTCGAATGAAGTCATTACTAATCAAGAATTTGCTTAACCTCTCATACCAAGCCCGGGGTGCTTGCTTCAAACCATACAAAGCTTTATTTAATTTAAATACATGGTTTGAAAACAAGTGGTTTTTAAAGTCGGATGGCTGTTCCACAAAAACTTGTTCAGCAATGTATCCATTTAGGAAAGCGCTTTTAACATCCATTTGATATAGTTTAAAATTCATAAAGCAAGCAACATCAAGAAGTAATCTGATAGCTTCTAATCTAGCAACAAGGGCATAAGTTTCATCAAAATCAATTCTTCTTCTTGATTATAACCCTTAGCTACTAGTCTTGCTTTATTTCTAATTATGTTACCATGTTCATCCAATTTATTTCTAAAAACTCATTTAGTTCCTATAATTTGATGATCATGAGGTCTATCAATAAGAGTCCATACATTATTTTTTCAAATTGATTAAGTTACTCATGCATTGCATTTATCCAATCAACATCATTTTTAGCTTCATCATAGCATTTAGGTTCAATTTTAGAAACAAATGCTAAGTTATTATAGGTATCTCTAAATGACGATCTCATCCTAATTCCTTGAGATAATTCACCAATAATTTGATCTTTAGGGTGACTGTGAACATACCTCCATCCTCTTTCTAAATCATCATTACTTATGAGGCTTTAGGTGGATTAGCGTTGTTTTCTTCATTTACCTCTTGTATATCTGAATCCTCCTTGTCCTTCAAGGTGATATCTTTGAGTTGATCTTCAATTTCATCTGCATCATTTATATCTTTTCTCTTCCTTAATGGAAGATCATTAGATTCATCAAAGATAACATGAATTGATTCTCAACTACTAAAGTCTTTTTGTTAAAAACTCTAAAAGCTCTACTATGTAAAGAATAACCGAGAAAAATTCCTTCATCAGATTTAGCATCAAATTTATCAAGGTTTATTTTTCATTATTTAAAACAAAACAGCGGCATCCAAAAACATGAAAATAACCGATGTTAGGTTTTCTTCCTTTCCAAAGTTCATACGGAGTCTTTTTCAAAATAGGTTTGATTAATGCATGATTTAAAACATAACATGCAGTGTTGATAGCTTCAGCCCAAAAGTATTTTGGGAGATTACTCTCATACAATATGGTACGAGCCATTTCTTCTAAAGTTCTGTTCTTTCTTTCTACTACTCCATTTTATTGAGGTGTTCTAGGTGCAGAAAAATTATATTCAATTCCATTTTCATTACAAAATTTTTAAAATATTGATTTTCAAATTCTTTTCCATGATCACTTCGTATCGATAAAACATAAGAATTCTTTTCATTTGTAATTCTTTTAAATAATTTTTGAAATAATGAAATGCCTCATCTTTACTAGCTAAGAATAAAACCCATGTAAAACCAGAGAAATCATCAATCATGACAAAACTATATCTTTTTCCTCCTAGACTAGTTGTTCTTGTAGGACCGAATAAATCCATATGCAAGAGTTCCAAAGGTCTAGCGGTTAAAATCACATTTTTCGATTTAAAAGATACTCAGGTTTGTTTTCCAAGTTGACAAGCATCACAGATTTTATCTTTTTCAAAAGTAAGTTTTGGAAAACCATTTACTAAATCCTTTTTGATTAATTTAGATAACAAATCCATACTTGCTTGAGCTAACCTACGATGCCATAACCAACTATTATCAGTTTTATTATTCATAGAAACTAGGCAATCAACATTTCGATCATTCAAATCAACAATGTATACATTACCATGCCTATGATCAATAAATTTTATATTTTATTTGTAGGATTTTTAGCAATGCATAAAGATGATTCAAATGTAACTTTAAATCCTTTGTCACATAATTGACTAATGCTTAGTAAATTATGTTTTAATCCTTTCATAAGTAAGACATTATCAATAAAAGCATGAGGTGTGATACCTATTTTTTCAATGTCAATAATTTTTCCTTGGCCATTATCACCAAAAGTAACAACACCTTCATCTTTTGCCTCCAAAGTGATGAATTGAGATTCATCACCCGTCATGTGTCTTGAGCACCCGCTATCCAAGTACCATTATCTTTTAGTTGCTCGGGTAGCAAGACACACCTGCATACACAATTTTAAGTTTTGCTCTTAGGTACCCAAGCTTTCTTGGGTCCTTTTGGGTTAGTTAAAATAGTTCCTTTTGAAACCCATATTTGTTTAACTTTATGTGTGTGTGATAAGTATATGCTTTGTGTCCTAATTCACCACTTTTAAAGCATGTAATTTTAGTTGAATCATCAGCATGCACATAAATATTTTTTAGAAATTTTTTCTTTCAATAGATTATATCCAAGACCAGCTCTATTATAAACAACCCTTTAACTATTTAATATCATTTCTAACTTTTCTGAACTCAAAGTAAATTTATCAATAATTGGCCTTAATTTACTCAATTCATTTTTCAAATCTTGATTTTCCTTTAATAATGATTCATTTTTATTTGAAATTCTTTCTTTTTCAAGAATAAATTCTTTAATTTCATTTTTCAAATCTTTGTTCTTTGAACTTAATTTTGCAAAATCATCTACAAGTTCATAGAATGCACCATGCAATTCATCGAAAGTAAAGTCATCTAGAAAACTAGGACTTACCTCATTATCATCAGCCATGAAACATACATTGACAACTTTAGTCTTTTCTTCATCTTCTGAACTTGTTGCTTCACTGTCGCTCCATGTAGCCAACATAGCTTTCTTCTTTATTTCTTAAATCCTTTCTTCAATTATGGATATTCCATTTTGATATGTCCAGGCTTCTTGCACTCAAAGCATATAGGAGGTTCACTTCTTTTCTTTTCTTTGCTATGATCTCCTTTGGTAAATATTTTTCTTTTTCCAAATTTCTTTCTCCTCATAAATTTCTTGAATTTTCTGGAGATAAGTGCCATTTCAGCTTCTTTTTCACTATCACCGATTTCTTCCTCACTTTCCTCATCTTGAGCAGCACTCTTTAATGCCATAGTCCTTTTCTTCTTTGATTCTTCTTCATCATTGTGTTGTCGTTGCTGGAGTTTATGAGTCATCAAAAACTGACCAATTCTTCAAGTGATAAAGTATTGAGGTCTTTTGCTTCTTGTATAGCAGTCACTTTTGCTTCCCATGATCTAGGTAAAGATCTTAAAATTTTTCTAACAAGATCACTATTAGCATAAGATTTTTCCAAACTTTTCAAACCATTAATGATATCAGTAAATCTATTAAACATATCAGTGATATTTTAGCTGAATCCATCTTAAATAATTCGTACTTATGAACAAGCATATTAATTTTGGATTCCTTGACTTGATTAGTACCCTCATGGGTGACTTCAAGTCTATCCCAAATCTCTTTAGAAGACATGCAAGTAGATATACCGTTAAACTCATTTGCATCAAGAGAACAATAAAGAACATTCATAGCTTTTGCATTTAATTGAGCTAATTTCTTATCTTGCTTATCCCATTCTGATTCAGGTTTTGTAATATCAATATTATCAATCTTAACAGTAGGTGTGTGTGGTCCATTAATTATGATTCCCCATAAATCATAATCAAGTGCTTGAATGAAGATTTTCATTTGTGCTTTCCAATATGTGTAATTTGTTCTATTGAACAAAGGTAGTTTATTAGTTGATTGTCCTTCGGTCAACATAGATCCCATTTGGATTACTACTAATCTTTGGCTCCAAGCATCTCAAAGATATAGGAATCAAGATAACGCTGCTCTGATACCACTTGTTGCCTAGATATAGCAACCCAAGAGGGAGGGTGAATTGGGTATTTAAAATTAATTACTAGCGCAGATATGTGCTTAATCACTAGTTAAAAATTAGTTCGCAGTGGTGTAGTAGAGTGCACGAAACAAAATACACATAGAATAAGCAATCACAAACACAAGAGGGTTTATAGTGGTTCGGTGCCAAACTTAGCTCCTACATCCACTCCCAAAAACCCTTTGAAAATTTTACTAATCGTATCACAACGATTACAACCCTTAGCCTTCCCGGCTAGTCCTCTTATTTCAGGCACAAGGCAGCCAAACCCCTAGCCTTACCCGGCTAGTCCTCTTGTTTAATGGCACAAGGAAGCCAAACCTTAGCCTTATCCAACTGGATCTCTTGTTTAACGGCACAAGGAAGCCAATAAACAATCTAGGGTTATCCTTAACCTATTACAAGAAATTTCAGAATAGATAACAGATAGCTCCTAACTTGAGCAAATATTCAAAGAATACTTTACAAATTTGAAGCAAATCTTCAGCAATGAATGTGGATCTCTGAGGTAGCTGAAGCTTTGAATGCTTATCGGATCTGGACGACTTGAGCAGTGATTGAGATTTGTCAACTTCAATGCACAAGAACTTGCTTTCCTACACTCTGAAAAATATGCAATGAACACTCTCTTTCTTGATTTCTTTCTCTTCTTTTTCTTTTTCAGATTCGTCATTGTGTTCCTCTGATCTCAGCTATTTAAACCAAAAAAATATTCGTTAGATACATTGGTAATAAGAGAAAATTAAAACGGAAGAAAAATGTAACCGTTTGAGATTATTTCCCTAAGCATTGATTGCATTTAATCCTTTGATGAAGAAAGATCTCTGTCAAACACTAAAAGATCAAAAGTCAGTAATCATGAGAATGAAAATATAATTAAAGAGAGAGAGTAAGAGTGCAGAGTGGTGGTTGGCTGGAATTAATTTTCCAGCTAGCTTCTTTGAAGACGTTCGGCTCATGGAGAAGGAAGAAAAGGCTCCAAGCTAGCTAAGCATACAAATCCAGCTAGCTATCTAGCAAAGCTCCACGGCAAGAGGAAGAAATCAACCATGAGAAGGGAAAAAAGCAGTTAGCTCTCAAGCTAACTCTTCCCTTCATGCACACGGCTAGGATTAGCTTCTAGGGAAAATAGTTAGCTCTATAGCTAACTTATTTTGACAAGTGCACAGCTTGGAGATAAAAAATTCTGCCACAGATAAAAATAGTTAGCTTTCTAGTTAACTATTTCAAAAGTGCATGAGGCCAGGAAAAAAGTATTTAGCTCTCCAGCTAACTCAGACAGTGAAACCATGTGGCCATGATGAGAATTTGTTAAAGTAGTTAGCTCTTTAGCTAACTAGATGAAAAGTTTCATGCATCAAGAGAAAAAGTAGTTAGCTATTTAGCTAACTGAATTTAAATTCATGCAGCTGGGTGAGATGAAAAAATAGAATAGTTAGCTCTCCAGCTAACTAGATGAAAAGTTAAATGCATCATGATAAAAAGTAGCTAGCTTCCTAGCTAACTGAATCCATCATTCACATGCCCAAGAGAGAAAGGAGTTAGCTTCCCAGCTAACTTGATTTGAATTTCATGGTGCCGCCCAAAGGAGTAGCTAGCTTTCCAGCTAGCTTATTTCCTCTTCCACACGGTTTTGAAAGATCTGCGGAGAGAATGGTTGGCTTCAATTGTAAAGTAGTTAGCTCTCCAGCTAACTTAATTTAAATGTCATTCGGCCAGAAGAAAATCTGCAACAAATAGTTAGCTCTCAAGTTAACTCTTTTCAACCATCATTCGGCCAAGGAAGAAAATGAAACAAAATAGTTAGCTTCTCAGCTAATTGCAGCAAGCTTCCACATGCCCATGAAGGAGGGAGTTAGCTTCTCAGCTAACTAAATCCAAAGACTGTTCGGCCAAGAGAACTCTGCATGAAATAGGTTAGCTCTTTAGTTAACTAAGAGTGGAGGGGAGTTAGCTAACTAGCTAACTTATTTCTCCAACCATTCGGCCAGCATTCCCTAGGCAAAAATAGTTAGCAAGGAGTGCAAGTCCAGGTAGCTAAAAGGAAAAACAAGCTAGCTAGCTAGCTAGCTCATGAAGTCATGCAAAAGCCCTAGGAAGACTGAATCATTTAGCTATATTCAAGACAAGAGAAAATAAGTTACCATGTAACAAATAAAATTTCGTTGGATATGACTCACCTGTACGATATTTATACGTCCTTGCATTATTCTTAATTTTCATAACAAACTTAGTCTTAATTATTTTGGAATCATCAAAATCAATCTAGGGGCCAACAATCTCCCCTTTTTGATGATGACAAAACCATTAAGCAAGCAAAAAAATGTAATCTCCCCCTGAGTATATTGATCTCCCCTTGAATATATGGAGTGCATAACTTTCTCCATAATTTTATTTTATGCATTATTCTTCTCCCCATTTTTGTCATTGATCAAAAAAATGATTTGAGAAATATGCAATAATCCAATGCATAATTCATGAAGATAAGATGCATACAATATTCATATTAAGCCAAACATAATATATTGTCAAGTCAAGCATAAGATAAATATTACAAACCATTGTCCTAAACATTCATCACTCATAGGACAAATATTACAAGCATCATACAAAACATAGAACAAACATAATGAAGTCATTTATCATCATCTAAAGAGATAACTTTTGGTTGCTGAGAGAATCCGTCCGGTCAACTGGACGGTCCAGGGACATCATCTGACTGTTGCAGAGTAGGCATCCATAGGTTTGGATGAGAGAACGATGCATCAGGAGCTGAGGTAGCAGAGAGAGCAATGTAGGTTTTTATGAGACTGCTAAGCTTCACGGTAGATGCGTTCAGGTGATCAAAAGCATTCGTTGCATCCTTCGTTCGGCTTTCATTAGATCTTATTTGATAAGTCACCCATTCAGCTTTAGTTTCAAAGTTTTCAAACTTGGATTTCAATAGGTCGACTTCTTTCAAAATACGATCCATCAAAGAATCATTGTGGTGGAATACTTGGCCATTAAGAACATTAACATCATGGACAAGTTGATTTTGAGTCACAATTAATTGGGAAAGAGTTTTAAAAACTGAGGAGATATGGGGTACCATAGTGAAGTCATTAACAGATGAATTGCTGTCATCGGTACTCTGACTCGATTGAGCAATGGAAAGTTCATGGATAATCCATTGAATCTGTTCTTAACAGATTCGCATGGTAGGAAGAGTAGAAGTTGAGTTGTCATGTCGATTTGAAGATTCGGGTACATCAGGAGGTTCAGTTAAAAATGGATTTGGTTCAGTTATTACAGCTAAGAATGGATTGGAAAATTTATTCAGGAAAATTTTCATTATTATCATCATTAATTCAGGAAAATTTAAAAGAGTTTCTTCTAATATATCAAACATTATACATATATCTCTATCAATTACAGCATTAAACGATCCGACACGAGGGGTAAAAATCTTTGCAATGATGCTATGTAGTAATCTATTTTCAACAATTAACATGTTTGCATCAAGATTAACTATATTAGCATCATCATCCTCTAAGCCTAAAATCGTTGCAGTTTTATAGTTTCTTTCACTTGGGAAGTTTTCTAGAATGCGACTTGACGGAATACCTAAGACGGAACCTATCATTTTACTATCAAATTGGATTTTAACATTTTTGACAATTGAGGCTATGGTTCCATCACCAAAATTTATATTTTCATAAAACTTATGTATTAAATTTGGAAAGATAGGCTTTTTAGTGGATAATAGATTTGACCAACCTTGAGATGCGAGTAGTTTTCCTATCTTAAACACTTCTTGTTCTAGGAAATTAAAATCTACTAACCTTCCATTAGCTATTGATCTAATTGTAAGGGTTGGAAAGATACATCTTGAAGAAGAAGAAGGCTTCTTTGAAAGATCGGAGGACTCCTCTCTTGAATGAGTTGATTTCTTCTTTGGAGCCATTCCCTTTCTTCTAGATGTGGAAGGATTGAAGCTTGAAGAAGAAGAATGAAGGAAGGAGTGGAGACGGTTTGGAGAAGGCGTGGAGAAGAAGAGAAGAAGCTGGTTGGAGACAAGTTTTCTTGGTGAAAATGTGTGAAGTGAAGAGTGTCAAAAGCTTTTATATGAAAATCTAAAGCGGTTAACTGATCAGGTGGCTGGTTGGTTGCCTGGTCAGTTAACTACTTTAAAGAAATCCAAGAAAAGATAGGTGGCTGGTTGAGTGGAATTAATTGAAGTAAATTTCATGGTAGAGAGATGGCCAAAGCCAGTTAACTAGTCAGCTAACGACACACTAAAAGACGAAAGCAATGATTGCAATTTAAAAGATATTTCATGAAGGGATTTGATTGATTAGATTAAGATTAGTCAAGCAACACATGCTAACCATGATTTTTAATCATAAAGTCAAGTACTACAAGCATAATTAATTAAATAGATAGATCAATCATTCCAAGTTCCCTTCTAATTTCATAAAATTTTGATTCTTCTAATGGTTTAGTAAAAATATCTGCAAGTTATTTTTCAGTACATAAGAATTATAGTATAATGTCACCATTATTAACATGATCCCTAATGAAATGATGTCTAATTTCTATATGTTTAGTTCTTGAATGTTGAATCGGATTCTTAGTTAAATTAATTGCACTAGTGTTATCACATTTTATTGGTATGCCTTTCTGTTTGATACCATAATCCTCTAGCTGCTGCTTAATCCATAAAATTTGAGCACAGCAACTTCCAACTGTAATGTATTCGGCCTCGGCCGTAGACAATGCTACTGAAGTTTGCTTTTTGCTAAACCATGAGATTAAGTTAACACCTAGGAATTGGCAAGTTTCACTAGTTGATTTTCTGTCTAATTTATATCCAGCAAAGTCTGAATCAGTGTATCCTATTAAGTCAATGCTAGATTATCTGTCATACCAAAGTCCTAAATTTTTAGTTCCATTTAAATATTTAAATATCCTTTTAACAGCAAGCAAGTGTGATTCTTTAGGATTAGCTTGATTTCTGGCACACATGCAAACACTAAACAGGATATCAGGTCTACTAGCAGTTAAGTATAATAAAGATCCTATCATGCCTCTATAAAGTTTTAAATCAATAGATTTTTTAGAATTATAAGATTCAAGTCTACAAGATGAGCTCATAGGGGTACCGATACTCTTAGATGTCTCCATGCCAAACTTTTTGATCATTTCCTTGATATACTTGGATTGGCTTATGAAGATCCCGTCTTTGCTTTGTTTGATCTGAAGTCCAAGAAAATAATTTAATTCTCCCATCATACTCATCTCGAACTCTTCCTGCATAAGCTTAGCAAAGTCCTTGCATAAAGAATCATTAGTGGCACCAAAAATGATATCATCTACATAGATTTGAATAATTAAAATATCATTATTTTATCTTTTAATAAATAAAGTTGTATCTACTTTTCCTCGAATAAAGTCATTACTAATCAAGAATTTGCTTAACCTCTCATACCAAGCCCGGGGTGCTTGCTTCAAACCATACAAAGCTTTGTTTAATTTAAATACATGGTTTGGAAACAAGTGGTTTTTAAAGCCGGATGGTTGTTCCATAAAAACTTGTTCAGCAATGTATCCATTTAGGAAAGCGCTTTTAACATCCATTTGATATAGTTTAGAATTCATAAAGCAAGCAACATCAAGAAGTAATCTGATAGCTTCTAATCTAGCAACAGGGCATAACCCTTAGCTACTAGTCTTGCTAACCCTTAGCTACTAGTCTTGCTAACCCTTAGCTACTAGTCTTGCTTATAACCCTTAGCTACTAGGGGCATCAAAATCAATTTCTTCTTCTTGATTATAACCCTTAGCTACTAGTCTTGCTTTATTTCTAATTATGTTACCATGTTCATCCAATTTATTTCTAAAAACTCATTTAGTTCCTATAATTTGATGATCATGAGGTCTATCAATAAGAGTCCATACATAATTTCATCATCTTTTTCACTATCACCGATTTCTTCCTCACTTTCCTCATCTTGAGCAGCACTCTTTAATGCCATAGTCCTTTTCTTCTTTGATTCTTCTTCATCATTGTGTTGTCGTTGCTGGAGTTTATGAGTCATCAAAAAACTAACCAATTATTCAAGTGAGAAAGTATTGAAGTCTTTTGCTTCTTGTATAGCAGTCACTTTTGCTTCCCATGATTTAGATAAAGATCTTAAAATTTTTCTAACAAGATCACTATTAGCATAAGATTTTTCCAAACTTTTCAAACTATTAATGATATCAGTAAATCTATTAAACATATCAGTGATATTTTCAGCTGAATCCATCTTAAATAATTCATACTTATGAACAAGCACATTAATTTTGGATTCCTTGACTTGATTAGTACCCTCATGGGTGACTTCAAGTCTATCCCAAATCTCTTTAGAAGACATGCAAGTAGATATACCGTTAAACTCATTTGCATCAGGAGAACAATAAAGAACATTCATAGCTTTTATGTTTAATTGACCTAATTTCTTATCTTGCTTATCCCATTCTGATTCAGGTTTTGTAATATCAATATTATCAATCTTAACAGTAGGTGTGTGTGGTCCATTAATTATGATTCCCCATAAATCATAATCAAGTGCTTGAATGAAGATTTTCATTTGTGCTTTCCAATATGTGTAATTTGTTCTATTGAACAAAGGTAGTCTATTAGTTGATTGTCCTTCGGTTAACATAGATCCCATTTGGATTACTATTAATCTTTGGCTCCAAGCATCTCAAAGATATAGGAATCAAGATAACGCTGCTCTGATACCACTTGTTGCCCAGATGTAGCAACCCAAGAGGGAGGGTGAATTGGGTATTTAAAATTAATTACTAGCGTAGATATGTGCTTAATCACTAGTTAAAAATTAGTTCACAGTGGTGTAGTAGAGTGCACGAAACAAAATCACATAGAATAAGCAATAACAAACACAAGAGGGTTTATAGTGGTTCGGTGCCAAACTCGGCTCCTACATCCACTCCCAAAAACCCTTTGGAAATTTTACTAATCGTATCACAACGATTACAACCCCTAGCCTTTCCGGCTAGTCCTCTTGTTTCACGGCATAAGGCAGCCAAACCCCTAGCCTTACCCGGCTAGTCCTCTTGTTTAATGGCACAAGGAAGCCAAACCTTAGCCTTATCCAACTGGATCTCTTGTTTAACGGCACAAGGAAGCCAATAAACAATCTAGGGTTATCCTTAACCCTATTACAAGAAATTTTAGAATAGATAACAGATGGCTTCTAACTTGTGCAAATATTCAAAGAATACTTTACAAATTTGAAGCAAATCTTCAGCAATGAATGTGGATCTCTGAGGTAGCTAAAGCTTTGAATGCTTTATCGGATTTGGACGACTTGAGCAGTGATTGAGATTTGTTAACTTCAATGCACAAGAACTTGCTTTCCTACGCTCTAAAAATATGCAATGAACACTCTCTTTCTTGATTTCTTTCTCTTCTTTTCTTTTTCAGATTCGTCATTGTGTTCCTCTGATCTCAGCTATTTAAACCAAAAAAATGTTCGTTAGATACATTGGTAATAAGAGAAAATTAAAATGGAAGAAAAATGTAACCGTTTTGTTGGGGAGATTGTTGAGAAATTGTTGCCTCAATCTAATTGATTTTGATGATTACCAAAAGCCATGAGTATATTAAAAGATGCAATAAGTTTATTTACAATGAATTTATTTAGAACAATCAATGAGTATGTTAAGTATGACTTTAATCAATTTGAAAGTAACTTCAAGCTCCATGTTTAAGCTTTCAAAAAGAAATTTTTATACTTCATATCTCAATCAATGAGTTTTTGGAACATTTCTTGAATTGATTCCTAATGATAATTTTATTGTATTCAAGTCAAAAACTTGATTTAAAATGAATCTGGAATGAATATCAAGTCAATCAGAAAATTCTCTGATTTTCGATACGTTCCGGAGCTGACTCTAGAGTTTCAGAGTCGACTCCACTCAGTATACAGAAATGTCTGTTTGTCTCGAGTCGACCCATGTGATTTCTCAAGTCGACCCCCGATTTTGTCGAGCCGACTCCATGACTGTGTGAGTCGACTCCGCTCAGACAC